>JACBWV010000610.1:140775778-140995778 GCA_013435795.1 Chlamydomonas sp. ICE-L
CCTGACTGCTCCCCAGGGGCGCCGGGCCATATAACTGCCCACCGGACGCTAGCTGAGTTGTTTCCCAACACCAGAAGTTAAAGTTAACCCTAAGCAAGGCTCAAGAAGAGATCCACCTCCTAGCAGCCGACAGGGATATGGCTAGGTACCACCAGAACCCTGCCAAGCCACAGCAACAGCTGACCCCAGGAACACTTTATGGCATAGACGTCAACCCAGTCAACGTCTATGACCTCCTCCAATGCCAGAGCCATTGCATGCAGAGACTCACCCCACTCGGCCACCTCTTAGCTTCGAACCCTCTGACAGATTCTTCACTGTGAAAGCAGAAGAGCGATGCTGCAACCAAACCAGATGCACACAGCTATGTTGCACCCCTGATATCAGCAATCCACCCATCCTCTATCTTTGTCATCACCCCAAGTGCCCTACACCAAGCCCCTCCCTGATATCCAGCCCCAATACCCAGATGATTGGGGCAACAACAACAACTCAGACGAGGAGGTCAGCATGGAACCTGAGACAACAGACACCGATGAAGCAGAAGACGGTGCCTTCCTCATGCAAGCACACGCATGACAAATCAGCCCATCACCTGACACCATCCCCGTCATGATGATGGGCATTCTGCCATCCAAAATAGACCACTGCGCAGACAGTGATTCTCAGCCAGCCGAGATCCAAGACTTCTTCACCAACCGGTTTGACGACGTTGACTGGAGACCAGGCAATGACTTCTTTGAGAGTCAAGCTTTAACTTATGCTGCCGCACCTGCTTGCGTCTTGCCAATCGGGGATCCTCAGGGTAGCAGCACCCCTGTCGGACTACCACCGGCCGCATCGCTCCTTCCAGGCCGTCTGCAAAACCTGGCCAGCTGTTTAAATCATATGGACCCCAACTTCCTGCAAGAAGGAGGCATCAACAACAGCATGCCAGACGGGGCGGTCACACCCAACCCCGACCGAGGCGCCATCCATCCAGACTGTGACCTCTTCATCGGACACCACAGAGATGGCACAGAGGCTGAGCGCTCTGAAATGGCCGCCATGCTTAATAAGTATACCGCAGCGGTGGCACGCACTATGGAGGATCTACGTGAGGGGTACAAAGGCTGTGTACCCCCTCTAGATATCAAGAAGGACAATGACACGCAAGCCTTCACCAGCCCCTACCGCAAGCCTCCCATAGAGAAGCTCGCCCAAGACAAAGTCTGCGCAGAACTGCAGATGCTGCACTTCATTGAGCCAGCCCCTTCTGCACCACACGCAGCCAACGCAGTGGTCGCCTTGAAGAAAGGACCTGATGGCCAGTACACCGCGAATAGGGTGTGCTACAACTACAAAGCCATCAACCTCCTGACCAAGGACATGCATACTGGTTACCCAGTCGCAGAGGAGTTGTTTTAAGACCTAGGAGACGCACAGTGGTTCACACGGGTCGACCTACGATCTGGCTTCTACCAAGTCCACCTTGCAGAGGCATCCCAGGATTTTTCAGCCTTCTGGTGGGACAAGCAGCTATACCGCTTTAAGCGCGTCCCATTCGGCCTCAAGCAGGCCCCCGCATACTTCCAGAAAGTCATGGAGACTGAACTGGGCAAACGGGGCCTATTAAAATTCTGCAAGGTGTTCATCGATGACATCCTCATCCATAGCGCCACCTTTGCAGAGCACATCCGGCACGTGGAAGCCGTGCTACAGTGCCTTATCGAGGTTGGTCTCCGCATCCACCCTGATAAATCCTGCTTTGCGCAGGACGCCGTGGACTTCCTGGGCTTTGACGTCAGCAACCACGGTCTCACCCCCCAGCAGGCCAAGGTGCAGGCTATCAAGGACCTGCCATACCCAGCCAACCTGAAAGACTTAAAAACAGTCCTTGGTAAGCTGCGCTACTACGGCTGCTTCTGTGAAAAAATTTCAGCCATCGCCAGACCCCTCAATGACCTCACAAAGGCTGACGTCAAATGGACTTGGGGGCCTGAGCAGGCAGCCGCTATGGACAAGATCCGCGGGCTCATCAGCACACCAGGCAAGGTCTTGCGCAGATTCAACGTCGAAGCACGCACTCTCATCCATTGTGACTGGAGCAAGCATGGACTGGGAGCAGTACTCGGCCAGCTGGACGCAGAAGGTTTGGAGTACCTCGTAGCTTGCGCCAGTCGCAGCCTCAACAAACATGAAGCAGAGTACAGCAGCTTCAAAGGGGAAATGCTTGCAGCCTGCTGGGCCTGCAAGATCTTCAGAGTCTACGTCTTAGGACTCCATTTTACCCTCGTCACTGACCACCAGCCACTGCTCTGGATGTTCTCCAACTCCAACGTCACAGGCGCCATCGCAGGATGGCGTGCATGATGCAGTCCTTCGACTTCGACATCATGCACAGACCTGGTGCCCAGCATGGTAATGCTGATGCTCTCTCCCGCTTTCCAACCCCAAGACAGGAAGACAACACAGGGGCCCGCATCGACCGGGACGCTGACCTCTATGCCGCTTTCCCTGCAGTCCGTTACATCACCTACAAACCTCTGACTCTGACCTTGGGATGTACAGTGGATGCAGTCCTCCAAGTGCGTGAAGTCCTCTCCATATGCACCAAACCCCTAACCTCTGCTGTTGCAAAAATGGTTCAAAGCGGAGTGACTCTCTACGAGATGTGTGGAGGCCTGTGTGCCGGCCTCGAGGCCACATTGCGCAACGGCATTAGAGTCAACCGCTACCTCTACAGCGACACAGCCCCAGCAGCACAGACAGTGGCCCGCTTCCGCACTCAAGCCCTGTTAAAGCTCTATCCCCACTTGCTGCAGCCCTATGCATGCGATGGCGCTTTCACTACACTGCCGCAAGACGTCAAAGCCATCACCCCCCAGCACCTCATGGATGCAGCAGTTAACGACCAAACCCAATGGTTGATCATCACCGGTCCTGAGTGCCAAGACTTCAGCCCAGCTGGCAGCAATAGAGGACTTAGAGGACCCCGAGCAGCAGTACTGCAGGCATGTACCACCGTCATTGGGTACGTCCAGCAGCTACAGCACCCTGCTCAACCACTCTACATCATAGAGAACGCCGCCATGCAGCACAACTTCCGATCACCAGCTATTGCAACCGAGGACTTCACAGCAGTCAACATAACCAACGGGCAGCCCATCTGTGTGGACGCTGCCACCTTCAACTCAGGTGCCCACAGACTGCGCAATAAGTGGCAGAACCTTGTTGACCCATTTGAACTCCAACGAGAGCTCAACACAGTCCGGCGGACTGCAAACATTTCTGCCAACGCCTTCTTAGACCCTCGGCGCAGCACCACGCGCGTCTACAGATCAGACGCTCCTCCCTTCTGCTTGGCAAACAAGATAGGCCAGCCTCGCACTGCCTTGCCCACCTTAGTTGCCTATCCCTTGTCCAGAGCATTCCTCCCAGACAAACCCGGCAGCATCTACTCACTACAGGGTGGAGCATGGTCCGAGCCCCGCCCAGACGAGCGCGAGCGCATGCTTGGCTACTACACCGGTGCCACAGCTGCTCCAGGCCTCACAGCACTACAACGGCACGTTCTGACGGGCAACTGCATGGATCAGCGGGCCTTAGTGGCCATCATTCGGACCTCCGTGGAGCTTGCAGCCCCTCCCCGTCTGACAGCTCTGCTGGCATACCAGCCACCCATCAGACCACAGCTTCTGCCCGCTTCCACTCCAGTCCTTTTTCTCACCACTGTGCCCCGCTTCCCCCACAGCAGTCCCGCTCCCTCAGATAGCATGCCTTCTCACAGCCGTCAATTCTATGGCACCGAGCTAGCCTGCATGCTGGCAGTTACAAGGAATGCTAGCGCACCTAGGCACATTCAGCCAGCTTTCCCACCCCCCTCAGCGCCTCCAGCGACTCCCCTGATTCCAACCCTTGCACCAGGCAAGCAGTTGGACGCAGACATCCGGCTAGCAGACATGGCCAAGGAATCTGAACCCCTTGACATCCATGACGATCAGTTCGTCCTGGAGTACCTCCGCAGGAAGGTACTGGGCACCAACTGGTCCGTGGCACGCACCCGCAGAGTGCTAGCCCGTTCCAGAAAGTATAAGCTCGGATCCTCACCTACGGGGGCAGAGAAGATCATTCGTATCTTGGCCAATACTATGGAGCGCATCGTCCCAGCCCCCAGCGAGCGAGCAACCATCATCCAGCGAGCCCATGAAGCCAGCGGGCACTTCGGAGCTCGTCGTACAGCCTACCTTGTCGTCAGCTCTTTCTGGTGGCAGGGTGTGGTCAAGCAGGTCAAAGCCCTCGTAAAAAATTGCAAGGTCTGTGACCAGGCCCTAGCCTACTTCAACCAGCCCACAGCCACCTTGCAGTCCCACCCCATCCACGGCCTGTTCTTTGCGTGGGGCATCGACCTCTCAGGCCCCTACATCAAGACAGCTCGGGGTAACACTTACCTCATGCACGCCATCGAATATTTCAGCGCAGTCCTGGTAGTCGTCCCCATTCCAGCCAAGGAGGCTGCACACACCATGTACGCACACGCCCACGGTGTGCTCGCTCATTATGGTACCCACGCCGTCGCCATTACTGACAATGGTCCTGAGTTCCTCGGCAAGTTCAAAGAACACCTGACGCACAACTTCATCGACCACAGGACCACACACCCTAACCACCCTCAGGGCAACGGTTTCGTGGAAAGAAGCGTCGGCACCATCAAGGCAGCTCTGACCAAAATCTGCTCAGAACACCTCTCCACAGACACTTGGGATATTGACATCGCCAAGGTGGTGATGGCCTACAACTGCAGCCCTCATGAGACCACCAAGTGCGCTCCCTTTACCCTTCTGTACGCCAGAGCTCCAGTCATGAACGACCCCCAAGCAGAGCTCGCCATGACTACAGTTCTTCCTGACTTAACAGACATCCAGCAAACTCAAGCCCTGGTCAGCACCCTGCTCGAGCGAACTGAGTGGATCAAGCGCGTCACCCCCACTATTGCAAACCACATCGCAATTGCCCACCACAGGGACACTCTGCGTTATGCTAAGATCAGGGGGGGAGCTTACCACCCCCTTCTTCGCAAATTTCAAGTGGGTGACTTCGTCTACATCCGTAGACCCAACCTGCGCAACACTCTCCAAATGGCAGCACAGGGGATGATCCTTCAGATCAAGGCCATCAAGGACACCGAGGTGGTTGTCCTACAAGGCCATTGCGGCTGCATTGTCACCAACCACGCCCGCAACCTGTCCCCTTGCCACTTGCCCAACATGGATGGCACCATCAGGCCAGATCTTGCAGTGCCACCACTTGACTTGGCCTGCAGCGTCTGCAACTTCCCAGACAACGATGCTTGCATGCTCTTGTGCGACTCCTGTGGCGCACCGTTTCACACACACTGTCTCAGCCACCCACTACCAGCTGTCCCAGCCGGTGACTGATTCTGCCCTCACTGTACTGCCAACGGCATTACAGCTGTCCCTCTGGATCGCCCCACGGCACCTGAACGCGCTCCCAAGGAGCCCAACCTGTTCCCAACCCCCCAGACCCGCTCTAGAGACCTTGCTGCCAAAGCCTGCGACCAGATGGTGGTCATCAAGCACATCAAAGTTCGTGGCAGCCTAGACAAAGAGGTCTGGGGCATCGCCACGTACTTGGGTGCCTTGGCTAGACCATGGTACTTCACCATCACCTACGATGACGGCCAGGTCGTCCGTCAGACTACAGCTGGCCTCCGTAAACTCAACCCCCTCCCCACAGGAACTGTCAAGCCTACTCTTACCACCCCAGTGTTGGCATGCATCAACCCCTCATGCCAACACCCCACTCATGGCATCCTCATCGCTGAGCACAACCCTTCTTGCAGTATCTACAACCTTTAAAGTTGTATTCTGCACTACCACAGGAAATATATCCTGTAAGCCGACACCGCCACGTCACGGTCGCCATGGCTGAGAACATGCCTTCTTCAGATTTCCCTGACTTCCCCACCATCTACATGGACCCATCAGTCCAGGCCGGGATCTACTCCTGCCTCCCACAAGACGGCAGTGCCTCAGCCTTCATATCACACCAATCACCACCCTACACGGGATATCCTGTCGTAGGCCGAAAACACCTCTGTTTCGGCCCCTGCTTCTACGGTGACACCGACAGCAGCTCAGGAGAAGTCCTCCAGCTCCCTTCAGAAACAGCAATTACCTACGACCACCGCATCCTTTTCCTACAGGCTGCCTGGCTTTTCCAGCAAGGCATGCTGTTCCAGATCTTGCTAAAGTGGGAGGATGCTCAGCCCACTGGTCCTAAGCTTCCACACCCCTTCCAGCCCAACCACCCTCGCCGTCTCCCAGGACCAGCCTGGGACGCTGCAACACCTCTGACGTGTATGCCCCCTAATATGAGGCCCAGCGTCCAGACGTGTGGACGCTATGGGGACTACCCCACTACCCTTTTCCTGGACTAAATTCAAGCACCCCCCCCTGTCATGTACACTACACAGATCCCAGCTTTCTGTAACTATATCACATCGTTGGGCGACCCTCTTAACTACACCATCCCATAGGGATCGTACATCCCCTCATACCAGTGTTTCCCCATTTACAGGCATGAGCAGCGCACCCACCCCTGCGTGCACGTGTGCCACAGCAAATGATGATGGATCGTCCACAAGCCATGAAACGTCCACTGCCTCCTCTTCCCCACTCCACCCACATATCAGAGTACTTGGTACTGGGTATCTACCCTACCATACAGCTTTTAACATGTCTTTGCAGCGATTGGCTCGAGGAGACCCCACTCAGACCTTACAGCCAAGTGCCAGGCCAGCCTTCTTACACATACACCACAGCTTCAGCATGCTGTTCCCAGGTCTACTCAGCGCTGCCCAGGCCCAGTCCCCTCATAGAACTGACCTCCCCAGCAAGCCATTTCAAGTGACACAGCGTCTGTTCCACCACATCCGCAGGCTAGCAAACTTGATTTGGGCATACGACAACACACAAGTTCACACTCTCACCGTATGGAGAGTCATTCGCTTCCAGTCCGCACTCGTGGATGCCCACGCCACCGCACTGACTTTGCATCCAGCCATGTTCTTGACTGCCAGACACCCAGCTGCGCCCGTATCAGACCTGCGCCTATATACAGATGACATCTCCGTGCCCTTTGACGCACTGGACTTAGCACTCCTGCGACTGCCTTTCCCAGGGTCGTTCACTCCACTCCTGAACTTTCCCTTCTTCAGACAACATATCCTCGCCATGTTACAGCAGGATGGGTTTGGACCTGACAGGGTGACACCCGGCACCCCACAGCGCACAGCAGCCCAGGATATCCAAGGAGTATTTGGGGACACTGCTCACCTAGGCAACTAAGCCTCGCTGACTTCTTCAGACAGCCTTACCTTGGATACCGTCTGGATGGTTATGAGTGCAGTTGATTGCTATACTACCAAACATACCTGCCTTATTTATTTCAGTGCATTAACACTGTACTTCCAGATGTACTGCCCCTTGTACTTGCACATGTACTGCCCCATGTACTTGCACATGTACTACGCACAGTACTCCCATACGTACTGCATTACTAATGAACTTTTTGATTCCACTCCTTACTTACGTAGCTAGTGGATATGCGTCAAGAGACCGGCTACACATGGGTTTTTCATCATAGCCTTTCAGGGATACTAGACTAGCCTCGAATCTACGGCGACGATTTTTACCATGCGGTTTCACTTATATTTCAGATTCCATGGGGTTCTCTGTTTACTCTCACAACCACCACCTTCTTTTTCATCTATTTCACTCCGTGAATAGGGGGGGGAAATACATGTGGTGAGATGTAATAGACTTCCACATACCTACCCATCGCACTTACTGCAGGGGGGGAGGGACTATATCTTTGCACAAACACCCAGTGAAGGAACGATACCTACCCTCACACCTACCCAGCAAACCAACTGCAGGGGGGGGGGAAATTGTTACAATCACAATAAATACTTGAACTCACATAACCAAACCAACACATGCTAGCCTATAGCTAGAGACAAGAAGGAGAGACTGGATTTTTTTTTTCCCGTCCTTCCAAATTTCTTATACCACTCTCTTCGTTACCACTTCTCATTTTTCACTATCTACCAATAGTGAAGGGGGGGAATCTCAGCGGTAACAGATAATGCACCCTTAACACCCATCTAGCCGTGTCAGCTGTCACGCGCGAACGCGTGCCCAAACACTGCGTACGTAACACGCCAACCTGTCAGTACACGCTGTCGCAAGCGAACACCACGTGCCACACCACGTGCCAAGCGCAGCTACCCCGCAGCTGCGGCAATATATATTCCCATATCCAATTGCAACCCGGTTGGCATCAGATGCCGGCCAGGACAGCATCCTTTCACATCTCAATTCCTTAAGCCCTAAGCCATGAATGAGTTCGCGCAACAATAAAGAGAGCAGCGAGCTGAACACAACCCTCACTCGTCTCTTGTCTCTCAGGTGCGTTCAGTTAGTGTTACCGAGTCGTGATGATGATGCTGCCTGTTGACAGACCTCATCTTAATTGCCCATTCAGCCTATTGTGAGCCGGCTGATCCCATCCGTGCCCTTTGCTCGGTTACTAGCAGAGCTGCCCTTGGCTAATGGGTATTGATAACACGTAACCATTCCACCCTCCAGCAGCCGAGGCCACCCGTGCCCTTTGCTCGGTTACTAGCAAAGCTGCCCTTGGCTGATTAGTATTGATAACACCTAACCATTCCAGCCTCCAGCAGCCGACAGAGCCCATCCGTGCTCTTGACTCGATAGCTTGCTAAGCCGCCCCTGGTTGACTCGTATTAATAGCTAGTAAACCTTTTGTAAGCCGATCCAACTTCCTTTGCCGTTGATCAGTCGTGCAGCCACCTCCAGCCGACTTTCTTCTTGCCCTTTTGAAGCCCGCTATTTACTTACTAGAGAGCTAGTCTTACGGCCAGTCAATAACCGACTGCGGCCTTCAATTAATTATTATCTACACTTATTATGTAACACTCACTCGTCTTTTGTCTCTCAGAACCCTCCCGGGAATTAACCCCCTCTGCGTCCGACCCCCGCTGTTGTCAAGGAACTCCAGACACCACTTTGGCCGCTGTCGTCTCTGCCCTACTGCTTCCCCGGACTCCCACGTCCAAGAACACTCAACCCAACCAAACGGTGAGAAACGCAACATGAGCCTCCACAGACGCCAGCCAGGGGGCCGGTACTGAGGCCCCAAACCATTCGCACCAAGCCCTCCCTGATATCCAGCCCCAATACCCAGATGATTGGGGCAACAACAACAACTCAGACGAGGAGGTCAGCATGGAACCTGAGACGACAGACACCGATGAAGCAGAAGACGGTGCCTTCCTCATGCAAGCACACGCATGACAAATCAGCCCATCACCTGACACCATCCCCATCATGATGATGGGCATTCTGCCATCCAAAATAGACCACTGCGTAGACAGTGATTCTCAGCCAGCCGAGATCCAAGACTTCTTCACCAACCGGTTTGACGACGTTGACTGGAGACCAGGCAATGACTTCTTTGAGAGTCAAGCTTTAACTTATGCTGCCGCACCTGCTTGCGTCTTGCCAATCGGGGATCCTCAGGGTAGCAGCACCCCTGTCGGACTACCACCGGCCGCATCGCTCCTTCCAGGCCGTCTGCAAAACCTGGCCAGCTGTTTAAATCATATGGACCCCAACTTCCTGCAAGAAGGAGGCATCAACAACAGCATGCCAGACGGGGCGGTCACACCCAACCCCGACCGAGGCGCCATCCATCCAGACTGTGACCTCTTCATCGGACACCACAGAGATGGCACAGAGGCTGAGCGCTCTGAAATGGCCGCCATGCTTAATAAGTATACCGCAGCGGTGGCACGCACTATGGAGGATCTACGTGAGGGGTACAAAGGCTGTGTACCCCCCCTAGATATCAAGAAGGACAATGACAAGCAAGCCTTCACCAGCCCCTACCGCAAGCCTCCCATAGAGAAGCTCGCCCAAGACAAAGTCTGCGCAGAACTGCAGATGCTGCACTTCATTGAGCCAGCCCCTTCTGCACCACACGCAGCCAACGCAGTGGTCGCCTTGAAGAAAGGACCTGATGGCCAGTACACCGCGAATAGGGTGTGCTACAACTACAAAGATGGTGAATAGGGTGTGCTACAACTACAAATCTCAGTGGTAACAGATAATGCACCCTTAACACCCATCTAGCCGTGTCAGGCGCCCTTGAACACAGATTTGATCATGTTTGAGGGAGTTGTCAATTGAGCAGTGCCTAGTATCATAAAATCCGATAGACCAAGACCAATCTGAACTGTTTTGTGTGGCATGCTTCATGTAATTGACTACCTCATCGCATGTATTTGGAAATTGTGCAAATTGTGATGCAAACCCATGGAAATTGGTGATGCTGTGTTTGGGGAACTGCATTGAGTGGGACATGTCTTCATAATTGTTTATCGAAAATCCTCGAAGCATTTTACAGTTTTGAAGCGAACACCAATCGACATCGTATAGGAAAAAACGCAACTCCAGAAATTTCATGTTTGGGAATGTATCAATCAATGCTTGGACATCACCTTGTAGTTTGGACTTCATATTGATGTCGCCATCCCAATATCTTGATTGTGGAAAAATATCTTCGCCGACAAGCTCGACACAAACTGCATTGCTAATTACTGTTGGATTTAATTTCAACAGTAAACAACCTCCACTCTGGACCTTGATTGTTATGTTATCCACTGATTCACCTCCCATTTTCACAACTTCTGCAATAATTTGTGTGCACCCTCGCTTGACGTAACCGAAATGTGTGATATCCATACCTGGACACGCCTCAGCCTGAAGATCTCCAAAATGGACATCTTTGACCCCAGTGCAAATCAAGTTGGACGTGCCTAACGCAGAAGCGTAATCTGTCATTATATACTGTATGCAAAAGAATTGGGAGTTGAATGAGCGAACGGGTAGATAGATATGAAAACTTCTTGTAACATTTTGACCTTTCAATATCAAGGAAGATTCCTTATATTCCAACCCGGGATCAAGGAGTGGGACAAGGAGTGGGACAAGGAGAGCGTGGGCGGATGCAACTGATTACAATAGCTCTCAATCAATAGATCTCCATCTCCATCCCCCACCTCATCAACCTCCAGCCCCACCCGCCGCCATGCTAAGTGGGCATACACCACAGTTACAGGCTTCGAATGTAGTCGAGTGATCGACTGTCAAAACTGCATTTGCAGGGCAATCCCTGGACACTGTCCTAATTATGGAGATGTTTGGTATGCCTCTCCCTTTGCTGGTGAATTGCACGAAAAGCTGGAGATGACGAGTGCTGCAAATATCGCTGTCGAACCCCTTCTCTGTCGACATCATCCTCGTCGATGATGCAAAAGTTGCCATGCTTTATGTACGGCAAACTTCCTACATACTCGAAATCCATACACATTGAAGTTCGGAACTGACTCTTGATAGCCCCTTTCTTCTTCATAGCCATCTTCAGTGCCTGCGAACATGGGTGGATGGTTGGTCAGCTCATGCTTTCGCAGCCAGCACAATCTTCGCAATCTTCGCAAATTACTGGATAATGCTTTCGCAGGTGGAGCCATAGAGCTAGCAAGCCAGTGCAATCCAAACGCGAACTTCGCAAATACTAGTAGCAATGAAAGTAACCATGACTGGATAATGCTTTCGCAGGTGGAGCCATAGAGCTAGCAAGCCTCGCAAATACTAGCTGCAATGAAAGTAACCATGACTGGATAATGCTTTCGCAGGTGGAGCCATAGAGCTAGCAAGCCTCGCAAATACTAGCAGCAATGAAAGTAACCATGACTGGATAATGCTTTTGCAGGTGTAGCCATAGAGCTAGCAAGCCAGCGCAATCCAAACGCGAACTTCGCAAATACTAGCAGCAATGAAAGTAACCATGACTGGATAATGCTTTCCCAGGTGGAGCCATAGAGCTAGCAAGCCTCGCAAATACTAGCAGCAATGAAAGTAACCATGACTGGATAATGCTTTCGCAGGTGGAGCCATAGAGCTAGCAAGCCAGCGCAATCCAAACGCGAACTTCGCAAATACTAGCAGCAATGAAAGTAACCATGACTAGATCTCGATGACTGCTACTATTGAACTCACCCTTGGAATTAGCTTTCGGAGTTCGCTGGATGCTCCCTAACACACTGAGTTCACCCTCGGAATTAGCTTTCGGATTTCGCTGGATACTCCCTAACACACTGAGTTCGTGAGCGAAGAATTGGAGTCGGTACTTGGTTAAGATTGACATGGCTGGGGTGTGGCTTGGCCTGGGTGTGGCTTAGTTGGCCTGGGTACGTCAAGTAGGGTTCGTATTTTTCAAGGCGCATGGGGGACATGTGTCGGATCTGACTTGTTTACACTCGTGGTTCGAGGCGCATGGGGGATACGTGTCGTCTCAAGCAGACTTCTGCTTGACAACTATTTAGGGATTATGAAAGAGGAATCGCGGGACCCACGGAGTGGGGCAGGGGAATTCAGCTGCGGACTCGCGGAAACACGTGTCGGATCTGACTTGTTTACACTAGTCTTTCATAATCCTGAGCAGCCTGAGGATATGTGCAAGAAGAAGAAGAGAGGGGGTAGCAGGGGGACTTCGACAGGGAGGCAAACTTGTCTGCTGTGAGGCGCATCTGCATGTGCAAGAAGGGGTAGTACACATAAATACACAGTACGCCTTGTTACGAGGCGGGACGATGAGGGGGCCAGCCCGTTTTCTTGCACTATGGCCAACCACGAAGAGAGGGTGGTCGACATAAATACATAGTACGCCTAATTACGAGGTGGGACGATGAGGGGGGCAGCCCGTTTGCTCTCACTGGGGCCAACCACCAAGAGGTGGTAGTAGACATAGATACACACCAGTAGTATGCCTTATTACGAGGCGGGACGATGAGGGGGCCAGCCTGTTTGCTTACACTGGGGCCAGCCACCAAGAAGGGGTAGTGCACATAAATACATAGTACGCCTTATAACGAGGCGGGACGATGAGGGGGCCAGCCCGTTGCTTGCACTGGGGCCAACCACCAAGAGGGGGTAGTAGACATAGATACACACCAGTAGTATGCCTTATTACGAGGCGGGACGATGAGGGGGCCAGCCCGTTTGCTTACTCTGGGGCCAACCACCTAGAGGGGGTAGCGCACATAAAAACAAACCGATGGTATGCCATATTACGAGGCGGGACGATGAGGGGGCCAGCCCGTTTGCTTGCTCTGGGCCCAACCACCAAGAGGGGGTGGTAGGCATGTTCGGCCATGTGTTCATTGACGCCAACAACATGCTCATACGCTGCACGTGGTTCCAGTTGGGCGTCGTGCGCAGGCAGCCTGTGGGCACGGGCAACAAAAACAGAAACAACAACAAAAGCAACAACAACAACAACAAGTTATATGCGGAAAATGGCGGAGAGTGATCGCGACGGAGCGACAGGTGGCAACGGAAGCGAGTTAGTTACGAGACCGTTGGCTGACGTGTCAGGCTTCATCGCGGTCAGACGGATGGATGGTCGGTCGGACAAATGGGTTACCCTAGGGGCTCCCGCCTCCTTGAAGAGGGGCCTCCGCCAAAAAGAAGAAGAAGGAGAAGAAGAAGAAGAAGAAGGAGAAGGAGAGAGGGGGTGGCAGGAGGTTATATGGGGAAGCATACTGTCGTGTCTGCATTACTACCTTATCCGGAAGTGGGCTTGTGTTGTAGAGTTGTCTGGGTATGTTTACAGTGTGTGTGTGTGTGTGTGTTGGGGGGGGGGGGGGGGGGGCAGCCTGAGGATTTGTGCAAGAAAAAGAAGAGAGGGGGTAGCAGGGACTTAGATAGGGAGGCATACTTGTCTGCTTCCAGGGGCATTACTACCTTATCCGTATGAGGGCTAAGTAGAGTTGTCCGGGAACGTGTTCAGTGTTTGTGTGTGTGTGTGGTGTGGTGTGGTGTGGTGGTGGGGGGGGGGAGGGGGGGGGCAGCCTTAGGATATGGGCAAGAAGAAGAAGAGAGGGGGTAGCAGGGACTTAGATAGGGATGCATACTTGTCTGTTGCCAGGGGCATTACTACCGTATTCTGAAGAGGTCTTATTAGAGTTGTCCGCGTACGTTCACAGTGAGGGGGGAGACAAGGAGAGAGGGGGGGGGGGGGGGGGGGGGGGGGGGGGACTGAGGATACGGGCAAGAAGGAGAAGAGAGGGGGTAGCAGGAACTTAGACAGGGAGGGATCCTTGTCTGCTGCCAGGACCGCAGATTTTAATGTCCAACCTTCGAGGCGAAAATCCTGATCCCCCGCCACCCCCCATCCCACCCACCCACCCCAAAACAAAGTGTTATTGTTATACAATTCAGACTAGAATAGGTTGGAACTTGAACTTGAACTTGGTTACATGGCTCCAGCCAGCAATTTGGCTGCTCGCCGTCTTTGGCAGTATTTTTTTAACCAGAAAAATGCAAAAAGTAACAAATCGTTTGGGTATATACATACATTAACATTACATTACATTACATTACATTACATTACATTACATTACATTACATTACATTACATTACATTAACATTACATCATTAACATTACATTACATTACATTACATTACCTTACATATTACATTACATTACATTACAATTGCAGTACATTACATACATTACATTACATTACATGACAATTACATTACATTACTTGAAAAAAACTGACATTACATAAATTGCATTCCATTACATTACATTACATTACCTTACATTACATTACATTACATTACATTACATTACATTACATTACATTACATTACAGTTCGTAAATTACATTACAATTACATTCCATCACATTCCATTGACATTACATTACATTGCATACATTACTTATATTACATTGATTACATTACATTACATTACATTACATTACATTAAATAATTACATTACATTACATTAAACATTACATTACATTACCGTAACATTACATTACTTACATTACATTACATTACATTTACATTACATTACATTACATACATTACATTACAATACATCCACATTCATTACATACATACATTACAGTGCATTACATTAATTACATACATTACATTACATTACATACATTGCATTACATTACATACAATACATTGACATTACATTACATTACATTACATTACATTACATTACATTACATTACATTACATTACATTACATTACATTACATTACATTACATTACATTACATTACATTACATTACATTACATTACATTACATTACATTACATTACATTACATTACATTACATTACATTACATTACATTACATTACATTACATTACATGTTAAAGTCTACTTGACACCGCGAGGGTGCATGAGACTCTGTGCTTTAAACAAAAAGAAAAAGCACCCACAAAGCAAAAAAACCCATTACATCAGGGGTGTGTCGAGGACAAACAAACCAAACTCCCAACCACCGTTTTGGTGGAGTAGGTATTAAACCCCCTAGAGCAGGACCCAAATCTCAACCACTTACAGTGGCGGAGGTAAGAAGCTAACAAATGAGAAGTCACAAGAAGAAAAAAAGGGATAATAAATTACGGTGCCACTAAGCAGTCCAGGGCTTCCTGTCTTGCTCTTCTACAAATAGAAAGATAGTCGGCTAGGTTGCTCTAAAAAGACTTAGTGCCATTTCCATTCATAAAGGTTCTGAATGTGGAATCGCAGAATTCCACATTCCATACGGTTAAGTCGGTATCCTCATGGACATGCCAATAAATATCTGTAAACAGCTTCTGGTAGCGAAGGCGAAATTTTGGCCTGGATTTATTTTTTCGGATTGCACCATGCGAGTCCCCCCTCATGGGGTGATACCGACGCGTATCTACCACCAATCTGATATCGATCTGACATCGATCTGATGTTGGTAGTCTAACACAATTCTAATGTCGGATCTTATCCGAAACGTTCTGTTCATGCTAGAAGTCTGGTTCGTTCGGCGCCGAGCAGTTTGTCGCAGTTAGAAGGATAGATTCGCATGTATCTGTACGGATCTGACTTTTTTACACTCGTGTTTTGATTGCGCGCGCAAACACGTGTCTTCTCAAGCAGACTTCTGCTTGACAACTATGTCGGGATTATGAAAGAGGAATCGCGGGACCCACGGAGTGGGGCAGTGGAATTGAGCTGCTGACTCGCGTGCATCTGTACGGATCTGAGTTGTCCATCGGAGTACACATGCAAACGGCGGAACACTGTTGAATGTATCGGAGGACACAAGAGGCCGACCACCGCATGGCACACGCAGGACCCTCATTGACACACGCAAACGGCGGAACACATGTCGACGACTCCTCTTCATCGTCCATCACTCACTCACTCAGATTAAAGGGACCGGCGCTTTGCGTAGTAGTGCCCAGCCCCCCCCAGGCATGCCCAATCCTGGTGTATTGCTGGCGGTACGATCGCCGGGCATCATAAAAGGCCCTCCTCGCCCCGAGCCTGCATATTTTTCTTTTCTTCTCCTCCTCATCCTCTTCCCTAGCGCGTCCTTCGCACACCACCCTCCTTTCCTTTCTTCCATCTACAAATAACGCAAAATCCATACAGATTACAGCCATACACACGCGAATCTCTCTCCCTCTCTCCCTCTCTTTCCACACGCCACCCAGACGGCTACGTAAAGCCTTCTTTTGAGATTGGAGTCATAAGAACCATTGCCACATCCACGTATGCGCGAAGAAAAGAGTCTTCATCGACGCGATGCCGACCCAACCTTGTCAGCCCATTTCAAACCCAGTCCGCCAACTAGGAAGGGCGCTAGACATGGACAGTCTCGACACATCCAAGCTTATTGATCGCCTCCACTGCCGGAATGTCAGCCGTCTCAATGCACTGCGGACGTCATCGGCTACTTCCGGCGATCCACGCGTCTTGGAGTATAACGCATTGCGCCACCTAATTAAACAAAAACACCACACATCCCCATCGTCACGTTTGTTCCTCGTCGCTGTGGATTACGTCTTCGATGACGGCTGCTTCAAGCGCGCCAACGGGGACGCCCTTGTATTCTCACATGCTATCAACACACTTTTCGTGGTGGAGACGAAAATCCTCAAAGCCCCTGCCAAAACTGGAAATGCCAAGGTGATGAAAGCCATACAGCAGGCCACTATGTGCGCGAGTAGACTTTCGTCCTGGCTACCGCATCTCATCAACATTGACATGAAAGACGGAACAACACTTGGATCTGTGACAATTCGTCGTATGATCGTGACAGCTGTGGATCGCGGTGGACGCGTCTTCAGTCAAGATATCCGCAGCCAGGAAATTGACTAACTTAGTTAACTTAATTAACTCAGGTAACTTGATTAACTTAAGGTGGAACTTTGGCAAGACACTGGAGGTACCGAGATTCGAACCCGGATCTTTAAGTCAGTGGGCGACATGATCAAGGAATGAAGAAAATTGGCTTAAGCTCACGCTCTACCACTGAGCTACAACCCCGTTGACAGATTAGCAACTAAACAATTGTTTTAATAAAAACGAGTGTAAACAACTTTGATCCATACAGGTCTCGGCATTGTTTTGCTGAGTATGTAACGTTCCCCCTCTCCCCCAGATGGATGTAACGTTCCCCTCTCTAATGATTTGCTGAGTGTGTAACGCTCTAGTGGGTAACGTTACTTCCTCTCTCTACAGAAACAAACCTCAAGCAGAAGTCTGCTTGACAACTATTTCGGGATTATGAAAGGGGAATCGCGGGACCCACGGAGTGGGGCAGTGGATCGCAAACGGTGATCACATGTCAAGTAGGGGTATGACAAGCAGAGGTATGCTAGACAATGTTCTAGTATATCGATAGGGGAACGCGAGGGACACGGAATTGACATGCTTTAACTGTCAGTCACGGAAACGCTTGGGTCCTCATCGTCCAGCAGATCGCTTACCAATATCGCTTACCAATATCGCTTACCAATATCGGGGGACTCACCTTCGGCCAGATTGGTGCGCGCTGGTCCTCGAATTCTTCGTGAATGTGAATAAATGTCTGCGCAGCAAAATTTAATGGAAATAAAGTCACAACACTGTTTACAAGACAGGAGTACACTATTAATATATTGTAATATCAAGGGTTAATATATTGTGTAAAAAAACATGAGTATATCCTTACCATCTTCAGGACCAATATCTTTATCGCAACTACAAGATGCGTTTGGAGGGACACATCCTATAAGCTTGTCAAATTATTACACAAATGCAGTACCTAGTTTAACATCAGGTGTTTCTGAAATAACGATAATAGGTCAACCAATTTCTTTAAGTATGTTTTATCGCAGAAATAATATAATATTGGTCATTGATGTTCGAGATACTTCATATGATGGTTTACCAACATATGGTTCAATCAATCCTGGTTTTGTGGTTAATGCGGGTCAAGAAAATTTTGTTCAATTAATTACTGAATCCCAATATTTTACAATTGATAATGGTTCACTTTTGACGTTTCAAAATCATTATCCAAAATCGCATTATGGAAAAGATGTTATTAGATATGGTCCTGAAATCCAGTATTTCAAGTCATATCTAAATCACACTTTTGAATTTTTTATGTAGGGGTCGGTAGAAGCGTTTGGCGTTTCCAATTCAAGGCGCGTGCGGAACACGTGTCGTCGCAAGCAGACTTCATTTTCATGGTCGCGACTGGTGTTCGTCGTGGCGCACGAATCGAACTGTATAATGACATACATAAATACGGGCAGCTGCGCAACAAAGAAAAAATCCTCGCGCGGATTATCGTGTTGATGGAGGGTGCAATGGCTGCTGTGAACAAGTTTAAATCGAACAATCAATTCCTTTTCGTACACAGTAAACATATGAAGGAACCATTCTTTACATCTCTACAGGTTGCGCGGTCCAAAGAGATGATTGCCGCGTTGTATGGGGAGTTTGATGAATACGATTATGGAACTTATTCTGCCATCGGTAAGATTCTCGATTATGGACACCTCTCCAATAAGATTTTCATATTCTTACACAAATCGAACAATGAATTTCAATACATGGAGAACGAAGACAGATACTTGACAGGGTTTGATATCCATAAAGGATCAAACAATGTTGCAAGCTTCGTTTACGTGACAGATGACCCCATCGATGCTTCGCGCCTGGATCCGATCATTAAAAAGGCGAAACAAAGCTTGCATGGTGTCGAGGATTATCATGTGGTAGTCCCCACATACTCCAGGCAGTCACCTGCTTGATACAGTTCATCATCAGAACCCGTCGTGTGATGCATTTGGAGTCAGATGGACGAGAAAGAGGCGACAGGTTTCCGCCATGTGAGTCACGCACGGAACACGTGTCGTCTCAAGCAGACTTCTGCTTGACAACTATGTCGGGGTTATGAAAGAGGAATCGCGGGACCCACGGAGTGGGGCAGTGGAATTGAGCTGCTGACACGCGGAAACTCTTTGTGAAAAACGGGACATGGCACCCGACTACTTGAAAAAATCTCGCTCCTGCTGTCAACCAAGAGCCAGTCGTAAGCCAATCAATAGATACAACTCCATTACCACATCATGCAAACCCAGGTTTGCATTCCCACACCGCCCTGCACAAGAGCCGCATGGCCACTGAGTGGTAGCAATTCGATGTTTCACCAAGCTGATATGGTTACAAATGCCTCCTGATCCCCGCTGTTGAAGATCGTCATGCCGCTCGCGCGAAGTGCAAGCAAGGCGTTGCGCAACACAGACGTGTCCGTTGAGTTGATGGGACACCTGCGCGCAATCACATGCGGTGATTAGGTTGTCAAGATATGTAAGGATAATATTCGGATCCCACATGTTGTTATTACGCAGCAGGTCTAATGCAGCTTGTACAACTGATCGTGCCACACGCTCTGCATCCTGACCTCGCTTACGAGCAGCGGCCAGTTCAGTCTCATGACGCGCTTCAACCATTCGCTGCAATCTTTCCCGAATAACTTTGCGCGTCTAACACGGGGGCAAATCATCACCATCTAAGAGAGCCTCAAGATGCTCTTTTGTGAAATCAGTCAAGGACGCCATTCCCTGCATGGGCATACAAACAATCGCCTTATATATACCAAGTCCATGCCAGTCCATGACATCACATGTCAAGCAGGGGTCTGCTAGACAATCGCTCTCGTATATCGAGAGGGAAATCGCGGGACCCACTCCGTGGGGCAGTGGAATTCAGCTGCTGACTCACGGAAACACGTGTCGGATATGACTTGGTTCGAGGCGCATGGGTGTTTTAGAGGTGCCGTCTCAAGCAGACAATGTTCGACAACTCTATTGGGATTATGAAGGGGGGCGCAGGCATTGCACAACCAAGGCATGGAAAGGCAATGGTGACATCGACGACAGAGACAGTGCGTGCGTGCGTGCGTGCAGCAATGCTCAACAACTCTATTGGGATCTCCGAGCGTGTAAACGACGTGCGGGTTCGAGGTGCCTTCACGACAGCGTGGACGAGTTTATACCTGCACTGGACGGTCAGCAGTTCACATAGTGGTCCGGGTCTTAGTCCAGAAAACAACAGAACATCAGTGATCGTCGGAAGAGGAAGTGAATTTTGAGAAATTGGAGACGAGTGCTTTCCATTCTCGCAAGTCTCACCTCCTTTTACGATGACTATGCTGGCAGGTTTTTGTCGTCAACGAGATTGAGCCGTTCCGACATCGGATAATTTTCGCATGACGGAAACACGTGTAGGATGTGACCTGCTTACATGCGTGCTTCGAGGGTGCGCGGAACACACATGTCAGATCTGACCTGCTTACACGCGTGGTAAGAGGCGCGCGAAATTCGTGTCGGATCTGACCTGCTTTCACTCGTGCTTCGAGGCGCATGGGGAACACTTGTAGTCTCAAGCAGACTTCTGCTTGACAACTGAAATTCTAAAACTGGTACCCAAAGGGACAATTCTAAAACACGCTTTGCTATATAATTAATTGTCCCGTTGGGTACCACATTTCAAAAATACGCAGGTGGAGGGAGGGTTTCTATACGTGCGACGATGTCAAGCACGGAATTGAGCTGCGGATTCGTGTGAAGCTTCGAGGCGCGCAAAAATACGTGTCGGATCTGACATGTTTATGGTGTAAACAGGATGAGAGTAAGCAAAATGTAGATGTTGTACCAGACCAAAGGGTTATCCACACGAATCTCCATTTAAACCACGCAATTGGATTATCCGACTGAACAAGGTTAAAACGATGCCGACGGACGCAACAAAACAACCCAAGGCCAACTTGGCGCCATGCCCACCCATCAGCGGGCTGGGAGCAAACTGGCACAGGGGCGCAGGCGCAAAGGTGAGCATGCAGGCAGATGCGACGATCATGCACGCACGCGCGCAGATGCAGCTGCAGGACCCGTTCAGTGGATGGAGACAGTTCGGATGCTACAAGGACTGGACAGACGCAAGCGAGGCGCTGCAAAGACTCAAGGGACAATCGAGACACGCGTTCGAGATCATACCGTTCGGAAAGCCATGCAAGCCGTACCTTGACATCGACGGTCCACCACTTCCGAACGACCAGGTGCCCTTCCCAGACGTAGCCGCGCTGGTCGCACACACAGAGGACGCAATCAAAATGATATTCAGCAACGACTACGGAATACAGATCGACGTCGACAACGACCTCATATGGCTCGTCAGCCCAAACGCAAAGAAGCTCAGCCTGCACCTCATCATCGACACGAAGAGAGAAGGAACGCCGCTCCACGTGTACAGCAGCAACCACCAGGCAGACACCACAGGCGCAGCACACCTCGCAATGAGACTGCAGCAGCTAGACCCAAGCGGAGTCGGGAAGCTCATAGACATAGGCGTATACACAAGGGACAGGGAGATGCGCATGCTAGGGTCGTGCAAGTTCAACAAGGACGCGGACTCGGTCCTCGTACCGCTCAAGCAGCACCACATGGATGACCCAGACACACCACTCAGGACAGTCATCTCACACGTGCCAGAGGATGCCGCAATCATACAGGTTCCAGAGTACATCCCGAGATACGTCAAGAAGAAGAGGATCGCATGGCTGGCACGACCGCGCACGCAAACAGTCGCAGATGCAGTCAGAGCGGCGGGAACCATCATCGCAAGGGCCGAAGAGAAGGAACCGCACGTCCGACGCGCCGACGTCATCGTGCGCATGCTCGACCTACTCAGACGAGACATGCACCCGTCAGCATTCCACGACAGACGACACGCAGAGGACGCATTCGACCGAGCCGTAGGCGTCAGGTTCAACTACAGTGACCGGCGTGAACCGTGCTACACAGGGAACATACACAACGGAGAGCAGAACATGCGATGCTTCGTAGACACAGCAGGAAACTGCATCGTCAAGTGCTTCTCCGCCACCTGCGACAACCACGCGCCTGCGTGCATCGGAAGACTCGCGGAACCCGCAGGCGACGCGTGGGACGCGGGAGCCGTGCACGCAACAGTAGGTACATAGACATGAGAGGCGGTCGACGTGTGATTAGACACGGAGCGCAAGGAAGTCAACACGCTCTCCGTGCGCAGCCCAATGGGGTCAGGAAAGTCCACCATGCTGGACGCACTCCTAGAACGCGTGGGAGAGGACAAGACCGTGCTCGTAGTCACATACCGCCAGTCGCTCGCGCTAGAGCACAAGAGAAAACTGGCGCGCAAGGGATTTGTATCATACCTAGACGCCGACGTCACACCACAGGACCTCAGGCGAAGGGACAAGACATCGCGCGTCATCTGCCAGATCGAGTCGCTACACAGGCTCGCAGAGCACACGTGCATGCGATACCTCACATCGGGCTTTGACATAGTTGTTCTCGACGAGGTGGAGTTGCTGCTGCGACACTTCATGTCGCCAACCGTCGTCAACCCATTGGCTGAGATACAGGGCCTGGCGGACACGCTCAACGCGACGACCACCGGCGTCGTCACAATGGACGCGACATGGGGCAGCGTCACGAAAGAATTCCTCAAGCAGGCCGGCTTGCGCAACCTGCTCGCCGTCAACGACTACTGGAGCACAGAGAACGCGCGCATATTCGCCATATCGAAGGACGAGGTGACATGGAGCGCGCAGATCCGAGACGACATCATCGCAGGCAGGAACGTCGTCGTCGTCTCGCTCAGCCAGGAGCGCGCCATGCAGGTGCACAAGGCCGCACTTGACACATTCGACGACCCGAAGGACGCGGCCAGACTCTGCCTGCTGCACACGTCCAAGACAGCCGACGCAGTCAAGGCGAAGCTCATAGACGTAGACGCACTCTGGAGCAGCAAACGGATCGTCGTGTACACGCCGACCATATCGGCGGGCGTCGACTTCAGCACCGAGCATTTTGACAGGATGTACCTATACCTGTGCCCCGGGTCCGCGGCGCCGATGGGCGCGCTGCAGATGACCGGACGCGTGCGCCACCTGGTCGACACACTCAGACGTCAGGACGCTCGTCGCCAAGAACATGCGAGTGGCGCGCGAGGCAACCCGACAGCACTTGACACACGTCGACCTATACCAGTGGCTCAGGTGCGATAGAGGAGGGGGGAGAATGGCGGATAAAGGGACACTTCTAAAACACGCTTTGCTATAATTAAATATAACTATAACGTTACCGCCACTGCTGAAAAACTGACGAATGTGGATGGAATGTTTCGCAACCTGCTTGATGTCAAGCAAGTACCCCCGTGATAGAGAGGTGGTACCCAAAGGGACAATTCTAAAACACGCTTTGCTATATAATTAATTGTCCCGTTGGGTACCACATTTCCAAAATACGCAGGTGGATGGAGGGTTTCGCAACCTGCTCCGATGTCAAGCACGTCCCCGCGATTGACGGTGGAGACGACCACACACTGCAGGAGCTCTCGGGTGGCGCTCTCGCCCCGTTGTTTGCGACCGTGGCTCCACCGACACTGAAGATGAATGTCGAAAGCTACTTTCTAGCTGAGATATACAACGCCAGCTTCGACTACCTGTCCTGCTTCGCCGACCTACTGGAGCATGCAGGTCACCGCATGGACCTCGGCACCAGCTACGCTGCGGTCAGTGCCGCCCGCGTGCACGCGCCGGCTGAGGGCGACGTGGAGGCGACGAGCTAGTTCCTGTTGCGCGTCCTCAAGGCTCAGGAGCAGCTGGATGCGCTCACCGGATCTGTCCCTGTCACTGCCCCTGACACTGTCGCCGCCACTGTCGCCGGAGCTGTCCCTGTCACTGCCCCTGACACTGTCACCGTCCCTGTCGCCGTCGGCGTCACCGACATCCTCAGCGATGATGTGCCCACTGCCATGCGGCGCAAGGATCTCATGGATACTATCGAGCAGCGGGTGATGGCCAACGACGCGAGCGAGGACGACAAGTTCCTTCTGTACCTGAGCCGCTACTAAAAGCTCTGCATGGGGAATCGACCGCGTCGACGAGGAGTTCCTGCTGGAGAACAAACCTGGTGCTGTCGGCTCTTCGAAGGCGCGGCTCATGTCGCGCCTGCTGTGCCCGATCCTGCGCCCAGTGCGCGGCGCCGACGTGCACACGACTGAGCACTCAGGGTTGCTGAAGATCGTTCTCATCGAGGAGACACTCAATGCTCTGGGGTTTTCGTCCCCGTTCGACACGAACACCGTCATACCAAACCTGATGACAGCGTTTGACGCAAACCTAAAGGGCACACCGATGTTTCGCGAATAAGCAAACACCGCTAGGCTGTTCAGGCAGGCCTCGTGCGGAGTTCGCGACGGGTGGGACCTGCGCAAGGTGTCCAAGGCGGTTAAGATGATCTTGAACGCCGTGGGTCTGGATATGGTGAGCGAGACCAAGCGGGTGCAGGTGAAATGCAAACGCACCAAGGAGGAGAGGAACTACCGCCTGTACCATGAGAGTGTATGTCCTATGCTGGAGCTCGTGAAGCTTCGTCTTCTGCGCACGGACCTGACGCCAAGCAACGCGCACGCCGCCGCTGCCCTATCGGGTCACAAGCTGTCCATGTACAACCACCTGGTTGACGTAGCGTCGCCTGTTGCGTACGTCTTCGAGCCTGAAGACGAGCCGTCAGGCCTATAATCATGGTGTAAACGCGAGCATTGGGATATAGCATATGAGCAGCTCGACAGCGATCATGGCGCACATTACAACCAATGTCGTGTACGCGTTGGTTGAGGACAAGTTCATTCAGAAGGATGAGCTCGTCGTCAAGGTGGGCAGGACGTCGAAGCCCTTTTTTCAGCGACTTTCTCAGTACCCGAAGAACTCAAAGATGGTATTCGCAATCCACGTACTTAATCCGCGTGCTTGTGTGGAGGCTGAGACTGTCCTGCTCCGGTACCTTCGCGGAAACCCTCGAGTCAAGCCCCGTCGCGACTTTGGGTACGAGTACTACAAACTTGACGCGGGTGATGCAGGTGCCTTCTTTAGGGAGATGGGCGATGTCGTATTCCAGTACGTGTGGACAGGTGGCGTCGACAGCACTGATTGCGGCACCGAGGACGTGCCACACGACCCCCCCATCTTTGCCGTTGTTGAGCGAGAGAAGGAGAGAAAGAAGGAACGAGAGAAGGAGAAAGAGAAGGAGCGAGAGAAGGAGCGAGAGAAGACGGTATCTCGAATGGTCGCCAAGATATTCGAGAACGTCTTGAGGCGCAATACCCCACGTTCCGTGGAGGTACTTGCATCTATTCTGTGCCCGGAGCTGCAGCGCCCCTTTCGTGGCGTGCCGTTGCACCCAGATCTTCTGAAGATCGAGTTGATAGAGGAGACACTCTCTGGTCTGGGTTTTTTGTCCCCATTGGACACTACGACCATCATCCCAAATCTGATGACGGTGTTCGACGCCAAGCTGAAGGGAACACAGATACAACAAGACCGCTCGGCTGTTCAGCCAGGCCTCGTGTGGCGTTCGTCTTTCCGCCGTTTGATAGAAGTGTAGTCTGCTGGACGATGAGGACCCAAGCGTTTCCGTGACTGAGAGTTAAAGCATGTCAATTCCCCTGCCCCACTCCGTGTCCCTCGCGTTCCCCTATCTGTATAGGAAACGTTTGTCTAGCAGACCCTGCTTGGCATGTGATCACCATTTGCGACCCAGTCCATCATTAATTCGCACACACACACATGCCATGGCGGCTTATGCAGCCCCCCGTCCGTACATTCATGTCACACATATTTTCATATGTGTGACATGGTGGATCTCGCATGGACCTCGTAAAATGCTCGATTATCACGGTATAAAGCTCTCGATCAGCATGTTGGTTGAGTCAAGCCTTCCCTTGTGTATCATCCATGGCGCACCACACCCAACACGTCGTGTACGCCCTTGTCGAGCGCGAGTTCCTGGGCAAGTCCCCGTTGGTCGTCAAGGTCGGCCGTACCAGCCAGCCGTTCTGCGAGAGCCTCTCGCAGTACCCCGATGGATCCCATCTCATTTTTGCCATCCATGTTCGAGATGCACAAGCGTGCGTGGATGCAGAGGCGACACTGCTCAGTTACATGCGCGGTGGTTCCGATTCCCGAATTCAGCCACGAAGAGATGTGGGTGCCAAATACTTCGAGGTGGGCGAAGCCACCGTTTATAATGGTATGTTTGAGGTCGTTTTGAAGTACGCATGGTATGACGACGCCTGCGGTGGCAAACAGGAGGAGTGTGACACTCCACGTGATGAATCCGTGGAATCCGCCGTTGAATCTGAGGAGACGGACCAGGAGCGTATGGATCGTGAGACGTAACAAGCATCTGGTTCCTTCATGTAATAATAATTGTTGTTCCAGAGATCGCGATTCTTTTTCAAAGCGTTCAGATGAGAACGCCTGCTGTAATTATGATTATATCTCAACTGAATCCCGCGGTTCCCTAGAATCCCTTTCATAATCCCAATAGATTTGTTTAGCATGTGTGTGCTTGAAGTCTCCGTGTCCATCATACACGAGTATTCGTAAGTCATAGTGGCATGATGGCCAAACGCGTATGATGCGTTCACCATATTAGTATTCTTCACATGCGTGCTTGGTGATCTCTTCTCAATCCATCTTGCGCCCTTCTGCTCCCACGCTTTCCGACTGTTTGTTTGTTTGTCACATGCCACATGTAGAGACCGGCTATGTTACAGTCTGTAATGAATACTGTGTTGTGTACGATAATCCTCCGTGTGCCATGCGTGTGAGACTAAATGGCCCGTTCGTGTACATGATGGCCTTCGCCCCTCCCATGCCATGCCATGTGTGCATGGACGAGTGCACCTACCGCGTTCTCAATTATCACTGTATAAAGCTCGCGACCAGCATCTTGGTTGAGTCAAGCCTTCCCTTGTGTATCATCCATGGCGCACCACACCCAACACGCCGTGTACGCCCTCGTCGAGCGCGAGTTCCTGGGCAAGTCCCCGTTGGTCGTCAAGGTCGGCCGTACTAGCCAGTCGTTCTGCAAGAGGCTCTCACAGTACCCCAATGGATCCCAGCTCATTTTTGCCATCCATGTTCGAGATGCACAAGCGTGCGTGGATGCAGAGGCGACACTGCTCAGGTACATGCGCATTGTTTACGATCCCCGAATCCAGCCACGAAGAGATGTGGGTGCCGAGTACTTTGATGTGGGCGAATCCACCGTTTAAAATGGTATGTTTGCGGCCGTTTTGAAGTACGCATGGTTTGGCGACGCCTGCGGTGGCAAACAGGAGGAGTGTGACACTCCCCGTGATGAATCCTTGGAATCCGCCGTTGAATCTGAGGGATCCGTGGAATCCTTGAAATCCTTGGAATCTGAGGAGACGGACCAGGAGCGTATGGATCGTGAGACGTACGTCTCACGTGTGGTGACTGTGATTTTCGACAATGTCGTTCAGGCTAACATCGAGCGTTACGATACGGTGCACGCCTTTGTCGAGGCCAATGCAACAGAGCTGTCTGGTGCGGTGTTGGATCAGGGCGCATTTGTCGATCGGGTACTGTCGAAGCTATCTGCCGCCCTCAGGTCGAGCTTCACCGCCAAGAAAGTTGTATCATCGCTCAAGGGTCTGGGCATCCAACCCATCCAGCACATTTTTGACGGCCTGCTTCTGCCCCGTCGTGCCCTGCGGTTCCCCGACTTCACTCGCCACAAGAATGTAATCCGCTTCCTGGATGAGCGGTGCATTGCCACCACCCCCTGCGATCTGTGATCGCATATCGCCACGACCCCGGGCATGTACACCGCTTACGTCACGTTCTGCAAGGAGGAGGGGCTACAGGCGAGTGTTTCTGACGTTGTCGAGCTGGCGCAGGTCGTCCAGGAGTGCGGCCTGGACACGAGGTACACCCTGAAACAAGCTACCCCCAAAGACATCCTGTTGATTGAGTGGCTCAACCGTGTGGTGGAGGTGACGGGTGACTCTCGCGATGCTATGTGTTGGCTACCTCAAAGCGCTGTGGAAGGAGACGCATGTTGGCGCAGAGGCCATCGACAACACATTTCTCAAGGCATACTTTGCCACCAAGGCGGGTGGTGGGTCATTTGTGAAGAAGGGGGTGGTCAAGGGGTTCACATTGAGGTGCGTAGTAGAAGTCAACCCGCTGATTGAGTGGCTAAACCGTGTGGTGGAGGTGACGGGTGACTCTCGCGATTCTATATGGGTTAGCGACCTCAAAGCGCTGTGGAATAAGTCGCATGTTGGCGCAGAGGCCATCGACAACACATTTCTCAAGGCATACTTTGCCACCAAGGCGGGGGCGGAGTGGAAGGAGACTCACTGCGCAGATTACGACTCGGAACGGTGACATCGTCGAGAAGATCGTACGGCGGTCAGTGTATCGCGGTGTCAAGCGAAGTCCCCCTGGTATCGCTGAGTAGCAATGTGAATGTCAGATTATATTGGCATGTGAAAAACGACTACGTTTCCGTGTGTCCCCGTCATCTGTGATCGAGTGCTCCCCCACTGACTATTATCGACATCGTTCCGTTTATTTGGATGTTTCATTTAACTGTTCCGCCGACTGTAGGTTTCCCCGTTCGCCCCTCCCATCCCATGCCATGCCATGTGTGCATGGACGAGCGGTCCGCGTTCGCGTTCTCCGCGTCTTTTTAATCCCTCTTCCCTGCTGCTCTTTATAAAAGTTCTAAACCATAATTTAATCTTACCGCATTTTTCTCGTCCTTATTCCGTTTCCTCCACTTCCTGGAGTTCTCCCCAAGCACCTCCCTTACTTCCTCATTGTACCTTGATACATTCGGGTCGAACTTCATGATCTCACGCATCGCCTTCATGACCATGCCCGCTTCTTCCTGTAATTTATCCCCCAGTATCATCTTGACTCTCTCCTCCATCTCGAAGTATCGTTTCTTTGACAACGTTGAAATCCCCTTGTCTCCATTTTGGTTTGTTGGCGTGATAAACCTCGTCCCCTTCCTTGGTGAGTTCATTGTGTGCGATCTGGTGGTTGTTCAGTTGTTTGTTTGTTTGTGTTTACAATTGTAACGGTCCAATGCAGTTATGCTCCGTTCAACCTTGAAAGTCGTAGAGCCAATAAATACATTTCTTCACGGAGACCTAGTAAGCAAACTCGACCACCGTACCGTCGCTGATGAGGTCACCGTTTTCGCACTTAATGGGCGTTCCTGCTTCCGAACGGATTTTTTATTTTACTGAAATCTTACGATAAATATTGTAAGATCGTTTTCGCAAATTAATTGGTTTTGCTTTTTTGGTGTATTTTACGAAAATATCTTACAATTTATTTTGTAAGATCGTTTTCGCAAATTGATTGATTTTGCTTTTTTTGTGTATTTTATGAAAATATCTTACAATTTATTATGTAAGATTGTTTTGTTGCATTCCGGAGAAAGAGACTATTCCCTTCAATTTCAATTGTAACATTGATTTGCTCGTTTGGAGAGAGAGAAAGTTCCTTCGAAGTATTCCAATACAAAATCAATTGTAGAGGACAGTCAAGAGGAAGGTGAAAGCTGTTTACAAAGTCTTGAACGCATTGCTCATAATTATTTATCTCACAACTCACAACTCAACAGTTCGAAAGTACAACTTAGTACTTATGACAGGCTATCACGTTGTAGAAAGAGGGCCAATGCTAACTTGTTGGGTAACAACAGCGCCTGTACAATCGCTGCACTAGAATCTCCTCCTCCATGCCCCCATCCCCATCTTCCTCCTCCTCCATCTCCTCCTCCTTAGCAATGTCTACATTGTCTCCATCCGATTGCACAGCCTCTGCCTTGGTGTCCTTCTCAATGGATTGGCAGCTTGACCCCTTTGCATGACTCCTTGCTGTGCATTGATTGCCATGCCCAGCACCTTCTCTGGCAGCTTGACCCCTTTGCATGACCTGGCAGCTTGACCCCTTTGCATGACCCCTTGATGTGCATTGATTGACCCCCCTTGCCGGGCCCCCCCTTGCTGCGCATGCATGAAAGACTGTTTTGATAAGTCGGTAAGGCTTTGCTTCATGCCTTGCGCTTTCACCTCTTTTCATGCCTTGCGCTTTCACCTCCTTTCATGCCTTGCGCATATTGCCTTTCGCATCCTGCATTGCTTTGCTGCGCATCCGCATTAGCACCGGGTGGCCCTGCATGGTCCCGAGTTGCACCTAATTCTCGCACCTTTTGCGCAATGCATTTCACTGCTATGGGAATTCACTTCAGCTCTGTTCTCATGATCTGCTGCTTTGCCTTTCGCTTTCTGCATCGCCTTGCTGCGCATCTGCATTAGCACCGGGTGGTTGTGAATAACCCCCGAGTTGCTTCTAATTCTCGCACCCTTTGCGCAATGCATTTCACTGTCACTGTCCTGCCTAGCACCTTCTCTGGTGGATGCTGGGCAGATAGCCAGGAGCACTGGCGCTCGGAGCACTGGATAGGTCTGCCTACCTGCATGGCGGTTACCCGCCTGCACCTGCCAGACCAGACCAGGACACGCGCCGGGCCAGCACCTGCGCCGGAGTACTGGCGAACAGCTCTGCACCCGCCTGCACCTTCCTGAGGCCTGCCTACCTGCATGATGGTTACCCGCTTGCACCTGCGTCAGAGTAATGGCGGACAGTACTGCATACCCATATGGCATGCATCCTTAGCTACCGTTCCAAGATTTCCATAGCGTCTGGTTTGGTTATGAATTGCATTGTAGTGGTAGGCTGCAATTGTAGCCCAGACTTAGCTGCCTTGTGCCTGTGTTGACCAAGTTACTGCTTGCCAACAGGTTGCCTTGTTTATTGGTTAATCTTTGCCGGGAGTGTGGTTGGGTGTTTATGTTGTGATTGGTACTTTACATGACACTGACATATGGATCATGTACACCTGCAGTTCTTCTATTTTACTGTGTTCTTGCCCACCTCGGCCACCTACCTATTTACTAGGTTTGTTTTAGTGGCCCAGTACTGCAATAGGTAAAGCAAAGATGTGTAGTTGAGGCCTGCTTGACTTGCATAGCATGACTGATGAAATGTCACAGCCCAGAAGAATTTAGCCCTTTTGCCTGTTCCGTCTAGGCATTCGGTGGATCAAGTTTTCTTTGACAGGTTTTAGGATTGATTTTTTTATGATCGGGAGGACTGTGTGTATTCCGAGTTTGGTTTCTCAATCATTCGCGCGTTGGGTTTGACAATGCTCCCGATTATGATCGGGAGGACTGTGGGTATTCTGAGTTTGGTTTTTCTCAATCATTCGCTCGTTGGGTTTGACAATGCTCCCGATTATGATCAAGAGGACTGTGGGTATTCTGAGTTTGATTTTTGTCAATCATTCGTTCGTTGGGTTTGACAATGATCCCGATTATGATAGGGAGGACTATGGGTATGCCGAGTACAAAAAAAAAAAAAAAAAAAAAATGCCGAGTACATGTTTTCTGAATCATTCGCTCGTTAGGTTTGTCAGTGCTCCCGATTATGATCGGGAGGACTGTGTGTATTCCGAATTTAGTTTTCTCAATCATTCGCTCGTTGGGTTTGACAATGCTCCCAATTATGATCGGGGGGACTCTGTGTATTCCGAATTTGGTTTTCTCAATCATTCGCTCGTTGGGTTTGTCAATGCTCCCGATTATGATCGGGAGGACTCTGTGTATTCCGAATTTGGTTTTTCTCAATCATTCGCTCGTGGGGTTGACAATGCTCCCGATTATGATCGGGAGGACTCTGTGTATTCCGAATTTGGTTTTCTCAATTATTCGCTCGTTGGGTTAGTCAATGTTCCCAATTATGATCGGGAGGACTGTGGGTATTCTGAGTTTGTTTTTTCTCAATCATTCGCTCGTTATGATTGACAATGCTCCCGATTATGATAGGGAGAACTATGGGTATGCCGAGTACAAAAAAAAAAAAAAATGCCGGGTACATGTTTTCTGAATCATTCGCTCGTTGGGATTGTTAGTGCTCCCGATTATGATCGGGAGGACTGTGTGTATTCCGAATTTGGTTTTCTCAATCATTTGCTCGTTGGGTTTGACAATGTTCCCGATTATGATCGGGTGGACTATGGGTATGCCGAGTACAAAAAAAAAAAAAAAAAAAAAAAAAAGCCGTTTACATGTTTTCTGAATCATTCGCTCGTTGGGTTTGACAATGCTCCCGATTATGATCGGGAGGACTATGGGTATTCTGAGTTTGGTTATTCTCAATCATTCGTTCGTTGGGTCTGACAATGCTCCCGATTATGATCGGGAGGACTATGGGTATGCCGAGTCAAAAAAAAAAAAAAAAATGCCGAGTACATGTTTTCTGAATCATTCGCTCGTTGGGTTTGTCAGTGCTCCCGATTATGATCGGGAGGACTGTGTGTATTCCGAATTTGGTTTTCTCAATCATTCGCTCGTTGGGTTTGACAATACTCCCGATTATGATCGGGAGGACTCTCTGTATTCCGAATTTGGTTTTCTCAATCATTTGCTCGTTGTGTTCGACAATGCTCCCGATTATGATCGGGAGGACTATGGGTATTCTGAGTTAGGTTTTTCTCAATCATTTGCTCGTTGGGTTTGACAATGCTCCCGATTATGATCGGGAGGACTCTTGGTATGCCAGGTACACAAAAAAAAAAAAAAAAAAAATGCCGTGTACATGTTTTCTGAATCATTCGCTCGTTGGGTTTGTCAGTGCTTCCGATTATGATCGGGAGGACGGTGTGTATTCCGAATTAGGTTTTCTCAATCATTCGCTCGTTGGGTTTGACAATGCTCCCGATTATGATCGGGAGGACTATGGGTATGCCGAGCACATGTTTTCTGAAACGTTCGCTCGATGGGTTTGTCAGTGCTCCCGATTATGATCGGGAGGACTCTGTGTATTCCGAATTTGGTTTTCTCAATCATTCGCTCGTTGGGTTTGTCAATGCTCCCGATTATGATCGGGAGGACCGTGGGTATTCTGAGTTTGGTTTTTCTCAATCATTTGTTCGTTGGGTTTGACAATGCTCCCGATTATGATCGGGAGGACTATGGGTATTCTGAGTTTGGTTTTTCTCTATATCTGAATCTGATTTTGAATCTGAATCTGAATCTCAATCATTTGCTTTACCAACCTATTTGTCTTCCGCAGGGTCTACAATGACAGTACAGTGGAAGTTAAACTCCAATCGGACGGGAAGGATTTGGGATGCGGCGTCATGGACGAATGGACCAAGGAGCGCCAAGTGCCAATGAACATCGAAGTCGTTGTAGGTGAACCAGACTTCTATGTTACGGCTACGCACGCTCACTGGTTGAGGTTTCACGGCGAATGCAGGCATATGTGCGGAGCATTCTGGTCGACACTCACCCTTGCGGAAGTCAAGACAGCCCAGTTGCTTGAAGTCACTAGTATTCGGAGGCCCATGTCAGGAGCTGGGCTATAAGGAGATACCAATTTGAATACGATGACCTTACAAAGTTGTCGGCGATCTGTCCTCTTCGTTGATTGTAGGAAGCTGACCTCGTCGCGCCTTTCCTGACTTCTTCGCGGAGGCTGTAGGAAATGTAAAGAGTGCAGAAGTTACGCAATATCCTATCGAAATTGAAAGCGGCAAGTGCGGTCAGCACACAATGGTTGTTTCGAACGGTGTACATCCCACCGCGTACGTAACATTCGAAATGTACCTGTCAGATTTGAAAATTTAACCTGAGCCACGGTGCAGCAGTACAGTCCGTTCGATTGCTCTCTTACCGGCGTCAGGTGAAGGCCCTTTTGGTGTACATCGAGGTGACGTCCTCCTGTCGCTAGGACCAAACTCCTCGAAATCGCTCATGAGCTTTCCTTCGCATGTCTCAACCCACGCCCTAGTTTCCTCAAGCTCTTTGTCGGCGATAAATTCGCCCTCGCCGACCCTGACAGGCTTGCTGCGCATTGTCAACTACCAACCCAAGAGCCTGAATGTGAACTGGTATCCATGATAGGGCTCCTAACATGGGCCTCCGAATGCTAGTGACTTCAAGCAACTGGGCTGTCTTGACTTCCGCAAGGGTGAGTGTCGACCAGAATGCATCTGCTCCGCACATATGCCTGCATTCGCCGCGAAACCTCAACCAGTGAGCGTGCGTAGCCGTAACATAAAAGTCTGGTCCACCAACAACGACTTCGATGTTCATTGGCACTTGGCGCTCCTTGGTCCATTCGTCCATGACGCTGCATCCCAAATCCTTCCCGTCCGATTGGAGTTTTACTTCCACGGTACTGTCATTGTAGACCCTGCGAAAGACAAATAGGTTGGTAAAGCAAATGATTGAGATTCAGATTCAGATTCAAAATCAGATTCAGATATAGAGAAAAACCAAACTCAGAATACCCATAGTCCTCCCGATCATAATCGGGAGCATTGTCAAACCCAACGAACGAATGATTGAGAAAAACCAAACTCAGAATACCCACGGTCCTCCCGATCATAATCGGGAGCATTGACAAACCCAACGAGCGAATGATTGAGAAAACCAAATTCGGAATACACAAAGTCCTCCCGATCATAATCGGGAGCATTGTCAAACCCAACGAGCGAATGATTGAGAAAACCAAATTCGGAATACACACATTCCTCCCGATCATAATCGGGAGCAGTGACAAACCCAACGAGCGAATGATTGAGAAAACAAAACTCGGAATACACACAGTCCTCCCGATCATAATCGGGAGCACTGACAAACCCAACGAGCGAATGATTCAGGAAACATGTACTCGGCATTTTTTTTTTTTTTTTTTGTACTAGGCATACCCATAGTCCTCCCGATCATAATTGGGAGCATTGTCAAGCCCAACGAACGAATGATTGAGAAAAACCAAACTCAGAATACCCACGGTCCTTCCGATCATAATCGGGAGCATTGACAAACCCAACGAGCGAATGATTGAGAAAACCAAATTCGGAATACACAGAGTCCTCCCGATCATAATCGGGAGCATTGTCAAACCCAACGAGCGAATGATTGAGAAAACCAAATTCGGAATACACACATTCCTCCCGATCATAATCGGGAGCAGTGACAAACCCAACGAGCGAATGATTGAGAAAACAAAACTCGGAATACACACAGTCCTCCCGATCATAATCGGAAGCACTGACAAACCCAACGAGCGAATGATTCAGGAAACATGTACTCGGCATTTTTTTTTTTTTTTTTTTGTACTAGGCATACCCATAGTCCTCCCGATCATAATCGGGAGCATTGTCAAACCCAACGAACGAATGATTGAGAAAAACCAAACTCAGAATACCCACGGTCCTTCCGATCATAATCGGGAGCATTGACAAACCCAACGAGCGAATGATTAAGAAAACCAAATTCGGAATACACAAAGTCCTCCCGATCATAATCGGGAGCATTGTCAAACCCAACGAGCGAATGATTGAGAAAACCAAATTCGGAATACACACATTCCTCCCGATCATAATCGGGAGCAGTGACAAACCCAACGAGCGAATGATTAAGAAAACCAAATTTGGAATACACAGAGTCCTCCCAATCATAATCGGGAGCAGTGACAAACCCAACGAGCGAATGATTGAGAAAACCAAATTCGGAATACACACAGTCCTCCCGATCATAATCGGGAGCACTGACAAACCCAACGAGCGAATGATTCAGAAAACATGTACTCGGCATTTTTTTTTTTTTTTTTTTTGTACTCGGCATACCCATAGTCCTCCCGATCATAATCGGGAGCATTGACAAACCCAACGAGCGAATGATTGAGAAAACCAAATTCGGAATACACAGAGTCCTCCCGATCATAATCGGGAGCATTGTCAAACCCAACGAACGAATGATTGAGAAAAACCAAATTCAGAATACCCACAGTCCTCCTGATCATAATCGGGAGCATTGACAAACCCAACAAGCGAATGATTGAGAAAACCAAATTCGGAATACACAGAGTCCTCCCGATCATAATCGGGAGCATTGTCAAACCCAACGAGCGAATGATTGAGAAAACCAAATTCGGAATACACACAGTCCTCCCGATCATAATCGAGAGCAGTGACAAACATAACAAGCAAATGATTCAGAAAACATGTACTCAGCATTTTTTTTTTTTTTTTTTTGTACTCGGCATACCCATAGTCCTCCCTATCATAATCGGGAGCATTGTCAAACCCAACGAACGAATGATTGAGAAAAACCAAACTCAGAATACCCACAGTCCTCTTGATCATAATCGGGAGTATGTCAAACCCAACGAGCGAATGATTGAGAAAAACCAAACTCAGAATACCCACAGTCCTCCGATCATAATCGGGAGCATTGTCAAACCCAACGAGCGAATGATTGAGAAAACCAAACTCGGAATACACACAATTCTCCCGATCATAATAGGGAGCATTGACAAACCCAACGACCCTATTCGCTTGAAGTCACCTACTACACTGCTAGTTGCCAGGCAGATGCCTGGTCACCAGCTGCTAGAGTGGGTGTCGGACCTAAGCCCCGCACCGTTACTGATACAGCTATAGGCTGTATCATAACATTCCCCCCAATCCCTGGTATTCTGGTACCCAGAATTCCTGGGATTCCACAACACAAGTCATAAGGAGTAAGCCAGACAAATATTCCCGTGGAGAAGAAAAGTAGGGGGAAAGCAATCCTAAAACCAGTCAAGGCGTAGGTATGACATCTGTGAAAAACTGTCTGAACAGTATCCGAAGCTCTTCTTGCACGTATCCGCTGATGCAATGGACAACAAGAAGACTAATCTTCCTCAGTCACGCCACTTCTCACATACAAAGAAGACTGCAGGAGGTGATCTTCTAAAGACACGCATCATGTGTGAGTACAAATACAGCGCACGTAGGACATGTCCTCCCGATCATAATCGGGAGCATACACAGTATTTAAAACTTGAAATGATTACTTAACAAAATAATGCTAATATTCTGACTTCATGTTTCCTTCTATGTTAACTCAGGATTATTCTCCCAGGGAGGAGGCTTCATTGGTTATTGGGCTTTGCCATTCTACTCGCAGTCCATCAATCTGACTATATCATGCTTCCAACATTTCTTCAACCGGGTCCTTGAAGAAGAGGGGCAGCTTCCACCGTATTGCTTCCTGCAAATGGACAACGCGGCAAAGGACAACAAGAACGCTTTCATGTTCGCATACTTGTCCTTGCTGGTTGAGATGAACTGGTTTGAGGAGGTGTACGTCCATTTCCTCCCTCCCGGACACACACATAGCAATCTTGACCAAAAGTACTCTGTGATCTCGCAAGGGTTAAAGAACATGGAAGTGTACACCCTGGACCATCTGATGGGCATTGTTGGTAACTTATTCAAGAGAATGGGCCCTTACACAAGGCAAGACGTCGTGACCTCTATAGGGGACTTCTCCGCTGTCCTCCTAGACAACGTTTACAAGTTGTTCGGACATGGCACTAGCACCGTCAAAGGAGTTAATCGCCGTTTACACGCATTCAAGATAACGAAAGGTCCCAACGGGAGAGTCGGTAAGAATACTTGATATACTGATATTTATTATCCCCCCGATTATGCTCGGGAGGAATATGGGTGTGCCATGTCCTCATTGATTTACATGTACAGTCTTCAATAGAAACTAAATGATACAAAGGAAGTTGTACGTAGGACCTAGGATGTATTATCCAAGGGATGCTCCCGAGTATAGTCGGGAGGAATATGGGTGTCCTAAATGATTCACTAATATACAATACATGTTTGCACACCAACAATTGCAGGGGTCTATTACAAGGAGTATGACGAGTCAGGATCTTGGAGAGGACAGTGGGACAATGACGCTGAACCTATTTACGTCCTCCAAGGCTTCCCACTGGTGGACACCAGTACAGTATTTAAGGAAGCCCCCAAGATCAAGATTGAAGAGCTCGAGAATATCGAGGCAAACTGGGCGGCTGTCTGGAAGACTATTCATAACGAGAAGCCCGGAGGTGACGTCCTTGCAGGCCACATGGCCGATGGTCCTGTACAAACCGCCGGTGACGACCGTGCAGGACCCGTAGCTGATGTCCGTGTACGACACGCAGCGGAGGACCTTCTGGTTCTAGAACCAGCAGCCGATGACCAGCAGCCGATGGATGAACCAGCAGCCGATGGCCCATCCCATGCCCAGTCCTTCAAACATATTGCCGAGATGCTTCTTGAAACTTGGGAAGCCAGCAATAAGTGGTGGACTGATTTCTTCAAAGTTGAGAAGAGTTATTGGAGCACTCAACCAGATGATGCTGTGACTGGGGAGTACCCGAAAGACCAACATTTTGTCGACTTCCCATCGGAGTTGTCAGCAACCAGTCGTGTTCTGACACAGTCTGAGAAATCAATGGCCAAGCGCTTGATAGCAGCATTGGATGACTTGTCCATGGATGTGTCAGACCTTTTACCTGCAAGTAACGAGATTGCCAAGACTATGAAGGTTGCACACACTTTGGAGACTAATATGGAAAGGCCAGAGGAGGAGGATGTGTTATACTTATATTCTTCACAAGGGACGAAGCCGGATAGAAGAATAGCCTACGAGCCCACTACTGATTTGGTTGTTGGTCATGTCGCTGTGGTCAAGGTACAAATGGATGACTCTAGCGGATTGAGAGGATGGCACGTGGTGGAGGTCAAATCACTACCAGTGAATGGAGAAGTGGAATGTGTGTATTTAAAGCCCTTGTACTCTGGGGCTCAGAAGTTGGTGTACACTGAAACACAATACCCAACTTGGCCAGAAGATTGGATGGACCACAAGCTTGTGCCTATTACCGTGGGGGTTAGGAGAAAAGCAACATGGACGGGCGATATTCCCATTGACGCATTTCAATTTAGCTGCGAACCCACCAAGGGTATGAAGATCCAGAGAAAGTACCACACAAGCATGCTCCTAGCTTGTCAATCCATTGAGAAGGACACCAGGGCAGAGGCTGTGCAATCGGATGGAGACAATGCAGACATTGCTGAGGAGGAGGAGATGGAGGAGGAGGAAGATGGGGATGGGGACATGGAGGAGGAGAAGGAGGAGGAAGAGGAGGACGAGGAGGGGGGGGGAGGAGGAGGAGTAAGATGTTTGACACATAGCCGTTTTTTACTAAATAAGAAAAATTAAATGAATTATACTTACGATTTTTATTGTAAGATGTAAAAGCTGAATTCTGCCTGCCGCCTTATAACCGTCCGCTTTCCCTTTATTTCTTACAATTATAATTGTAAGACACGAATTGATGTTAACACCTTTTGTTAAAAAATATGGCATTTCAACGTTGTAACATTCGCAATCTGTACGTTTCTCCGTCTTTCAAGCTCATTTCAAGCATATTTTGTCAAAATTGACTACAATCTTACGTTTTTTATCGTAAGATTGCATTTGAAAAGCATCTAAAGACCCCCAAAAAGTGATTGTAAGATTGGAAATCCGTTCGGAAGCAGGAACGCCCATTACTTCGAGCTCTCAGGGATAATTGCAGTATGGACCGGAGGCATATCAGGAGATGCTGATGTCGATGAGGTTTCCAAAAATGCGAACGGACGCGCCTGGTACTTATTCTTGGATGCTGTTGATACTTCTGCGTTTCTCACACCGGAGGCTGACGCCTCCAAGAAGGAGCGATGGTCGCGTGTGCCGTCATTTCCACCGACAGCGTCCGTGTTGTACCCAACCAACAAATTTTATTTTCTTATCCGATTTTCTTTTTACTCATTTTCAGAGCTGTCTCGGCGTTTACTGATGCGGCACTCTGTTTGCCACATTCTCTCAAGACACATCTGACGACACCCTGACACCTTGATATTCCATCAATGCTCGATGGAGCAACGTTCTTATTTTTTCCTGAAAACACGTCGTCTGAAAACTTCTGAGATTTTACACACTTCTGATTCGCACATCGAATCATGGCCGCGTCATCTCGGTTCGCTCGATTATTTGCATCATTCACATTTTTTTGTTGTTTTGTAATAATATTGCATTCATCGACAGATTTCAACGAGGCGCCAGAGTACCGTAACCACCATTTCAAATTATTTACATGGGAATTACTCTGGAACTGTTTCTGCATTAATTTTACGAATTCATCTTGAGTGTACCGATTGTTTCGTTTTGGACTAGCTGTGAAACAAACGACCTTGTCTGGTACTTGTACAGATTTGCTCATTTATTAAACTGTTTACATATATTTTTCTATAACCGAAGTTTCTGACTCTGTACTGTAATCCGCATTAATCAACGCAATCCACGTGCAAACAAATACAATATACTCGGTATCGGTACTTCCAGCGGGAGTGATATTGATGATCCGAACACTGTTTGCACGAGGTCCGAATACCCACTCTGTCATGGCATGAATACGGACACCGCTGACTGTAGTGTTGACTCGCCAGTGTGTTCTACAGTCGGCGGAACAGTTAAATGAAACATCCAAATAAACGGTATAAGGCGGCGACAGACGTTATAGTGTATGAGTGGATGGTCCTACAAAATGGCCCGTCCAGCAAAGAAACCTCCTTACACGACGCAATGCACATCAACAAAGACCCCGTCTTCTTTTGGGCCACGGTACCGGGGAAGAGGCGATCGCTTAAGTGCGGCTGGTCCTTCAATGGACACCCTCGAAAGTACCGACAAAAGAACGATACGGAGTCTGCAGGATGGAGAGCCGTGATCTAAAAAAGAACCACGATGTTCTCTTTAACATCCTGCAATTTGTTGATTCAAAATCGTATTGTTGTAGACACCACTCGGTCCCCCCTCCGGTGGTCGCGACAACATTAGGTTACACCGTAAGGTGTGCCGTACACGAAGCGGTTTCATTTTAGTATTCCGTCGACTGTAAGTCCACCGCGCGTGCTTTTTTCTCCGTCTTGCGCGGCCACTCTTTCTTCTAAATCCGCGGTGTGCCATTCGTCTCGTCTGTCTGTCTTGTGTACGAGAATCCGCCTCCGTGTGCTACCACTGTGGACGTGCGAGTGAGTCCCCTGCTCTCCCATGCATGCATGCATGCATGGATGCATGCGTTCTGATGTGTTCCTCCGTTTGCGTGTGCCATACGTTCATGCTTGTTGATATGTCTTGCGCGCCCCCTACTCACCCACGCTTTCTTCTAAATCCGATAATCCGGCGTGTGCCATGCGTGTGTGATCCTGAATGGACGGATGTGGGCATGCAAAAGCCGCCGTAGCGTCGTGTGTGAGAGACTGAATGGACGAGGTTGCGAGAGCCATCTCCGTGTGCGCGTGTATTCTGATGGCCGTGTTCTCCCACGCTTTCCGACTGTTTGTTTGTCACATGCCACATGTAGAGACCGGCTATGTTATGTCTGTAATGAATACTGTGTTGTGGACGATAATCCGCCGTGTGTGATAATGAATGGACGAGGCTGCGAAAGCGGCCGTGGCGTGTGTGAGAATGAACGAGGCTGCGAAATCCGCCGTGGCGTGTGTGAGACTGAACGGACGAGGCTGCGAAATCCACCGTGGCGTGTGTGAGAATGGACGAGGCTGCGAAAGCCGCCGTGGCGTGTGTAAGAATGGACGAGGCTGCGAAAGCCGCCGTGGCGTGTGTGAGAATGGACGAGGCTGCGAAAGCCTCCGTGGCGTCGTCGTGTGAGACTGAATGGACGAGGCTGCGAAAGCCGCCGTGGCGTCGTCGTGTGTGAGACTGAATGGACGAGTTTGCGAGAGCCTCCGTGGCGTCGTGTGTGAGACTGAATGGACGAGGCTACCTGTCTGTCTTGATCGCTGTATTTTTCGAGAGCCATCTCCGTGTGCGCGTGTATTCTGATGGCCGTGTTCTCCCACGCGTTCCGACTGTTTGTTTGTCACATGCCACATGTAGAGACCGGCTATGTTATGTCTGTCATGAATACTGTGTTGTCGACGATAATCCGCCGTGTGTGATAATGAATGGACGAGGCTGCGAAAGCCGCCGTGTGCCATGCGTGTGTGAGACTGAATGGACGAGGCTGCGAAAGCCACCGTGGCTTGAGCCATCTCCGTGTGTGCCATCCCCCTTCTGCTCCCACGCTTTCCGACTGTTTGTCACATGCCACATGTAGAGACCGGTTATGCTATGTCTGTAATGAATACTGTGTTGTGGACGATAATCCGCCGTGTGCCATGCGTGTGTGAGACTGAATGGACGAGGCTACGAAAGCTGCCGTGGCGTGTGTTGGACGATGCTGCAAAAGCCGCCGTGGCGTGTGTGAGAATGGGCGAGTCTGCAAAAGCCACCGTGGCGTGTGTGAGACTGAATGGACGAGTCTGCGAAAGCTGCCGTGGCGTGTGTGATAATGAATGGACGATGATAATGATGACCGTATAGTGCCTCCGTTTGCGTGTGCCATGTGTTTGGTCTCTTGTGTGCGTTCGCCTATCACTCTTGTTGACGTGCGTGCGGGCTTGTTGACCCGTCTTGCGCGCCCCCTGCTCACCCACGCTTTCTTCTAAATCCGCCATGTGCCAGTCGTCTGTCGTCGTCTTGTGGACGATGTAGTTTGCGACAGCCTACGCCTCCTTGTGGTCTGTCTTGCGGTAGCCTGTCTGTCTTCATCGATGTAGTTTTGCGACATCCATCTCCGTGTGCTTCCACGATGCCACGTTGGCAGGTCATTCGTCTTGTGCACTATCAATCGATCGATGTAGTTTGCGACAGCCGCCGCCTCCTTGTAGTCTGTCTCGCGGTAGCCTATCTGTCTCGATCGATGTAGTTTGCGACATCCATCTCCGTGTGCTTCCACGATGCCACGCTGGCAGGTCATCCGTCTTGTGCACTATCAATCGATCGATGTAGTTTGCGACAGCCTCCGCCTCCTTGTGGTCTGTCTCGCGGTAGCCTGTCTGTCTTGATCGATGTAGTTTTGCGACATCCATCTCCGTGTGCTTCCACGATGCCACGCTGGCAGGTCATTCGTCTTGTGCACTATCTATCTATCGATGTAGTTTGCGACAGCCTCCGCCTCCTTGTGGTCTGTCTCGCGGTAGCCTGTCTGTCTTCATCGATGTAGTTTTGCGACATCCATCTCCGTGTGCTTCCACGATGCCACGCTGGCAGGTCATTCGTCTTGTGCACTATCGATCGATCGATGTAGTTTGCGAGAGCCTCCGCCTCCTTGTGGTCTGTCTCGCGGTAGCCTGTCTGTCTTGATCGATGTAGTTTTGCGACATCCATCTCCGTGTGCTTCCACGATGCCACGCTGGCAGGTCATTCGTCTTGTGCCTATCCCCGATCCCCGATCCCCTATCCCCGATCATCTTTACAGCTGGCACTTCATGTGAGTCCCCTTCCCCCCCTGCCTCATTCTGATTCTGATTGTGATTGTGATCATGATCGTGATTGTGATTCTGATTGTGATTGTGATTGTGATTCTGATTGCCTGCCTGCCTGCCTGCCTGTGCAATACATGAATATTCCCCCACATTCAACTGTAAGTTCCTGCTCTTATGTATTTGTTGTTTGTTGTGCGCAGGTGAGGTGGAAGGGTCACACGTCCTCTGCAGACTCGTGGGAACCCGTTGACGATCTCATTGACCTTCCCTTGTTCGCCGAGTTTCTGTGCACCAGAACCTGGCGAGAATTTATCATGAGGAATCAGATTGCAGTGCATGGGTGGATGATAATGTGCAATGACGACTGAAGACATCACATGAACGGTCTTGTTTTCATGTGATTATTTCATTGAATGTGACAATTCGTTTTTGTAACAATCAGCTACACCCATCTCTTGCGCATCCCCGTCCATACTCCTTGTCCATTCTCACACATGCCACTGCGGCTTGCGCATCCCCTCCAAACGATGATGGACAAGAAGCCGCATCCGCCTGCGCTTTGCGTAGTAGTGCCCAAGCCCCCCCACCCGAGCCTTGTGTATTGCTTGATAAAATGACCTCCTCGCCCCGACACGGCATAATCTCCTTTTTGTTTTGCTATCCTCCTACACTCGACGGATTTATTTTGCTGTGAATCGCTCGCGTCAGGATAATCGTAGGCTTTGCTTTGCTGTCGCTAACAACCCAACAGGTGAGCTTGTGACCATTCGATCTAGCTTATGTTGGGTTGCTGCTTGCTAGATTCTAGGATAGGCGCAGGCTTTGCTTGCGTTTTCGCTATCTCCTGCCTTGGGATGCTCGCTAGATTCTAGGATAGGCGCAGGCTTTGCTTGCTTTTTTGCTACCAGCCAAACAGGTGAGCTTGTGACCATTCGATCTATCTCCTGCCTTGGGATGCTCGCTAGATTCTAGGATAGACGCAGGCTTTGCTTGCTTTTTCGCTACCAGCCAAACAGGTGGGCTTGTGACCATTCGATATATCTCCTTCCTTGGGATGCTCGCTAGATTCTAGGATAGGCGCAGGCTTTGCTTGCGTTTTCGCTATCTCCTGCCTTGGGATGCTCGCTAGATTCTAGGATAGGCGCAGGCTTTGCTTGCGTTTTTCGCTACCAGCCAAACAGGTGAGCTGTTGCCCATTCGATCTATCTCCTGCCTTGGGATGCTCGCTAGATTATAGGATAGGCTCGGGCTTTGCTTGCGTTTTTTGCTACTGTAGATTGGTAAACCCTTCTTATTATCCAGGATCATGCCCCAGTCAAGCAAGCAATCCCAGTCAAGCAAACAAGCCCAGTCAAGCAAAAGGGGATCTAAGAAACTGGAAAAGTTAAGAGTTGCAGCAAAGGAGGCCATGTGTGCGCCTTCATCATTCGGAGCGGCTGTTGTAGTTGAGGGGGGAGTCGATGCTGCCCTTCCCCCAGTCCCATCCAATTTCGGTGAGTATCTGCTCAAACCCAGGTACTAAGCAAGGGCTGCTGCCCATACATGACCAGATCCCTGCAATGGGTAGTAGATACCGCTGTGTTGCTGCCCTCGGTCTGCTGCTTATTTAATCCAAGCTTAAGTCAGGTACTCACATGTGCTGCCATGTAGTTTATTTAGCCTGCCCCATGTGCTGCCAGTTTAGCCAGCCCCATTATCGAATGTTATTCCGTATGCTTGCAGGGAAGACCGTCCAGAACCACCTGAAGTCATCTCGCAAAGGAGAGCTGTTGATGTGTGTACTGTCCATCTCCATGCTCATGGGAGCGACCTTCATGGAGGTGAACAAGGAAGGAATTCCGCACATCAATTTCAACCCAGACGCAGTATTTTTTCAGCAACCCCTCGTGAGTTTTGATTTTTTGATGCTAGAAAACAAAAATTGTTCGGAATGACTTGTCATGCAAATAATGATTGAATTGACGTTTCATTAGCATGTGTCCCTCATTAGAGGTGGACTGATTGCCATTGATGAGTCTTCAAACTTTTATAATGATTGAATTGACGTTTCATTAGCATGTGTCCCTCATTAGAGGTGGACTGATTGCCATTGATGAGTCTTCAAACTTTTATAATGATTGAATTGACGTTTCATTAGCATGTGTCCCTCATTAGAGGTGGACTGATTGCCATTGATGAGTCTTCAAACTTTTATAATGATTGAATTGACGTTTCATTAGCATGTGTCCCTCATTAGAGGTGGACTGATTGCCATTGATGAGTCTTCAAACTTTTATAATGATTGAATTGACGTTTCATTAGCATGTGTCCCTCATTAGAGGTGGACTGATTGCCATTGATGAGTCTTCAAACTTTTATAATGATTGAATTGACGTTTCATTAGCATGTGTCCCTCATTAGAGGTAGACTGATTGCCATTGATGAGTCTTCACACTTTTAGAATGATTGAATTGACGTTTCATTAGCATGTGTCCCTCATTAGAGGTGGACTGATTGCCATTGATGAGTCTTCAAACTTTTCACACCTAAACACCATCGTACCCCATGCACTCTCCCGCACACCGCATGCACTCTCCGGCACTCTCATGCACTCTCCCGAACACCGCATGCACTCTCCGGCACTCTCATGCACTCTCCGGCACACCGCATGCACTCTCCCGCACGCCACATGCACTCTCATGCACGCCGCATACACTCTCCCTCACGCCGCATGCACTCTCACGCACGCCCATGCACTCTCCATCTATTCACGACGCGAGTCGGAAGCTTAATTTTCCGCGATCCGGAGGCATTTCAAAGGTGTGAACGGCGTCTCTCAGAATTTGATGAAATATATGTGTGTTGTAAATCTCTTTGACATCTACCGCTATTTTGAGTGTCTTCATGTGAGGACACATGTTTTAGGGGTTGATTGTGTGTGAAAGGCATCTCGTTTCATAAGCAAGTGTCCCTCATTAGAGGTGGACTGATTGCCATTGATGAGTCTTCAAACTTTTATAATCATTGAATTGACGTTTCATTAGCATGTGTCCCTCATTAGAGGTGGACTGATTGCCATTGATGAGTCTTCAAACTTTTATAATGATTGAATTGACGTTTCATTAGCATGTGTCCCTCATTAGAGGTGGACTGATTGCCATTGATGAGTCTTCAAACTTTTATAATGATTGAATTGACGTTTCATTAGCAAGTATCCCTAATTAGAGGTGGACTGATTGCCATTGATGAGTCTTCAAACTTTTATGTGATGAAGATGCTACACTCGATGAAATACTAAAATGAAACCGCTTCGTGTACGGCATACCATACGGTCCACCGGAGGGGGACCGAGTGGTGTCTACAACAATACGATTTTGAATCAACAAATTGCAGGATGTTAAAGAGAACATCGTGGTTCTTTTTTAGATCACGGCTCTCCATCCTGCAGACTCCGTATCGTTCTTTTGTCGGTACTTTCGAGGGTGTCCATTGAAGGACCAGCCGCACTTAATCGATCGCCTCTTCCCCGGTACCGTGGCCCAAAAGAACACGGTGTCTTTGTTGATGTGCAATGCGTCATGTAAGGAGGTTTCTTTGCTGGACGGGTCATTTTATAGGACCATCCACTCATACACTATCCATCACTATAGGACCATATCTATCACTATAGGACATCCATCACTATAGGACCATCCACTCATACACTATCCACTCATACAATATAACGTCTGTCGCCTCCTTATACCGTTTATTTGGATGTTTCATTTAACTGTTCCGCCGACTGTAGAAAACAAAAAGGGATTGTTTGGAATGACTTGTCATACAAATAATGATTGAATTGACTGATAATGGGCGTTCCTGCTTCCCAACGGATTTCCAATCTTACAATCACTTTTGGGGGGTCTTTTGATGCTTTCCAAATGCAATCTTACGATAAAATCGTAAGATTGTAGTAAATTTTGACAAAATATGCTCGAAATGAGCTTGAAAGACGGAGAAACGTACAGATTGCGAATGTTACAACGTTGAAATGCCATATTTTGTAATAAAAGGTGTTAACATCAATTCGTGTCTTACAATTATAATTGTAAGAAATAAAGGGAAAGCGGACGGTTATAAGTCGGCTGGCAGAATTCAGCTTTTACATCTTAAAATCGTAAAAACAATAAAAATCGTAAGTATAATTCATTAGTAAACAACGGCTGGAGGACCTCCCCCGCGGAGTCCTTGGCAAAACACTGCCTGACTGGTTACGCCCTCCCTCCATCTCAGCAGAGATCTGGCCCAAACTGAGGCCAGATCTCGCCATCCTGCCCGAGGTGGACTCACCCACCATTGTTGCTGACAAGGAAATCTGGATTCTAGAGCTGGGATACTGCTCTGACACCAACCATGCCACTAAGGCAGAGGATAAACATGCCCAACACACCCAGTTGGTGGCCGGCCTAAGACTAGCTGGCTACCTTGATCACTACCTAGTTGCTACCATTGGTACCACTGGCACCATCCCCAGAACCTTTGTGACCTCCATGACCACCCTTGGTCTTACCAATTTAGAAATTCTTGCATTAGCAGACCAGCTGCACCACCAGTTTGTTGACAGCTTTCAGACTATTTTACAATGTCGTAGATTCATGGAACACCTCCCCGCCGGAGATTAACATTTTTTGGTCCAGCTAGTGCCACCCACGTGACTGACTGAAATGACTCTCAGTCAGTTACGGGTGGGATCACAACTAGTACTGGATATTTTTTGTGTGTATCTATGGTGACTATAGCTAGCTTTTGCGTACGCTGTGGTGTCCTTAATCTCACGTCCCTAGAATATAACAATTTCAATTTCAATTTAAAAAACGGCTATGTGTCAAACATCTTACTCCTCCTCCTCCCCCCCCCTCCTCGTCCTCCTCTTCCTCCTCCTTCTCCTCCTCCATGTCCCCATCCCCATCTTCCTCCTCCTCCATCTCCTCCTCCTCAGCAATGTCTGCATTGTCTCCATCCGATTGCACAGCCCCTGCCCTGGTGTCCTTCTCAATGGATTGACAAGCTAGGAGCATGCTTGTGTGGTACTTTCTCTGGATCTTCATACCCTTGGTGGGTTCGCAGCTAAATTGAAATGCGTCAATGGTAATATCGCCCGTCCATGTTGCTTTTCTCCTAACCCCCACGGTAATAGGCACAAGCTTGTGGTCCATCCGATCTTCTGGCCAAGTTGGGTATTGTGTTTCAGTGTACACCAACTTCTGAGCCCCAGAGTACTAGGGCTTTAAATACACACATTCCACTTCTCCATTCACTGGTAGTGATTTGACGTCCCATCCTCTCAATCCGCTAGAGTCATCCATTTGTACCTTGACCACAGCGACATGACCAACAACCAAATCAGTAGTGGGCTCGTAGGCTATTCTTCTATCCGGCTTCGTCCCTTGTGAAGAATATAAGTACAACACATCCTCCTCCTCCGGCCTTTCCATATTAGTCTCCAAAGTGTGTGCGACCTTCATAGTCTTGGCAATCTCGTTACTTGCAGGTAAAATGTCTGACACATCCATGGACAAGTCATCCAATGCTGCTATCAAGCGCTTGGCCATTGATTTCTCAGACTGTGTCAGAACACGACTGGTTGCTGACAACTCCGATGGGAAGTCGACAAAATGTTGGTCTTTCGGGTACTCCCCAGCCACAGCATCATCTGGTTGAGTGCTCCAATAACTCTTCTCAACGTTGAAGAAATCAGTCCACCACTTATTGCTGGCTTCCCAAGTTTCACGAAGCTTCTCGGCAATATGTTTGAAGGACTGGGCATGGGATGGGCCATCGGCTGCTGGTTCATCCATCGGCTGCTGGTCATCGGCTGCTGGTTCTAGAAGGTCCTCCGCTGCATGTCGTACACGGACATCAGCTACGGGTCCTGCACGGTCGTCACCGGCGATTTGTACAGGACCATCGGCCACGTGGCCTGCAAGGACGTCGCCTCCGGGCTTCTCGTTATGAATAGTCTTCCAGACAGCCGCCCAGTTTGCCTCGATATTCTCGAGCTCTTCAATCTTGATCTTGGGGGCTTCCTTAAATACTGTACTGGTGTCCACCAGTGGGAAGCCTTGGAGGACGTAAATAGGTTCAGCGTCATTGTCCCACTGTCCTCTCCAAGATCCTGACTCGTCATACTCCTTGTAATAGACCCCTGCAATTGTTGGTGTGCAAACATGTATTGTATATTAGTGAATCATTTAGGACACCCATATTCCTCCTGACTATACTCGGGAGCATCCCTTGGATAATACATCCTAGGTCCTAGGTACAACTTCCTTTGTATCATTTAATTTCTATTGAAGACTGTACATGTAAATCAATGAGGACATGGCGCACCCATATTCCTCCCGAGCATAATCAGGAGCATTGTGCAGACAGTACATACACGCACGGTAGCATTTAATTTGTAAATATCAGTATATCAAGTATTCTTACCGACTCTCCCGTTGGGACCTTTCGTTATCTTGAATGCGTGTAAACGGCGATTAACTCCTTTGACGGTGCTAGTGCCATGACCGAACAACTTGTAAACGTTGTCTAGGAGGACAGCGGAGAAGTCCCCTATAGAGGTCACGACGTCTTGCCTTGTGTAAGGTCCCATTATCTTGAATAAGTTACCAACAATGCCCATCAGATGGTCCAGGGTGTACACTTCCATATTCTTTAACCCTTGCGAGATCACAGAGTACTTTTGGTCAAGATTGCTATGTGTGTGTCCGGGAGGGAGGAAATGGACGTACACATCCTCAAACCAGTTCATCTCAACCAACAAGGACAAGTATGCGAACATGAAAGCGTTCTTGTTGTCCTTTGCCGCGTTGTCCATTTGCAAGAAGCAATACGGTGGAAGCTGCCCCTCCTCTTCAAGGACCCGGTTGAAGAAATGTTGGAAGCATGATATAGTCAGATTGATGGACTGCGAGTTGAATGGCAAAGCCCAATAACCAATGAAGCCTCTTCCCTGGGAGAATAATCCTGAGTTAACATAGAAGGTTACATGAAGTCAGAATATTAGCATTATTTTGTTAATTAATCATTTCAAGTTTTAAATACTGTGTATGCTCCCGATTATGATCGGGAGGACATGTCCTACATACGCTGTATTTGTACTCACCCATGATGCGTGTCTTTAGAAGTTCACCTCCTGCGGTCTTCTTTGTATGTGAGAAGTGGCGTGACTGAGGAATATTAGTCTTCTTGTTGTCCATTGCATCAGCGGATGCGTGCAAGAAGAGCTTCGGATACTGTTCAGACAGTTTTTCACGGATGTCATACCTACGCCGACCAATGGAAATCTGATTACGGTGCACAGCCTGACTCTGACGAAGTTCATCAACTGCTGGCTGAAACGTAGTGGTCAGGAGTCTGGCTCGGTACTTGACGCAGCCGTCGCACTTGGCGAAAGGCTGCCAAGTCTTTATCTTCACGTTCCACCAATGTGCATGCCATAGTTTACGCAAACTGCTGTATAATGTTCTGGGAGGAACCATGCCCTTCATCTTCATTTCCCTAAAGACAGCTTGCTTGCTTGGAAATATGCCGCAATGTAAAAAAATCAAAGGGCGCATGACCTTAGATTTTTTCCTTCCTCTAGATCCTGGAGCATAAGAAGTCTGGTGCGGCATTGACTCCCTAAACTCATCTACGAGAGATTTCATCGCAGCGTTGAAATTGTCCCTCAACACTGCGGATGCACTCCTCTTCCTCCTCACCTTCACAGCAGGCTCAAACCTAGACAGGGTCCAATGGAACGAGGTTAGGTCGCTTATTGTTATGGATGCTCCCGAGCATGATCGGGAGGATAGAATGGATCATTATACGGTTGCCTGATGTATTGGGTTGTCCCGAGCATAATCGGGAGGAAGCAAAGTGCACTGTAACCACATGAGAATTCGGGATAACTTACTTTCTGTTGTTTTTGATCTGACCACTTATCGCTAGCCATGCATTTGAACCGATTACGGATGCAGCCTGATAAAATGACTTGCAAACGTCAACGTCCAATATCCTGAACGAGCAAAAGAATCGTTAAGTTCGAGTCATAATACATTTCAAAAATCTTTAGGCGCATCAGGCGCATCAGGCACTTCAGGCGCAAGATCAAATTATTGACAACCTACCTTTGTGAGTAACGGTTCTACACGGATGTAACAATTTCAAATTTCAAATTTCAAATTTCAAATTTCAAATTACAACCTACCTTGTCGACACTCTCCTTGTCCCTGTCTTGCGATCCCGCTTGCTTGCCAGTGCATTCAATTCGATGTAGCATCGACGTTGCCTTTCGGCAGGTTCGAGCTCGGCGAATTCATTTCGTCGTTTGCGAATTACATCCTGTGGGAGTACCAAGTGACATGACTTTGTGTTCTTGCACTTACAGGTAATTGTGTTCTTGCACTTACAGGTAATAAGCTTGTCGAATTGATTCACGGTATCAGAGTTGGTAACTGTGTCGCTCTCTTCGGCTGACACTGTTTCGATCGAATCGTTGCCACTGGAATTCTCGAAATCTAGTTGTCGACGTCGAGGTACCGGCAACATAGGCTCAACCCAGTGGTGTATGCCCAATCCAATTCCTGGGGAAGGGGTAGCGTCCATTTTGCCCCTTCCCCTCAAAGAAACTAAGCCTGCCAAGATGATAAGAAGGAATCGACAGTGGGCCTGCCGTCGGGTGAGTGATCGCGGAACCCGGGACCAGCCAACTGTACTGCGAGTCGATCTGTACCGCGGGGTCGATCTGTACCGCGACCAGCAGACTAGACCGGGACCAGCGACTTCCGACTATACTCGGGAGCTTTGACATAGACCGGGCCTAGCAAACTGCAAGGGCTAATACTGTAAGAATCAATTCGGGAACACAAGACTGTATTTTGCAGTACGTGAATAACTAGAGGCCATAGTTCGACGCTGTCCAAGGTCCTATCAGTTTGCTTGCTATGTCGGTATTATGCCGCCGAAGGACCCTGACGAGGTGAATTCTTTTAAGAGACCCCTTCTTCCTAACTTCCAACCTACGCAAACCGATTCACGTCGTAAACAAACGCGGAGAGACATTTTCTCCAACTTCGTAACAACCCATTCAAGGGTTGTTCCCGGGAAAATACCTAAGCAGCAACCTGTGCAACCTAAACCTTTACGCTCTGGTGCTGTAGCTACCCAGCCTGCGCAACCTCGACAACCAGCTGCAGTGCCTGCGAAACCTCGACAACCAGCTGCAGTGCCTGCGAAACCTCGACTGTTGCAACCTAGGACTCTGTCCTTCAATACAGTTGAGAGCTTTGCGAACAGTAGCATGTCCCCTCCAAAAGGTGGTGGTGTCACAAGCAAGTCTAAACAAGTCCGTGCAGCAGAAAACTTACCTGAGGAACGTACACCAGTAGCTGATGCGGTAACAGGTGAAGGGGTAAGAGAGAGGCCACCACGACAACCACCCATTGGTTGGGTTGAAGGACCTCACAACCCTGATGGACCCCTTGGATTTACCGAGATCGCCAGAGATGAAAGTGATGCAGACTCCAAACTGTATTGGGCACCATATGTCACCTTCACCTACATGGGTAATGAAGTAGATCGATCAGGCGTGCACAAGATAGGTATCGTCGCATGGGACAGTGAACGAGATGCGCTTCTTCGCAAGGGTAGGAAGTCCCCCTATCAGCTCTGCATGGACGACTTGATGGACTATAAAGGAAGGACAGAAAAAGGTGGAAAGCAAATCTTTTTTCCGAGCCCGAATATAGTCAAGTAAGTTCAGATGGGTGTTGCTTATGAATTTGGACTGTGTGTATTCCGAGTACATGTTTTCTGTATCATTCTATCGTTGGTCCATTCGTCCATGACACCGCATCCCAAAACCTGCTCGCCCGCGTGGACTTTTAATTCTACGGTACCGTCATCGTGGACGCTGCGTAAGACAAATAGGTTGGTAGAGCAAATGATTCAGATTATGTAGAGAAAAACCCACAGTCCTCCCGATCGTAGTCGGGAGCATTGACAAACCCAACGAGAGAATGATACAGAAAACATGTACTCGGCATACACCCGTATCAGCATGAATTGCGTTGCTCTCACGCGTTTTATGACTTGGTGACTACTACTGTACTCCCTTAGAACTATCGGCTCTGCCAGCTTCCCATAGTGACAGCTTCCCGTAGAACTGAGTCATCCTTTGGTGACTCAGTGTCAGCTTCCTATTGGCTTCCGGTCTCTCCATGACACGTTATGTATTGCACGGTGTCAGGATGACAATATCCTGACTTAGGGTCTATTCAGGTTACAGGCATCCACCTCGCCCACCGCTGGTGTCCTTTTGTGTCAGCCTCTGCTTGTAACGTTACTCTCGTCTCCGCATTAATAGATTGGCGTTCTGCACAAACAAAGTCCTCTCCTCCGGAGTGTTATTCAAGCTGATAGGTTATAAGGCCCCTCATTTACTACCACTGCTTTGCAATGCAACTTCCGCGAGGGCCCCCGGCGAACTTTGAGAAACTCCACTACAAGAATGGAGAATCCTGGACGCGCGGGATGCGCAGCGTCATCATCAGCAATGGCTGCGACCATGTCCTTCCAAAGGAGGATACGGGTCCTCTCGAAGATTGGCTAGACGTCTGTGCACCAGCTGCCTCTGCTAGCGGTCAGGAGAGTCCTTCCGCCATCGTGGAAGTAACCCCCCCCACTCGATCTTCCACCTTTACGGCTCCTTCCCCTATTGTCCGCTTGTCTCCTGCTGTTGAAGACGTCCTGATGCGTCTCTGCTGTGTTTCGACTCAGATCATCAAGTATAGCAAAGCACCTCCTCCTCCTGATGCTCGTTTTGGCTATGACAGTGCAGACCTGGATGCCCATCGCCGTGAAGATGGCTACACTGATGACTCTGATGATAGTGCTGATGATGAGGATCTCCAGAGTGCGAAGAGAGGTGACTTCGGTGGTACTCCTTCCACTGTTACTCATGTGTTCACCTCCACCGTCTCTCCAGTGTATGAGCCTCAGTCGCCTTCTGCTCTTGCTCCTACCCTGGATTTGAGACATGCGCCTCTTCCACCTGTACACCCGGAGGTGTCCAGGCCATCTCTGCTGCAGAAGTCTGCATCCTTCAACTTGCCTGGAGTTCTGTATGGCTACAACACTCGTGCGCGAGAGGCTGCTTCTACTGCTGGCCGCGCACCTCTTGCTGGCCCTTCGCAGGAGATCCCTCCACCCCCGCCTCCGCCGGTGGAGCTGCCACCTGCTCCTGCCCCTCCGCCTTTTGTGGCTCTTTCGCTGTCATGCGACTCCTGGGAGCATCTCCTTGATGGCGGTCAACCTCTCCGTCTGTCTATGGAAGACTGCCGGCAAATTCGCCAAGCTCAGTACAATGGGGAATCTGTGGACCGCTCTTTGTTCGGTAGGCTGGATATGGCAGCCACTCAGGCTCAGGTAGATAGCAAGGGTCGCCCTAAGCCTAGGCGTGTTATGGGGTTCTCAGAGCTAGGTCATGCTTGTCGTGCTTTTCTAGGTCCTGTTCCGACTAGGATTGGCTACCCTTCTCCTCATGGTATGTTTGGCGGTGTTGGGCGCAGAGACACTGATAGGCGTGGCTACCAGTTTGTGAAAGTTCCCCTCAGTTTCTGTCCTGTTCGTCCTGACTTTGAGCTCCTTGTGGATGTTGCGCGTTCCTTAGGCAAGATTCGGAACATAGATGACCAGCGCGCTTATGATGTTGGTCTCGCAGCGGAGTATTTTCTGTCTATTCGTGAGTCCTTGTTTTCTCAGTCTGTTCCTCTTCCTGCTGGCACTTCGGCCTCTCATGGTGAGTCTGGTGTAGATCCTGCACTGTTAGGTTTCAGTGCACTTCCCCTGCCCCGCCAAGAATTCATGATCCTGTCCATGATGCTCGCGAACATGACGGATGCGCTAGTCAAGGAGTACAAGGACTTCGCTTCACCTCGGGATATATTTTTGCATATCCTGAGGCAGCAGTCTGATGCCCTTGCCTCTCGTGTCCCTCTCTTGTTGAAGGAGTATCATGCTTCGGTCATGGGTGTTCATGAGCATGTCGATGCTTTCTTTCGTCGGGTTCGAGGTCTGTGCACTGACCTGCGTAGTGCAGGATTTCCTCAGACTCAGCATCACGCATTGGACATCATAGTCAAAGGTGCTCTGCCACGGTTTGAATCCATGAGGATCAAGTATGGGTTCTTGCTCTACAATCGGCAACCGGTGGAGTACTGGTCCTGTCTCGAGGAGTATAGACAGCTAGATATTCTCAACATAGCACTTCCCCAGTCGGATTCCAGGCACCCTGGTTGGTCCAGAAACACTCCCCAGTATCCTGCTAATGCTGCATTTCAGCGGCAGCATACTGGTCGTGACTCTGGGTCCACCAAGAGGCGTCTGGAATGCACCTGGGGACCATGCCCCCACAAATCTGGTCACACGGAGGACCGTTGCTGGACGAAGTTTCCGGCCCTGAAAAGGGGAGGTGACAGTGCATCGCGTCCTGTCCCGGTGCCTGTCAACCTGGCCCTTCCTGGTAACCTTACTCCCCGGCAACTATCCTCCCTGCAGGCTCAGATTGATGGGTTTGCCATGCAGAAATAGGGGGTTTGCCCTGTCTTATTCTCCTGCACCTCCAAGTTTTCTCTTGTATGCAGTCCAAGCCTGTCTGAGGGTGTCTGGCATGTGGATTCTGGAGCTGGCATGTCCATCACAGGTGATAAGACTTTGTTCACTGTGTTTTCTGTTCCTTCGAATTTTCCTTCAGTTAAATTTGGTGATGGGGTGGTTCAACAAGCAAAGGGTATGGGATCCATTCGGTTATGTAGTGATTGGTTACCAATACCAATTACTTTAACTGATGTTCTCTATATTCCTCACTGTCCTGTGAACCTCCTGTCAGTAAATGCTGTTGCTCATTCTCTCCACTGCAAGGTTTCTTTTGATAGTCTTAGTTGTACTGCCACTAGGGACTCTCTTGTTCTCTGGTCCTTCCCTGCTTCCAGTGATGGTGTGTACAAGTTTGCATGTAGGCCTTGTTACACTCCAAATGGTTGTTTGTCTGGAGCTGACCCTTATCCAGTTTTCTCACTTGATGTTGATGAGGATGGTGGAGTTATTATCCCTACCACTCCTGAATGGCTGTGGCATAGGCGGTTGGGTCACCCCGGCTTTGATGCCATGCACAGACTTGTCAGGAAGGGTATGGTTAGGAACTTACCCCTCTCACTCAACCAGGTTAACAAACTGTCTAAGATCCCTTGTGATGCTTGTCAAAAGGCTAAGGGCAAACGTATCCCTTTTCCTAAAGCAAGCACCACTTTGGTCGATGCCCCTCTCCAACGCCTTCACTTGGACATCATGGGGCCCGTTCACATTAGGGGACTTCGTGGGGAGTTTTATATTCTGTGCCTCACTGACCAACACTCTGGCTTTGCTGAGGTGTTGTGATTGAGGACCAGAGATGAAGCTCCCTTAGCAGTTCAAACTATCATCCTCAGATGGATGAATCAGCTGCAAGGGTTTGCTTTTAAGTGTCTGAGATCTGATAGGGCTAAGGAGTTTATAGTAAAGTGGTTTGAAGATTGGCTGATCTCGGTTGGGGCGGTGCATGAGTTATCTTTGGCATACACTGCACAGCAGAATGCAACTGTGGAGAGGTATAATGGGGTCTTACAGTCTATAGCTCGGAGTATCCACCTAGAGTCCAAGCTAACTAAGTCTTTCTGGCCCTATGCCTTCCTAGCTGCGTGTTACCTTCGTAATCGTCGGCCCAACCAGGGTGATAAGACTCCTTATGAGCTTTTCTTTGGGGTTATGCCTGATGTGTCGATGTAGCGCGTTTTCGGTTGCCCTTGCTACGTTACGTTAGTCAATGGCAAGAAGCGCAACAAGCTGGACGAAAGGGCGTTGTCTGGTAGGCTAGTAGGGTATTCTCTGGTGAGTAAGGGTTATTTTGTTTGGGTTCCTAAGTTGCGCCAGGTCGTAGAGAGTCGTGATGTACTCTTCTACGAACAGTTCGAACATAACTGTATACCTGGGCTCTCTCCCTATGATGGGTCTCCGTATGTTTCTCGCATCCCTGCCGCTATCAACGGACACATGCCTGGACCTGCGGTTGATTCCCTAGATCCTTTGCTAACCCCAATTGTCGATCGCTGCCTTGCTCCTGGAATGACCTTGCGTTCTAAGACAAGGGCTGATGGAGCTGTATTGCGTGTGAAGGCACTGGGCCAGGAAGATTCTGAAGTTCTTTCAGACCTAATCTTAGCCGAATCTCAGTTTTTCGTTAGTCCATCTACTGCGCCCTTCGTCGGTGAAGCTTTAGGATTACGACAGCCTTCGATCATAGTGGTACCTGGATCAGGTCCATTGCCTCCTTGTTACCAGCCTCCGACCACCTTGGATGGCCAGCAGGTGTTCGTCCAATCTTCGCCTCCTGACATTCCTGGTGGATCATTCGGGTCCAGGCCGGGTGACGCTGCAGCCGTTGCCGACTGGGCAAGTGATGATTTGGAACACTGGTCGGGTTCCGATACTGCGTACGGCTGGGGTGTTCCAGTCTACCCAGGCTTCGTTGATATAGAGGCAAAGGAGGCCGGCCATGTTCAACCAGGCATGAGTGCTGCACTGGGGGCTTTATTACCGGTTACTGCTGATACTGCTGATACTGCTGATATCCCTGCTGCTCATGTACAAGTCCACTGCTTGTACGTGGGAGCTTATATTTCCACTTCCTCTGAACTAACTTTTAAAGCTGCTATGCTTCCCTCCAACCCTGACAGAGATCAATGGCTGCTTGCCATGAAGGATGAGATGGCTTCCCTGCATGCCCATGGCACTTGGGCTCTCACTCCACAAGTTCCTAAACAAAGGATCCTGTCTGGCAGGTGGTTGTTTGTGAAGAAGGTTGGAGTGGATGGCTCTATCCGCTTTAAAGCACGTTTTGTGGTTCGTGGTTTCCTGCAGCGTCCTGGTTTGGATTTTCATGATGTATATGCCCCCGTTTCTTCCAAAGCAGGTCTGAGGATGCTTCTGGCTGCCATCACTCATAGGAAGATGTTTGTGAGGCAGCTGGACATCAAGAATGCATTCCTGAATGCTAAGCTAGAGCCTGGTCTGGACCTGTACTGCCACCAGCCTGAGGGCTTTAAGGTACTTGGTCCTAACGGTGTTCCCCTTGTGTGCAAGCTATCAAGTCCCTTTATGGTTTGAAACAGGCACCCAGAGCTTGGAGTATGGATGTCAAGCGTGTTTTGGTTGCACATGGTTTTACTATGTGCAAAGCAGAACCTGCTCTGTATTTTAGAAGGGATTCTAATGGTGGGTGGAGCTATGTCCTGACCTATGTAGATGATTTTATCTGTGCTTTTAGTGAGCTGGATAGGTATATTTTGCTGATCAAGGCTATGGAGAAGGCTGGCTGGGAGGTCAAAGAGATGGGTGTACCAGTCCAGTTCCTATCCTTGGACATGGATTGTACCCTTGACTCTGACGGCAGGTGTGTCAAGATCAATCTCCCCCAGCACTCCTACATTGTGGATCTGGTGGAGCAGTTTGGTCTTACTGCTGCTGCCCCTCCCAGGTTTGGTGCCCCCATGGCCAAGTCCACTGTCACTGACCCACCTGGAGCACCCCTGGACTCCAATAGCCAGTACCTCTCTCTTGTTGGTGCTTTGCTATACCTGGCTACTTGCACCAGGCCTGATATTGCTTTTGCTGTGAGCTACCTGTCCAGGTTTTCTGCTCACCCTACCGTCCCCCTGTGGGGGGCTGCCAAGCGTTTGCTCTTGTATTAGAGGACACATTCCCACCTGGGGCTCACTTACACCCACAGCCCTGTGTTCTCTTTGACTGTCTTTAGTGACTCATCCTTTGCTGATGATGGGTCTGACAGGAGGTCTCAGACTGGCTTTGCTGTGCTGGCTGGAGGGTGCATAGTAAACTGGATGAGCAAGAGGCAGCCTACTGTTGCCATTAGCTCTAGTGAGGCTGAGTATCAGGCCCTGTCCCAAGCTGCCAGGGAGGTGCAATGGTTGAAGAAGTTGAGGGTAGATCTGGGTCTGCCTTGTGATTTGGTTACCATTCAGGGTGACAACAAAGGGTCCCTGGGTTGGGCCAATGACTGGCAGCTACTACCTCGCAGCAAGCACATTGATGTTATTCATCACTATATCAAGGAGCTGGTGGAGGATGGGTCCCTAGATGTTGCCTATGTTAACACGAAGGACAACTGTGCTGACCCCTTCACCAAGCCCCTTGATCCTGCTGTGTTCTGGCGGTTTATCCGTATGCTTGGAATGACTGCTTCTTAATAGGGTCATTTAGTTTTTCTGCTTCCATTTCAGTTTTTTTTTTTTTTTTTACATTTAGGTTTTTTTTCTGGTTACATTGGTTTCTTTAGTTATCATTGATTGGCATTAGGTTCCTATTCCCGGATCGGGTTTTCTATACCGTTGTTACCCGACTTTGATATTTAGTTTGTCCTCCTTTATCCACTTGGCAAACTTTGGTTTTTTGCTTTGTTCCATTCCTTCTTTTACACCCTTTGGGTTCCATTTGAAGTCCCCAGTGCCATAGGTGGAGTAGTAGTATTGTATGTCACCTGTGTCATAGGTGGAGTATCAGCATGAATTGCGTTGCTCTCACGCGTTTTATGACTTGGTGACTACTACTGTACTCCCTTAGAACTATCGGCTCTGCCAGCTTCCCATAGTGACAGCTTCCCGTAGAACTGAGTCATCCTTTGGTGACTCTGTGTCAGCTTCCTATTGGCTTCCGGTCTCTCCATGACACGTTATGTATTGCACGGTGTCAGGATGACAATATCCTGACTTAGGGTCTATTCAGGTTACAGGCATCCACCTCGCCCACCGCTGGTGTCCTTTTGTGTCAGCCTCTGCTTGTAACGTTACTCTCGTCTCCGCATTAATAGATTGGCGTTCTGCACAAACAAAGTCCTCTCCTCCGGAGTGTTATTCAAGCTGATATCCCGATCATAATCGGGAGCATTGACAAACCCAACGAGAGAATGATTCAGAAAACATGTACTCGGAATACACACAGTCCTCCCGATCATAATCGGGAGCATTGACAAACCCAACGAGAGAATGATGCAGAAAACATGTACTCGGAATACACACAGTTGGGTTTGTCAATGCTCCCGATCGGGAGGACTGTGTGTATGCCGAGTACATGTTTTCTTAATCATTCGCGCGTTGGGTTTGTCAATGCTCCCGATTATGATCGGGAGGACTGTGTGTATTCCGAGTACATGTTTTCTGTATCATTCTCTCGTTGGGTTTGTCAATGCTCCCGACTACGATCGGGAGGACTGTGGGTTTTTCTCTACATAATCTGAATCATTTGCTCTACCAACCTATTTGTCTTACGCAGCGTCCACGATGACGGTACCGTGGCATTAAAAGTCCACGCGGGCGAGCAGGTTTTGGGATGCGGTGTCATGGACGAATGGACCAAGGCGCGCCAAGAGCCAATGAACATCGAAGTCGTTGCTGGTGGACCAGCCTTCAATGGTACGGCTACGCACACTCACTGGTTGAGGTTTCGCGGCGAATGCAGGCCTATGTGTGGAGCTGATGCTTTCTGGTCAACACTCACCCTTGCGGGATCCAAGCCAGCCCAGATGAAGTTACTAGCGTTCGGAGGCCCATGTCCGGAGCCCTATCAAGCATACCAGTTCACATTCTCGCTCTACTCATGGTGGTATAAAATGCGCGGCCCTTCTGTTAGCGTCGGCAAGGGCGGATTTATCGCCGACAAAGACCTGGTGGAAACTAGGGCGTGGGTTGAGACATGCGAAGGAAAGCTCGGGAACGATTTCAAGGACTTTGGTCCTGGCGACAGGAGGTCACCTCGATCTTTACAAAAAGAGCCTTCACCTGACGCCGGTAAGAGAGCAAGCGAACAGACTGTACTGCTGCACCACGGCTCAGGTCAAATTTGCAAATCTGACAGGTACATTTTGAATATTACGTACGCTGTGGGATGCACACCGTTCGAAACAACCATTGTGTCCTGACCGCACCTGCCGCTTTCAAATTCGATAGGATATTGCGTAACTTCTGCACTCTTTCCATTTCCTTCAGGCTCCGCGAAGAAGGCAGGAAGGAAGTGACGAGATCAGCCCACTACAATCAGCGAAGAGGGCAGATCGCCGACAACTTTGTAAGTTCATCGTATTCAAATTGTTATCTCCTTTCGCAATCGATCACTCGTTCAGCGTGAATGAACCATTGCAGTCAAGTCTATTCCCTGCATCGTAGTCATGTCGATCGCATCAACTTAAACACGCGCGTCACTGACTTTGAATACCGTCCTCCTTGGGCGTTCCGGTTATAGTCGGGAGGACATCGGTCCTCCTTGGGCGTTTTGTTGTTATCTCCTTTCGCAATCGATCACTCGTTCGAGTGAATGAACCATTGCAGTCAAGTCTGTTCCCTGCATCGTAGTCATGTCGATCGCATCAACTTAAACACGCGCGTCGCTGATTTTGAATACGGTCCTCCTTGGGCGTTCCGATTGTAGTCGGGAGGACATCGGATGTTCAATGTTCAATCTTCCGCAATCTTATCTAATCAACTAAGTCAATGCTCCCGATTATAGTCGGGAGGACACTGGATGTTCAATGCTCAAACTTCCGCAATCATTCACTAATCAAGTATGTCAATGCTCCCGAGTTTACTCGGCGGACACTGATGTTCAATGCTCAATCTGCAGCAATAATTTACCAATCAAACTATGTTCAATGCTCCCGAGTAGAAATCGGCCGACAACTGGATGTTCATCTCAATCATCCGCAAGAATTTACCATCAACTATGTCAAAGCTCCCCGCGATAGTCGGGAGGACATCGGGATGTTCAATGTGCAATCTTCCGCAATCTTTCTAATCAAAACTAGTCATGCTCCCGATTATCGTCGGGAGGACACTGGATGGTTCAAGCTCAACTTCCGCAATCATTATAATCAAGTATGTCAATTGCTCCGAGTATAATAGGCAGGACACTTGAGTCAATCTTCAATCTTCCGCAATAATTTACCAATCAAAACAAGACACAAACATAGGTACAAAAGCTGCCTGAGAAGGTTGGAACAAAAAAAAAAATTTTTCGGGGTCAAAAAGGGGGGGGGAAAAAACACCCAAAAACTGGAGATGGTGTTTTTTTTAGACAACTCTTCAATCTTCCACAATAATTTACCAACCAACTATGTCAAAGCTCCCGAGTATAGTCGGGAGGACATCGGATGTTCAATGTTCAATCTTTCGCAATCTTTTCTAATCAACTAAGTCAATGCTCCCGATTATAGTCGGGAGGACACTGGATGTTCAATGCTCAAACTTCCGCAATCATTCACTAATCAAGTATGTCAATGCTCCCGAGTATAATCGGCAGGACACTGGATGTTCAATGCTCAAACTTCAGCAATCATTCACTAATCAAGTATGTAAATGCTCCCGAGTATAATCGGCAGGACACTGGATGTTCAATCTTCAATCTTCCGCAATAATTTACCAATCAACTATGTCAAAGCTCCCGAGTATAGTCGGGAGGACATCGGATGTTCAATGTTCAATCTTCCGCAATCTTTTCTAATCAACCAAGTCAATGCTCCCGATTATAGTCGGGAGGACACTGGATGTTCAATGCTCAAACTTCCGCAATCATTCACTAATCAAGTATGTCAATGCTCCCGAGTATAATCGGCAGGACACTTGATGTCCAATCTTCAATCTGCCGCAATAATTTACCAATCAACTATGTCAATGCTCCCGAGTATAATCGGCAGGACACTGGATATTCAATGTTTAATATTCCGCAATCTTTCTGTAATCAACTATGTCAATGCTCCCGACCATAGTCGGGAGACACTGGATGTTCAATGTTCTGACCCCTCACTAAGTCAAATATGTTTTATCAATCCCTTCAGGTTTGCTGATCCCAAGAAGAACCCTGCTGGACCCAAGGGCAAAGGCAAGCGTGCTGCGTCGCAGGCTGCAGACAATGCACCAGCCGCAAAGAAACAAACTCCTGTACCCGAATCCGAGATTCATTCCTTGGAGGAGGATTCAGACTTGAACTCAAGAAGTTCTGACGACCCTGTGACCGGGCCATCTGACGACGATGATGCACCCAAAACCGCTCCTAAGAAAAGAGGTCGCGGTCAGCCTGGTTCTCAGAAGAAGACTAAGAAGAAGGCGAAGAGATCACCGGCAGGAGAGAAGAAAGGGGACAGCATTGGAAACATCGAAGGTGATTTGGCTAAGGCTAAGGCTTTCCTGACCGACAAGCATTTTGGTGGAGAGCATTCATTGGACTGCACGAAGTTCCTCCCTCCAAAGCTACCTGTCAGAATCCGTGTGTTGGACCCTGTTCGAGTCGATCAACTCCTCGTCAATTTTTTGAAAACCACAATGGCCACTGGGAAGGTATTGTTCATGGACATCAGCAAGGACCTGAAGAAGGTATCTCCAGGTTGGGCTAATATTGATCCAAGCAGGCTGGAACAGACGTTCAACACCATCTCCAATGTGAAAGGGGAGTTTGGCGAGCCATGGATCATCGGAGGGTACCACAGCTCCCAAGCCTTCATTAAGTGGGCAGCAGACCGCCCTAATGAAAAGCCTCCGCGCAATTGCTTCGTGTACCGGTTGTCAGAGGTGGAGGGTGCCACGTACAACGAGAAGCTTCAGAACGCTCGCCTTCTTTCCCTTTTGGACAACACAAGCGGCCAGTCGACTGAGGGGTACGACTCTCAGCCATTTTTGGCTTCTACCTTCCTGTGGCGTGAATTGTACCTTCAGGCAGGCTGTCCCGCTCGGACTGAGAAGGGGCATCAGTCAGACCAGTACAACAACTTCAAAACTCTGTGTGTCACCGGGGACGAGAAGTTGACGAAGGCTGTTGCTAGCCAGGGGGGTGTCACCGTGCCACGCTTCAAAGTCGTGAGCTTGGACGAAGAGTCCTACAACAAGGCTTTTCTGATCATGTCCTCCATGGACGACCGGGAGAAGATCGGCGCCGACCACCTTGTTGAGCGCCTACAGAACGTGGAGCCTCCGCCTCCGCCAAACGATGAGGAGGAAGAGGAGGGGGACGACGAGGAAGCTGGACCTGGATCCCATGGGAAAAGGGCTAAGGGAAAGGCTAAGGACAAGATGAGGTCGGTCCTCGTTGAGGACATGAAGGAAACTATGAAGCTGCCATCTGGAGAGCTGAAGTTCTTCCTGAAGTCCGTGACCGACGACTTGTATGTCCACAAGTATGAAGCTTTCAAGATCAAGGACGAAGTCGACAATGTCGCGTTCACTACCGCGGTAGGTTCATGTTGTATATTAAGTTTTTTTCATACATGATTGGGATGACCGTGATGAAGTACGGTGGTGTGCCATTTTTCGTTATTGACAGCGATTCACTTCTCGCATTGGACGATGCTTCCGAGTATGATCGGGAGGACTGTGGGTGTGCCATGTCTAGTTATTGACGGCGAATCCCTTCTTGCATTGGATGATGCTGCCGATTATGATCGGGAGATGCTTCCTAGTATGATCGTTATCATGACAAGAAAACTCTTTTATTCGCAGACGTTTGCATCGGCATACAAGGCTTCATTGGTTCATTACAAGACAGAAGTGTCAGCGGGCTTCGTCATCTACATCATCGACAGGCTTCTCAAGCAACACAATGTCTCGCCTGTGTCCTTTCGTGACGACTTGAAGTTACGCTTCAATTCTGGTTCGCCGCTTGACTTTGAGGCAAAGGGCTTCACGCACATGCACGCCTTCTTGGGCAATAACGCGGAACCCGCCGTTACCAACAAACCCCTTCCGCTGGGTGGCATCACCTTCAGCAGCAAGGCAGCTTCTGAAATCTTGATCGGGGGCATTCGATCCGATGCTTCGATTCCCGCACATCAGGTCTTCGCCGGGTGGCTGAGGGACTATACCGCCCAGAGAAGGGAATGGTATGGTATACCACCTAGGGATGAAGTTTTGATGCCCAAGCTAACCATCACCGAGGTCACGCAAGTGGAAGGTCTGCTGAGTTTCGCGACAGACAAGGAAGCGCTAAACCAGCTTCTCGACAGGTGGTTTTCTGTGATCAGGACAAGGGTCCAGCAAAAAAACCAGGCACTGATTATCAGTACCCTGGCCGCTAGCATTGACGACATGAAGTTGCTAGTTCAGCCTGACCAGGAGTACCCAATGGCGACAGACGGCCTCCAACAACCAATCTGTGATGATATGTCCAAGTTCCTCGAGGCCTGCCGTGAACTGCTTTTCGCACACCCCATTCCGCCTCGCAGTATCCATCTCGATGCGTTGAACACCATCAGGGGAGTCGTGGGTTTCCTCGTCATGGAATTAACAAGGCGGAGGACAGATGGAGCAGCAGGGATTCCGATGCTGAACCTGACAGAGGAGGTCTTGTTGTCATTGGCAGTAAAGTACGGTGATTTGCCAGTGTGGAAAAGGGGAGAGCCTTCCGAACGCTTTTTCCGTCTCTACGATGGTGGACAGATGTATCCACACCTGATGTCGGCAGCTACCGCAGTGTTTATGGACGCTGACCACCAGATTGGAGCCGGTCGGGTCCAGCTAGAGACGGCAACAGTCAGCGCGCACCTTTACAACATGAAGGCGAAAACATTCCAGTGTGATGAAATCCGTAAGGTGCGTAGATGTTTAAAATGATAGACTACAAGTTGAAAAGTTGACGCTCCCGATCATAATCGGGAGGATGATGTGTTAAGCATGTCTTTTCACCACTTCAAAATCCATTACACATAATCCTTCCGATCATACTCGGGAGCATCACGTTGTTCAACTTGTCTTCCAACCCATAATCTAACTGACTTGTACATATTTCGTTTACTCTTGCAGGTGCCTGGCAAACTGATCGACTTGGTGATCATCGACCCCTGTCTCCCTGGCGATGAAAAGGGACCGTTGTGGCTCGTCGATGAAGACTCTTGGAGTTCGACTGATGTGATCGACATGCTGCGGAACTTAGCAGGCCAGAATCGGAAGTTTGCCTCAGTGTGCCATGTGGTCGTGTACACCAACCAAGAGGAAGGCAGCAGGTTCCTTGTGGCTTTCAGAGAAGCTGGCGTGGCTGACATTCGCCAAACCCACATCACACGCATGGGGCCAGACTTCAAGACACATTCCACCAGCATCGCCATCTCGGGGATCTTGCATCAAGGTGCGGGACAAGCGGGCCCGTCCTCGAAAGCTTCCAGTTCTTCTTCTGGTCTTGCCGCTGCCATCACGGTCTTCCTACCGCCTATTGACGCACAGAAAAGTGCCATTGGACGCCCCGACATTAGCGGCTGCTAGATGAGTCCCAAACAAGTTGGATACCGCAGGAGAAGTGTCGCCGAATTCCGTCACTTTGTGCGGGAGCTTAGCTTCGTTGGCAACTATGTGATGTGCATGCAAGCTGGCGATGCCTCGGGCATGCTAGCGGCTTTGCTAGAGAGGAGGAACGCCATTGGCTTGGACTGTATCACTCAGAAGCTTGGGGCTGCTGCATGGCGTTTGAACATGTTTGCAAAAACGGAGCAGGCTATTCTATCACGTCTCGAAGCCTGTACTGATGCAGATGATGAAACAAGGGTGAGGACGGCGGTACTGGTTCAGGAAGACATTGACGCAGAGTTTCGCGACAACCCTGCTGAGCCCAGTGAGGAAATGATGCAAAAGCTAGAGACGTGTCTCCAGAAATATCGCGAGAATAAAGCAGCAAATTGGCCTGAGGAGGAGTTCGATGCCTGCAAGGCGAAGGTTCTGGAAAGCTGCATCAGTGCAGCAACAGTAAAAGGGCTGATGAGTTCCAAGAAGTTAGATGTTGCCCTCGTTGTGTTGCGTGTCAACTTGTTCCCAGAGCAAGACGAGTCAGTTAGCACATGATCTGTCAGCACTAAGTGCAGAAGTTAGCACCAATGGACTTGTTGGCAGCAGTGCAACATTAGCATTGTGCACAAGTTTCACGAGTGTACTTGTTTGCACCATCCCACACACATTTTGAGTGATTTCAGGATTCTAGGATGGTAGTTTGCAGATTTCAGGATTTAAATTTGTGTTATGTACATAATGAGCTTATGAGGTATGAAATTATGAATAATAAGTCCTGTAATGGGCGTTCCTGCTTCCCAACGGATTTCCAATCTTACAATCCCTTTTGGGGGGTCTTTTGATGCTTTCCAAATGCAATCTTACGATAAAATCGTAAGATTGTAGTCAATTTTGACAACATATGCTCGAAATGAGCTTGAAAGACGGAGAAACGTACAGATTGCGAATGTTACAACGTTGAAATGCCATATTTTGTAACAAAAGGTGTTAACATCAATTCGTGTCTTACAATTATAATTGTAAGAAATAAAGGGAAAGCGGACGGTTATAATAATCGGGAGCACTGACAAAACCCAACGAGCGAATGATTCAGAAAACATGTACTCGGCGTACCCATAGTCCTCCCGATCATAATCGGGAGCATTGTCAAACCCAACGAACGAATGATTGAGAAAAACCAAACTCAGAATACCCACAGTCCTCCCGATCATAATCGGGAGCATTGTCAAACCCAACGAACGAATGATTGAGAAAAACCAAACTCAGAATACCCATAGTCCTCCCGATCATAATCGGGAGCATTGTCAAACCCAACGAGCGAATGATTGAGAAAACCAAATTCGGAATACACACAGTCCATCCGATCATAATCAGGAGCATTGACAAACCCGACGAGCGAATGATTGAGAAAACCTAATTCGGAATACACACAGTCCTCCCGATCATAATCGGGAGCACTGACAAACCCAACGAGCGAATGATTCAGAAAACATGTACTCGGCATTTTTTTTTTTTTTTTTTTTTTGTACTCGGCATACCCATAGTCCTCCCGATCATAATCGGGAGCATTGACAAACCCAACGAACGAATGATTGAGAAAAACCAAACTCAGAATACCCACAGTCCTCCCGATCATAATCGGGAGCATTGTCAAACCCAACGAACGAATGATTGAGAAAAAACAAACTCAGAATACCCATAGTCCCCAAATGATTGTCATGTTGTTTTGTTTACTCATTTGCTCATTTTCCCCCTTGCACAGACTGTTACCCAAGGCACAGCAGTGGGAGCTTGTAACGAAGATGGCACTGTCAGCTGTTCGTACTGTAGAATAAAAACTGAAATCATGTCCTTCTGGAAGAGTAAAAAATTCATCTGCCCTCTCTGTTGGGATATGAAAGGCTTAGGAAGGCCCACCGCTATGTTCATTGACAAAGATATAGTGGAAATAGCGAGACACGTGTTGCATTATTCTCCTACTGCCCACCTATCTGTGGACTTGCACAGATATGCACCCCAGGTTGTTTCCCAACAGTGGGAGATCTTACCCGATAGGAATGAATTGTACCATATCATTCTTACCACATTTAATACTGAGGAAAAATTTAGCATGTTGTACGAAAAAATAAGAAATTCGGCCCCCCAATTCACAATATTGGAGGAAAGAAATATTGCAGACTTTATTCGTAGTGTCTACTTCCAGACCACATTAGATTTGTTGGGGAGTACAGCTCTAGATAGTATTGCATATGTACTGCTTCTAAAAGTGCATGCACTGAACCTGAGACGTACACAAGGAAGACCATGGTGCTTGTTTCAGAGCAGGCCAACCAAGGAACCGGGGTGCATTGGGACATTACCCGCGGGGTAAATGTAGCTTTTTCATTGAATCAGGGTGAGGATAGACCATTAGCTTATTGGTTTTGTATCCCTCCTTGGGGGGTTGAAACTTTCATGATGTTTGTCCAGTCTGACAAATGTGCGGACGTGGTTAGAAGTCAGTTCGTAAACGCTCTTGAACTAGGGACTGAATTTCCATTGTTGAAGAAGGAGGAGATGTTTTACTTGAATTCCCAACTGTGTTCAAATTGTATCACAGTGCCATGGGGACGAAATCCATGTGTCACCAGGATGGATTCATTGTGTAGTAAATGTGTTGCCGAATTGGAAGTTGGCCTTCGACTTTGAACGGATGGAAGAATTACCTGTATATGCCTATTTCAGAAAAGTATTTGGATGTGGAGTTTTTGGAAATAGATGTCCGGAGGATTATGTCACCCTGGATGGTGTGCTAAAAGACCGTGTGGATATGATGATTAAGGGACATTTGAACGATGCGTTGACACTATCTTGACTTCCGCGATGGTCCTGTCAGAGCAAGGACTAAACAGTGTAACGTAAGGATTTGACATGTTACAGAGTAGTTTGCATGTAGGTTTCTGCAACTGAATCCCTCTGCCCGCTCCGCGGGCCCCGCGACCTCTTCCTAATAATCCCCATAGAGTTGTCGAGCAGGAGTCTGCTTGATACAATCTGTCGATATTAGATCTGTGTATCTATCCCACCATCTATGTATTCATTCCGGTTGACGTGTGTACGTGTTGTCTGCCTTGACAGTTCGCCTATCACCTTCGTGTGCGTGCGTGCGTGATCCAGTGTTATGTGTCTGTATATCTATCTCTACCTCTATATATCTATCCTCCGTTCGCCTTTCACTCTTCTTCACGTGCGTGCGCGTGCGCGTGTATGCTTGTGCATCCAGTAGTGTGTCTCATGCATGTGAACTGTGGGCTCCCCTCCGGTCGCCCACCCGCTCGGTTCCTCGCGGACTTCCCTTCAAGTTGGTGGGGGCTCCCCTCCGGTCGCCCCCGGTCGCTCCGCTGGGGGGAGGTGAATACTAACTAAATTACAATGAATACATTCTCTATTGTTTACCGCCGTTTGCGTATGTCTTCATTCAGTTTGAATATGAATACATTCTCTTTTCATATTCATATTACAATCCCGTTTTTTTTTTTTTCATATTATATTTCCCGTTTTTCCACCGTTTGCGTGTGTCTTCATTCAGGTTGACAATGAGTACTGTTTGCGTGTGGATCAATCATCATTAATTTACGCTCGACAAGCGGGAGTCCGTGAGAGAGAGAGATCATGGAGCTTTCATCATCGAGAGTTGGTTGTTACATCAACTTGACGAAACTAAATTACAGTCGGCGCTTGTCCACACGCTGACCTTTTCGCAATCGAACCCTCAAAGACCATACAGAATGCCCAGGTGGCTTTCCAATGAATGCTTGGAAGGGACGCGTCTAACGATTCCCCCTCCTTTTAAAGAGGAGGAACTGCTCGTATTCGCAAGCTTTGGTAGGTTACCTTGTCAGCAATCTCATCGATCAGAGAGGTCAGCCAACCTCAAGTGTGCGATCAGACACCTGGGTTTGGGCAATCCCCCTCGATGCTGTCGGGCGTGAGCCACACACTTCACTCGAGGCTCGATTCTGTTGATAGTGTTACTGTTAATGATGATGATGATGATTGTGAAAGTATGTCTTGAAATGGCTGTTCCCCTGCTTTATACTCCGTGCGTACTCCGGGTTTAGGTTTAAAATGCGTGTGCGAACGCCACTGCGGCATGTGGTCGAGGATGTCCGTCGCGTGTCTGACGCGTGTCGGTGAGTAGTAGTCAGTGGTCGAGGATGTCCAGCGCGTGTCCGACGCTCGTCGGTGAGTAGTCAGTGGTCGAGGATGTCCGGCGCGTGTCCCAGATAGACGGACGATCAATCGATAGGAGTGGACAAGCTACCGCCGTTTTCGCGCATGCATGTCATGCGAAATCCGCCGTGGCGTGTGTGAGAATGGACGAGTCTGCGAAAGCCGCCGTGGCGTGTGTGAGACTGAATGGACAAGTCTGCGAGAGCCTCCTTGTCGCCGTGGCGTGTGTGAGACTGAATGGACGAGGCTGCGAAATCCGCCGTGGCGTGTGTGAGAATGGACGAGTCTGCGAGAGCCTCTGTGGCGTCGTGTGTGAGAATGAATGGACGAGGCTGCGAAGTCCGCCGCGGCGTGTGTGAGAATGGACGAGTCTGCGAAATCCGCCGTGGCGTGTGTGAGAATGGACGAGTCTGCGAAAGCCGCCGTGGCGCGTGTGAGAATGGACGAGGCTGCGAAAGCCTCCGTGGCGTCGTCGTGTGTGAGACTGAATGGACGAGGCTGCGAAAGCCACCTATTTCAGGAGTTGTTACAATGAGCGGTTCTCAAAGCAAATTTTACAATCAAGTAAACATTTTTAGTTCATGGGGGCAGTACTACAGCCTTTCTACTGAAACAAACGGGACCTTTTATTTTCATAAATTTAATTCAGCAGGTGTTTTTCAGAATCCGAATATTGGAATATTCGGCTCATAGTGTGCTATTAATTGTCCTAGCTTATCGCTCGGATATGGTACCCCAACAGGTGCCGATGGTACAATTAATTATCCGTCAGACGACCGTGTAAAATCGCATGAAGAATTCATCGAAAATGCGACAAAAACATTAAACAAATTAAGGCCTCAAAACTATAGAGACAGCCCCAGAATTATTCACCTCCACCTTCCGAAATGCAAGATACGCAACGAAATCGAAATCGAGTTCAAATCCAAATTCACTGATGAGACGTAGCGGCGGTGGGTTGTAGACACGACAGAGGGGACCAGGACCTCTTTGCGGTCAACAACGGCGTATTCGATAGCGTGGGAACCGAGTGGAAAGAGACATCGCAGATAAATTGCAACATGGTAACGAGTATCATGGTAAACTTGTGAACGCTACTCCCCCTGTTGCTGTTGATGTGTAGACACGAATTGAACAATGTAATGCAACAACTCAACTCCCGACTCCCGGAATGATGAAAAAATCACTCACACACTTTCCTGTATGTAAGGAGGTTTCTTTGCTGGACGAACAAGCATGTAGCACAGACCATCCACTTATACAGTGTAAAGAGTATAGAAGCCTTATGCCGAACTTCGCACACAAGCGAGAGATACACCGAATGAATACATAGACAGACCGATTGTATCTACAAGTCATATAGATAGATACACAGATCTATATATCGTCAGATTGTATCAAGCAGACTCCTGCTTGACAACTCTATGGGGATTATTAGGAATGGGTGGCGGGGCCCGCGGAGCGGGCAGAGGGATTCAGTTGCAGAAACCTACACGCAAACGGCTGTAGAGATGCTGATGATTCCAACGCACGCACTCTAGATTCAAAGGCACGCGAGCGATTGTCGTTAATGTGAAGGGGGCAGGATAGTTAGAGAATGAAGTATAAAAACAAAAGCAGACTCTTATTCATTGAGAGCACAGACAACATTTCTTCTTTGATTCGATCTACATGACGATGCTGACTGACGAGATGGTGGGAAATGATACGGATGATGAGTATTATGACTCGTTATCAATCGAAGAGGATGTGCAGGCGGAGAAGTTCATGGAGGTCGCCCCAGAATTCTTCAGCAGAATTAAGTGTGTGCAAAAACTCAATAAGAAAGAATGCGTAGGTGACATGTACTACTGCGAACCTGCTACCAATATCTGGTCGAACTACACCAACCCGCAGATAAGCAACGAAATCGAAATCGAGTTCAACTCGAAATTCCCTAATGAGACGAAGAATAAGACGAAGAGTAAGAAGATTTGGTGGTTTGTCGACACGGTTCGGGGGCGCGATGTGTTCCTGCAATCTGTTGCACTTCTCGTCCTGGACGAGAAGTTCGCCGATTACCTTGATATAAATCCGTCCCTCTTCGCTATAAAAAACGGAGTATTCGACACCTCTTTGAGGGACACCGACACAGTAGTGTTCCGAAAAATCGAGATGGACGACAACATTAGCATGTGCGCTAAATGTGAGTACCAAGAAGAGGACAACCAACAGCTCCAACAATGCAAGAAGGAGCTTGACGACTTCTTTCTACAAATTCTACCTGTGGAAGAGAAGCATGACGTAGTTCTCGGATTTTTCGCTGGATTGTTGTCAGGTCGCCGCAATGAGAAGAAATTCTTAGCCCTCACCGATAAGACAGGTGGTGATAACGGAAAATCATCCATTAAGTCACTCATGAGCGGCTTTTTCGAATACGGGAGCAGAAATAACACAAGTCTCCTAACAAGGTTTGATGCTGACCCCTGCCACTATCACCACCACCGCGACGAATGTCTCAATGACATGAAAGGCGTGAGGCTACTTGTCGAAACGCGGAATCGAAACGCGGAATCGCGCTAAACGATGCGTTTATCAAGCGATTTGCAGGGGGAGAGGGGGAGTGTATCGAATGGAGCTTATGCGAAAAGGGGAAATCGTATGACTTCGTGTGGCAGGCAGGCTTTGTTCTGGTATTCAACAAAGGAGATTGTCCACAATTTGACGTAGGGAGACAGCGCTTTCCTCAAGAGAATGATTGTGGTCCCCATGCGATCCAATATCGTTGTACACCCGAACCCAGAGAAAGAGTTTGAGCGCAGCGACGACATTGCCGACGTCATGCCCGACATGGAGGTATGCACTGGCTCACTTGCTCATGGAACACTTCAGTAGACTGGGGCGCTCCACATAATATTCGACAACCTTCCCGTCTCTATGACAGATTGGAAGGCTGATATTGTGGAAGAGATGTAAATGATAGACTGCAAAATGAAGTGTAAACAACACAATAGACTCTTATTCAGGGAATGAATGGCACTCATCGGCTCGGCTCGGCCTCGAATGAAGTGGTGTAAACAACTGTTGCAACCCTTTTGCAAACCTTATTATCTATCCTATCCTCTTCACCGCCAGCAAGAAACGTACGTTTCGGTTGTGTTCCTACACATAGAGGCCGTCCGCGCGTGCAACGGGAGGCATAACGAGTTCGCGCGACGCGAAGGGGAGCCCCCAAGGGAAGTCCGCGAGGAAACGGTTCACATGCATGAGACACACACACTAATGGATGCACAAGCAAACACAAGCACGCGCACGCACGTGAAGAAGAGTGATAGGCGAACGGAGGATTTCGCAGACTCGTCCATTCATTATATTCACGTCATCGAAATGAATACTCCATTAAAGGGATTTCGATTGTAAACAGATGGGGGAATCAAAACAATTGCCCTGAAAATGGACTTGATGGACGTGCGACCGACTTTATCAACACGCGGGGGGCGACACACAAGATCCAAATGGCACTTGATCCGGAATATAGACGATACTTCAAATTACAGGAAGAAGAACGCCTGAAAGACGCAAAGGGGGTCAAGGGGCCAGAGGAACTCGAGGGACTGTCGAGCCATGACAAGTCACGCCAGATGCTGCGCAACAAAATAAAGGGCACAACAAGAATGGGACAGAGGCGCTCGTATCAACGACACTTCATGTGCAAGACGGTCAACAAAGGTGCCGATATATTTGGCACAATGATGATGGTACACGGGGGAGATTCAAGATACATGATGATGTTCAATGATGTAACAAGATACACGCTTTTCATGGTTCTTTGATTGGCTTTGATGGAACAATTGTACATGACAACGAGGGTGGGATTCTGAGATCTTGACATGCTCACACACACAAGCTGAATGAATACATAGGCAGACAGAACAACTGTATACAAGTCATCCACGTCCACACGGAAGCCCACGTCAAGCTGAATGAATACATAGATGGAGGGATAGATACACAGATCTATATATCGACAGATTGTATCAAGCAGACTCCTGCTCGACAACTCTATGGGGATTATTAGGAAGGGGGGGTCCAGGGCCCGCGGAGCGGGGCAAAGGGATTCAGTTGCAGAAGCCTATTCAACAAGCGGCAGAGCCCTTTTCACCTCCCCCCAGCGGAGCGACCGGGGGCGACCGAAGGGGAGCCCCCAAGGGAAGTCCGCGAGGAACCGAGCGGGTGGGCGACCGGGGGGGAGCCCACAGTTCACATGCATGAGACACACACACTACTGGATGCACAAGCAAACACAAGCACGTGAAGAATAGTGATAGGCGAGCGGAGGATAGATATATATATATAGATACAGACACATAACACAGGATCACGCACGCGCACGAAGGTGATAGGCGAACTGTCAAGGCAGACAACACGTACACACGTCAACCTGAAAGAATACATAGATGGAGGGATATATACACAGATTTATATATCGACAGATTGTATCAAGCAGACTCCTGCTCGACAACTCTATGGGGATTATTAGGAAGGCGGGGGGATTCAGTTGCAGAAACCTACACGTAAACAGCGGAAAACTGTCGCATCCATCCGTCCGTCCATTCATGACACACGGATGCGGTGAACGGATTCTCGTCTCAGCTCGTCGTCCACACGACCTCGAATGAAGTGGTGTGGTGTCTTGTCGCAAACTCCATCGATCGTCCATCTGACTCCACACGAGTCCACGAATGGGGAAACCTGACAGCGTGGCGGCACACGGCGGACACTCATCCACCGTCCTCGTCCTCGTTGTCCCCTTCGTCCTGTCGCAAACTCCATCGATCGTCCACAATACGACTGACCTGACAGCGTGGCGGACACTCGTCCATCGTCTCCGTCATCCACCTCGTTCACGAATGGGGAAACATGATCGCATGACTTAAGAATCCTTATCGGACAGCACACGCGCACACGCAAACGGAGGAACCCGCGAGCCACCTGTCAAGTCATCCACGTCCACACGCAATCGACGTTGGACATCATCGATCACAAACAAGACTGACTGGACTGACACGCACCGGACACGCTCCACTCCAACACATGGCGCAGTGGCGATCGCAGACGCATTTTAACCCTGAACCCACACTGAACCCGTGGGGTAATGAATGCCCAAACGGAGTATAAATTCGGGGAACAGCCATTTCAATCCATATTTTCTCAATCATCATCATTACCAGTACCACCATAATCAAGGCTCGAGTGGAGTGTGTGGCTCACGCCCGACTGCACCGATGGGGATTGCCGTATCCCAGATATCTAATCGCACAAGCGACGTTGGTAGACCTCTCTAAATGATGAGATAGCTGACAAGCTAACCCATTGAAGCTTGCGAATACGAGCAGTTCCCCCTATTTCAAAAGGAGGGGGAATCGTCAGACTCATCCCTTCCAAATTCATTGGAAAGCTACCTGGGCATTCTATGGTAACATATGCATCAGCCGCAAATTGTTTTGGAGACTGGACTAACATTAAAAAAATGTCAAAACCCCAAGGGGGGATATATCCAATAAGCTAATGAACTGTTCTCACCCGCGTTGAATGAAAAGGCTACATTTACCCGCGGGTGATTACCCTATGCACCCCTGTTACTTGATTGGACTGCTCTGAAACAAACAACATAATTTTCCTTCATAAGTCCTGTGCATGACTGAGGTTGATCGCATGCACTGCTAGAATTCCAACAAATCTAATGTGGTCTGGAAGTACACACTACGAAGAAAGTCTGCAACATTGAGCACCTCCAATTTTTAGAATTCGGACTCCTTTATCTCACCTTTTCGTACATCATGCTAAATTTATCCTCAGTATTAAATGTGTGAAATGATCTGAATCATCTCCTTTCTATTGGGCAATATCTCTCACTCTTGGGGAACAATCTTGGGTGTATATCTGTGCAAGTCTACAGATAAGTGAGCAATAGGAGAAAATGCATCACATGTCTGGCTATTTCCACTATCTATATTTCCACTCCAGGGGTGGGAATTCCTAAGCCTTTCATAACCCAACAGAGGGCAGATGAGGTTTGTATCCTCCAAGAAGGACATGATGTCAGTCTTCGGGGAACAGTCCACAATTCCATCGTTGTTACAAACACTCACTCTAGTGTCTTGGCTAACAGTCTTTGCAAGAGGATCAACAACGAGCAAATATGTAAACAAAACATTACAATCAGGCAATTTAATCAGTATTTTTAAGACAAGTCCAAACAAACACCCTTAGGAGTAATTCCAAACAAACACCCTTTTGTTTCCTACATCTTCATCACATGCAAGTTTGAAGACTTATCAATGGCAATCAGTCCACCTCTGACGAGGGACGCGTGATGAAACGTCAATTCTATCAGTATTTGCATGACAGATCATACCAAACAAACAGTGATCCCCCCCATTTGTTTACTAGCATGTTCATTACATAAAAGTTTGAAGACTCATCAATGGCAATCAGTCCACCTCTGATGAGGGACACATGCTAATGAAACGTCAATTCAATCATTATTTGAATGACAAACAGTGATCCCCCCCATTTGTTTTCGAGCATCAAAAAATCAAAAATCACGAGGGTTTGCTGAGAAAATGCTGGTCTGGGTTGAAAATTACGTGCAAGATTCCTTCCTTATTCACCTCCATGAGGGTCGCCTCCATGGGCATGGAAATCCAGTACGTACACAAGCTAGATCGAATGGCCAACAGCTCACCTGTTTAGCTGGTAGCGACTGCAAACCTACAATAATCCTGTAGCGAGCGAGCGACAGCAAAGCACCCTGGCAAACAAGCTAGATCCAATGGTCAACAGCTCACCTGTTTGGCTGGTAGCGAAAAAGCAAGCAAAGCCTGCGATAATCCTGTAGCGAGCGAGCGACAGCAAAGCACCCTGGCAAACACAAGCTAGATCGAATGGTCAACAGCTCACCTGTTTGGCTGGTAGCGAAAACGCAAGCAACGCCTGCGATAATCCTGTAGCGAGCGAGCGACAGCAAAGCACCCTGGTAATCACAAGCTAGATCGAATGGTCAACAGCTCACCTGTTTGGCTGGTAGCAAAAACGCAAGCAACGCCTGCGATAATCCTGGAGCGACATCAAAGCAACCATGGCAATCACACGCTATATCGAATGGTCAACAGCTGACCTGTTTTGCTGCTAGCGACAGCAAATCCAGAGCAAAGCAAAGCCTACGATTATCCTGGAAAGGAGCTTAGACAGTTTAAGACTCAAGTATCCCCGTGCTAAATCGACGTGTGATGGTCGACAAAAAGAAAACAACCAGAACAGATTGTATCTACATCTCTTGGACGAGAAGCCGCATCCGGCGGTTCGCGTAGCGCCCCCCCCAAAATCGATATGGATACGTGGAGGAGGATGGACGATAAGGATGCGACAGGTTTCCGCCGTGTGTGGGGTCGGCTTTCGGTGATGTTTCCCCCTTCGTGTACTCCTTTTGGGGGGCCGGCTGTGTAGACAGGGACCCCGTGCAACGTAATGCACTGGCCTGAGCCCCCCCTGTGCAACGTAATGCACTCAGATGGCCTTAAAGCCAATTGACCAACGATCAACAATTGCCTCGAGGTGATACCAAGATCCTCTTCACACAGGTGAGCTCCTTCCTGACTTGATGCTATGGCGCTGGCTTTCTCGACCTTTATTTGACCTGCGAGTTTCCCTCGACCCCTTCGCTCAACCTGCGACCAGCACTCGACATTAGCTCGAGGTTCTGAGTTTGGTAACTTTGGCCCACCCTGTATGCTGAATGCTTTGGCCCAGCTTTCCTGCTAGGCCTTTCTAAACTTAGCCCTTCGTAACTGTACCTCTTTGTCACCAAGCTTCTCTTCCCCAAGACCCAGTCTCTTAAATCCCCTCATTAAGATCGCAGTGATAAAGGAAACGTACGCTACTACAAAGTGCTCCAATCCTCTCTCACGAAATTTTCTTCTCATCTCTCTCGCAGGTCAAAGATTCACTGCCGGAAGAACTTCTGCTCCCCGAAGGTAAGCCTCGTTGGACAACTTGCAATCTGCAGACTGCAGGTTCCTGTGTCTTTCCCTGTGTACCCTTGCATGTTTGGGTTAGGAGGGCATTATGCTTATGTGCAGCTGTTGGCCTTACTATTTATGTTGATTTGTCACGTAGTTTCTGGTGCAGATGACATGTTTCTGATTGGATCACCTTATGCCATATCTCTGTTGTCTTGGTCATTATTAGCCCTGCCAGAGATCATGCGAGTGTCTGTGAATTGCTCGGTTGCATCTCTCTTCCTGAGTACTGCATGTGTGGCTATTGCTAGAGTGGCTATCGTTTCCGCCAACCTATTCATCTGAACTGAGTCCGCCAAGAGCCGGCCCTAGAATAGATTAAGGACTCGTTTTGCCTCCATTTATTCTAGCTCCTGCCACCTGCCGTTGTGTCAGACGATTGTTTTCCACTGCTCTTTCTGCTGCATAAGCTGTTGCCTCCGTTCCAGGCTGCACTTTCCATTCATTGTGACAATTCGGCCATCTTGTCTATCTTGTAAAAGCGGAAATGCCCACCCTCCCCCTAGGCCGAACCCCACCCTAATACATGCAGTTTCCTAACCCTCCCATTCGCACTCAGATCCAACCCACAAGGATGATGAATCAGCCGTGTATGCTACACATAGTGAACGATTCTGTCAAAAAGGTAATCATCTATTGTCCACGGCTTCTAGATCATGCACAATGCGCCGCAGGGGTGTTTCATCACGAACTGGTTACACCATCAAGGCATCAGTGCCACCTGTAATCCGGGTGCCTAGGGAGTTGCACATATTTGGACAAATTAACTTAAAATTTAAGCCACTAAAATCAGGCACCAGACCAATCACTGCCAGGAGTAATATTGTCTTCGGAGTTGACAAGTGCAATTGAGACAAGAGTGTTAAGGCATTACACTGAAACTATTCCTGCCAAAACAAGAAACTCTTCCTGCAGAAACAAGGAAACATGCATGGCATGATTAAAATACATACATTGGTGGCTTGTTGCATCTGTAGTAGCTCTAACCTAGATGGAGAGAGAGAGGGGGGGGGGGGGCAGGGGATAGGATATGGGGTTAATTGTTTCCTTATTATTTCCAACTGGGAGATCATGTGACGACCGCTGAAAAGATAGGGAAGCCACGGTACTTGATTTGTTGAGGATGTATTGAAACATTCAGAGCTTTCAGATTGACAAGTGGGACCATTCCACATGTCTCAGCTCATGCATCTAAAGCGCTTGAAGGAGGAGATTGTTTTGCAATGCACAGAGCTTGCCAAGATCAAACTGCCTTAAGAAGATCTTACTGCACACAAACACACACAGACAGTTCTTCACTCCTTCCCACCCATGTACCCATACCTAGACACCAACACACACCCATCTGGCTCACTTGACAGCATGCATCTACCATAACAACAGGTCATGTCGGAGCTTAAAGGAGGAGATTGTGAAGCGGGGCATTGAATTGGATAAGATCTACACCCTACAACACATCAATGAGTCACACCGAATACGATGTCCCACATGTGCGCTTAAACCAGAACTTAGCTGCGAGCCTCTTCGGCGCAGGCCTTCTAAAACTCAAGTGGCTACAACTATACGCAAGTGAGGATGAAGAACTGGAGGATGAATTAGACCTGACACCTCTGTCAGGCCTAACTTCACTGCACAGATTGGATATCTCGTCCCCCCGAGTGAAGAACCTGACACCTCTGTCAGGCCTAACTGGTCTTACATACTTGGATATTGATGATACCAATGCGGTAGGCCTGACACCTCTGTCAGGCCTAACTGGTCTCATAAACTTGCACATTGCATACTCCCAAGTACAGTACCTGTCACCTTTGTCAGGCCTAATTGGTCTCGGAAACCTGGACATTTCATTCACCCAAGTGCAAGACCTGTCACCTCTGTCAGGCCTTACTGGTCTTACAGACCTGTGCATGAGTTCCACCCAAGTGAAAGATCTGTCACATTTGTCAGGCCTAACTGGTCTCGTAAACCTGCACATTGAGTCTACCCAAGTGAAAGACTTGGCACCTCTGTCAAGCCTAATTGGCCTCGTAAACCTGGTCATCTCTTCTACCCAAGTGGAAGATGTGGCACCTTTATCAGGTCACACTGGTCTTACAGTTTTGCACATGAGGTACACCCGAGTGAAAGTTCTGACACCTTTGTCAGGCCTCACTGGTCTTACAGTCCTGCACATTAGGGGTACCAGAGTGAAAGATTTGTCCCCAATATCAGGCTTAACACGTCTCATACACATGGATATCTCTGATACTGAAGTGGAAGATTTGACACCTATGTCAGGCCTCAGCAATCTCACAGATCTGCACATGAGGTCCTCCAAATTGAAAGATCTGACACCTATGTCAGGCCTCACTGGGCTCACAAACTTGTACATGGGGGCTGAAACGCAAGACCTAAGACAACTGTCAGCCCTCACGGCCCTCTTAGTTCACACGTCTTATTTGCACTCACCTGATTCAGAATCTAAACGGCACCCTTGTCCTTTCTGTGCAATCCGAGAAGTGAAATAGAGTGTGGAAGTTAGGTAAAATGCCCACCATGGCGCAGATTGGGTTCGAAGGAGAGGTTTGCAGTGGAGGGAAAGATGGCATACATTAATAGTGAATGGTTGATAGTTGCATGTATTGACAGAGGTGGGAGTATCATCGGATAAAAGGTATGATTTTTGTGGCGCTGATATTAAGCATGGTGCATTATATTGTTGTGAACAAGGTGCCAAACGTCAAACAGATTCAGAGTTAATAGTATTGATAATTTTAGGAGAGTATGTAAAGCAAGCCTCACTCAGCCAAGATTATGATTCCAGTTTGCATACACAAAGCAAGTAGGGGGCAAGGCTAGCACTTCAGCCAATTAGAAGTAGAAGTAATATAAGTAGTGGACCTAGCAACGTAATTTTGTTGACATTCGCTTGCACGAACAAGGATTTGGCTATGTAACCAAGATGTAGTAAGGCAATGTAACCAAGTTAAAGTTTGGCTATGTAACCATGTCGAAGTAGAATGTAGAAGTCCGCAAAACAGCCTACGTACGATATGTGTGCAAGTGCAAGTACTTGCACTTTCGACAATGGTAGGCAAGAAATAAATACTAGAAAGGAAACAAATATAATGCCAGAGTACAAATGGGTGTCATATATTCAATATTCGTACTGAGGACGACTTACCTGCCTCGAAGCTACACAACCTAATATACAGTGTGACAGCCTGGTGGATTTGGCTGGAAGCTGTACAACATAATGGAGCTGGGTGGAAGCTTTACAACCTGCCACACAAGTGAAAGTCTAATAGAGCTGGCTGGAAGCTCTACAACTTAATGGAGCTGGCTAGAAGCTGTACAACCTAATGCCCGTGGCTGGAAGCTGTACAACCTAATGGATGTGGCTAGAAGCTGTACTATTAGCACCCTTCCATTCCCCTATCATTGGCACCCTTCCTCTCCCCACTTGGCACCCTTCCTTTCCCCACTTGGCACCCTTCCTTTCTGCACCCTTATGTTCCGCACTCTTTATATTACACCCTTTAGAGCTGGTGCATCTGATTGTTTTCGCACCCTTCCAGGCCAAAATAAAGGATGCGGATTCCACAGTACACCTTTAAGAAGCACCCTTTCAGCCCACAAAAAGGTGTGGACGACCCCCTAAATTTGCACCTCCCTCCCAGCTGCTTCCATAGCCTTGATCAGCAAGGCATACCTATCCAGCTCACTGAAAGCACAGATAAAATCATCCACATAGGTCAGGACATAGCTCCACCCACCATTAGAATCCCTCCTAAAATATAGCCTTGGTAAAACCATGTGCAACCAAAACCTGCTTGACATCTCTGCTCCATGCCCTGGGTGCCTGCTTCAAACCATACAGGGACTTTAGCAGCTTGCACACAAGGGGAACACCGTTAGGACCCAGTACTTTAAAGCCCTCAGGCTGGTGTCAGTACAGGTCCAGACCAGGTGCCAGCTTGGCATTCAGAAATGCAGTCTTGATGTCTAGCTGCCTCACAAACATTTTCCTATGAGTGATGGTAGCAAGAAGCACACGAAGACCTGCTTTAGAGCAGACGGGGGCATATACATCATGGAAGTCCAGCCTAGGACGTTGCAGAAAATCACAAACCACAAAACGAGCCTTAAAACGCAAAGAACCATCAACCCCGATCTTCTTGACAAATAAACACCGGCCAGATAGGATCCTCTGCTTAGGAGGCTGTGGAGTGAGTGCCCAAGTGCCATGAGCATGGAGGGAAGCCATCTCATCCCTCATAGCCTGCAGCCAGAGATCCCTGTCAAGGTTGGTAGGTAACATAGCAGCCTTATAGGTGAGTTCAGTAGAGGTAGAAATAAAAGCCCCCACGTACAAGCAGTGTACTTGTACATGAGCAGCGGGGCTATCAGCAGTATCAGCAATATCAGCAGTAACCGGTAATAAAGCCCCCAGCTTAGCACTAATGCCTGGTTGAACAGGGCCGGCCTCCTTTGCCTCTAAATCGTCGAAGCCTGGGTAGACCGGAACACCCCAGCCATATGCAGTATCAGACCCTAACCAGTGTTCGAGGTCATCACTCACACAATCTGTGACGGCCACATCGTCACAATGCCTTGTCCGGTATAAACCACCAGGGACAGCAGGGGGCGAAGTGATCAACAACTCCCGCGAGCCATCCGAACAGGTGGACGGGGGGTAGCGACTAGTGGGCAGCGGACCTATACTAGGCTCCACTATGACCTGAGGCTGTCCTAATCCTAGAACTTCACCGACGAAACGTGGCGCAAAAAAAGGCCTGGCGACCCCCTGAGATTCGAATAAATTAGAGCTTGAAGGAACATCAGAACCTCCCTGGCCCAATGCCTTCACACGCGATACAGCACCATCAGTCCCTGACCTGGGACGCAAGTTCATCCCATGACCAGTAAAGCGGTCAACAATCGGGGTTGGTAAGGGGCCTAGGACATTGTCAGTAGTATCAAGCACTTGTCCGGTGATAACGGCAGGGGTGCGAGAAAAATATCGAGGTCCATCGTAAGGAAATAGCCCAGGGTTATAGTTATAGCTAAACTGTTCATAGAAGAGCACATCACGACTCTCTACCACCTGGCGCAACTTAGGAACCCAAACAAAATAACCCTTACTCACCAGAGAGTACCCAACCAGTCTACTAAATAACGCCCTTTCGACTAGCTTGTTACGCAATATCCCATTTACTTCAAACGAGCAATGGCAACTATACACTCGTACCAACGACACATCAGGTAGAACCCCAAAGAACAACTCGTATAGAGTCTTGTCACCGTGATTGGGCAGCCGGTTACGTAGGTAACAAGCACTGAGGAAGGCATAGGGCCAGAAAGACTTAGCTAGCCTAGACTCCAAGTGGATACTCCTAGCTATGCTCCGCAAGACCCCTACCCCTGTACCTCTCCACAGTCCCGTTCTGCTGAGCAGTGTATACCATCAATAATTCATGCACAGCACCAACCGATTTCAACCATTACTCGATACCACTTAACTCAAAAATTCCTAAGCCCTATCAGAACTCAAACACTTGAACACAAACTCATTGGCTGAGGCATACACCTAAGGAGGGCACCCAGGGGAAGGACCAGGGGGTACGGTAAGACAAAGAAGTGAAATCTGTCGAACCACGGAACGCACCCAGGGTCCCAAGGATCCTAAGAGAGAAAAAATATCCACCAAGATATCATGCCAAAGAACCTCCACAGCCGCTGGACGAGGGCCAGGACGGCGTCCACTTCGGCCTTTAGCATGGGCGAAGTCCGGCGCTGCGAGACCTGGGATCACAGAAGGTGGGGAAGCGTTAGGGCGAAGTCGAGATTTGAGGTATGGGAAAAAGGAGACGAGGATGAAAGTGCAGCAAGTCGCACCTGGTGCAGAAAATCGCACCAATGGCAGAAAATCGCAAATCGCAAGGGCAGAATTCGAAAATTTATCGCTAGGATGCGAAGAGCAGAGCCGAGGCATGTAAAAGTCCTAATATCCCGCCGTCGATGATAAGTCAATCCCAAGTCCCCCCCTCTATTGCTCGACTCACCCGGTTGGGGGGTAGAGGGAGTAGCACCCGTAGTGGTGCTGACCATACCCCCCTGCTTCCTACCACCTCCAGAATCTCCAGGTCCAGACGCGTAGGTCCTTCTCCTCTGGCGAACCCTACGGCAGTGCCGGCGATCCGCCAGCTTGATCGAAAAAATTCTCCAGAAGGTAGCACAGAGCCACTAGAGCGCAAGCTCATGCCAGTAGCCGACCGTCGGCAGGGCAGGGCAAAGGGGGGCACAGACGACGTAGACATCAGCAGGGAGCTTGGTCGGCTTGGCAAACTCCGGGTCGGCAGGCAGAGCCTCAAACACCGGAGAAATGGTAGCGACGTCAAGGATGCGAGCAGACGAAGACGGGGAACCTCCACCGATGTCCAGGCTAGTCGCCGACTTGAGTCAGCACGTCACAGTCATCTACGACAGACGGGAGGAGGCGACAGACGGCAGGGGAGGAAAAAGAAGGGAAGATGGAGGAATGATTGGGGGGGGTTACTTCCACGATGGCGGAAAGATCCTCCTCTCCGGCAGCAAAGGCCGCTGGCGCGCAATTGTCTAGCCAATCCAGAGGAACCTTCACCTCCGTTGGGAGGATTCGGTCGCAGCCATTGCTAACAATGACGCTGCGGATCCCACGAGCCCATGAAACTCCATTAAGTTTGGTAAGTTTCACAAAGCCGGCAGGAGGCCCTCGCGGAAGTTGCATTATCAAAGCAGTGGCAGTCAATGAAGGGCCGTATAACCTATCAGCTTGTAATCACTCCGGTAGAGTGGACAGTAGATTAAAGCAGCGGAACAGACGCACCAATCTATACACGGAGACGAGAATAATGTTACAAGCACTGGAGACCCATCAAGGGGCACCAGAGGAGGAAGGAGCGGCAGCCTGTAACCCAACAGGGTACAGGTTGACCGGTGACGCAGGTGACAGGAAGCTGTCACTGAGTCATCTCAAGATGACTCAGTCCCACGGGAAGCTGGCTCAAGAGAGCCGATAGTTCTAAGGAAGTACATAAGAAGTCACCAAGTCATAAAACGCGTGAGAGCACCGCTATTCATGCTGATACCCGGCCCACCCCATTTTCGTATAATTAACCGCTGGCTGAATATAGCATTTGTTGGAAGTCAGGTAAAATCCAAGTCAGTTGTATCTAGGTTTAGTTCAATTGTCCGGCGTCCTATCCACCCTTTGAGGCGAAAATCCTCCTTGTCAAAAAGTCCCCTAAGCGTGGAATATCAGATTGACTGTATTGCCCGAACCTGCCTAAACCCTAGCCGTGACTTTCTTGTTTAAATGGATTCAGTCAATCGTTTGGGGGGGACCGTGAGCAGCTTGGGGGCTGAGAGAGAATGAGGGTGTGATGGAGGCTGAAAGAGTATGATGAAGGAGGACGTTACATAAGTCAGGAAAACAATGTCAATACAGGTAGGGCAGAGGCAGATCCTCCTAACTAACAAATTGCATAAGGCGCAGTCAAGACAAAACTAGAATGGTGTTGCCTACGGTATATGAGCCATGTCGAAACATGCAATTACAGCATGTCCTCAGAAGTGTGGTGCTGTGCAGGTCTGACTGCTCAGATGGCTTGGCACTTCGGATAGCAGCAACATTCTGCCACACAGGTAATTTGCCAGTTTCAGAAATACCAAGATTGAGAGACACGGTGTGAGCAGGGTTGTTCAGGACGCTGCGTCCTCTGTCGCAGACACAACGATGAAGGGTCCCGTGTGGCGCAGGACGCAGCGTTGGGATTTGGGAGGTTCCGTTGACCAGAAGGAACGGTCCGTTGCGACGCAAGACGCAGTTCATGCAATTGATTTCCGTCTCAAGCAGCAGAGCTGCCCCCTCCCCCCTGAAGTATCCTGGTGCTGTGGTGTAGCAGTATTTAACTGTTTATGCTTGGGGAGAAAACATATATTTATTTTGCCCGCAGGGCGTGAGCAGCCTTAAGGCTCAAGCCTGATTGACCACGTGTTGTTGCAGTACACAGTGGTGTAGAACGGCTGCACCACGGTGACTACAGGAATGCTGCTACAGACCACGTACGAAGCCAGGTCCCCCTACCTGCTGCCCACATTGCTTCTACCACCCAGTACACTGTGGAGGTCATTAATGTACAACTTAACCCGGCTGCTAAAGCCTAGCTAGATAGGGAAGGTTCTGTCAGCTTCTATGCGCCACGGAGACTACGGGCACCAGCGGTGCAGCCGTTTTGCACCACGGTGCACTGTATGTATGTTACAGTACAAGGGTGGGCCAAAGAGGCTTAAGGGACTTGCCGAAACATACCCTGTGGACTGCAACATTTATGTATGTTTCAATCCAGGGGGGAGCCAACTTTGGTTGAATAAATGTACTTTCCCAACCTCGAATAATCAAGATAATCATGGACAGATTATGCAGACTACGTACACACATGTTCACACATGTGCACATGGATGCTCAGGCACAAGTGTGTATCAGGGTACTACTTCTTGCCAAATTGGTCCGCGCTTAAAGCGCACAAACGTCAAATTGGTCAGCGCTTTTTAGTGCAAAAAGCGCCAAAACTGCTGCGCCCACAGGGGGTTGAAAAAACTGTGCGAAACACGCAGGGGGCTCAAAAAGGCCGCGGAGCACCGTGCTACCGCGCACGCTTAGTAGTACCCTGGTGTGTTTGTATCTATGTGACAGTCCAGGGGTTGGCCAATTAGGCTAAAGGGACTAGGGGACTAATCGGCATAGTATAGGGATCAGTAATGAGAACGCCTGGTGGTGTGTGGTACGCCATCGTACACGGGCAGAGAACGATCTACCCCCTCAACTGAACAAGCTACCATCGCTGTTGACAACGTCCTGCAACGCTAAGGGCGACCGTAGGGGGAATCGAACCCTCGACCCTTCTTCGTTTTAGCAATGTCGTGTACCACTAGTCCAATATACATCACTGAAACGGGCTATAGGGATCCTGTAACCAAGAGGATGTTTTCTTTTTAGCCCTTCCTGTCACGGTTGGGCAAGTCCCTTTACCCCTATCTGGCCTACCCCTGGACTGTAACTGTTAGGCCTGGGAAGTTTGGGTTCCTTGGGCGAAGGTGGGGTGCACTTTGTGGAATATTCAAAATGCATTTATTTTTCTTCGATTTTTGGCATAGGAATCACAAAATTAAGTTGGTTATACGTCTACGACATTTTTTACTTGCTCAGCCGTTTCCCGGGATTCCTCAACCTCCTCCACAGGCGGAGCTAACAATAGTTCGAAGGCTACCAACAGCCCCTTATCGATATCATCCCCTTCCAACAATGCCCGAAGCCGCCCACTCAACGAGTCTAGGCTGATGTGGCGGAGGTGGGCCAAGCGGATGAGTGCATCGATAAATTCAGGGTACACCATTTCCACGTCCAACCAGCACGCCATCTCGCGCTCGTCTGACTCCTCGATACTCTCTGAGGAAGATGGCCATGACTCAACTTGAACTCCATCTTCTAAGTCACCCTCCATTCTGAGCCTGCATACAGATCAAGAGCGTTATTAATACATAGGGCTCTCAAGTAATATATATATATATATATATATACTAGTACGGTAGCCCGTGTGGCCGGTGGCCACACAGACACACATCACCCCCACCCCAATCATAATAGGGTGCCGTGGGGCTGGGTTACAGAATGGGCTACACATGTCCTCACCTCCACCCCTCTCATAAACACAGTCACCATGTTTCCCCCACTTCAAATGCTGACGCATCTGCCCCCCCCCCCCCCCCCCAGCACCAACAACTACCCACACACTAATCCCTCTCTATGCATCCCCCCCCCCCCCCCACACACACACCCACACACAGTCCCCACTCTGCCCAAACCTCGACCCAGACCCAATCTCAAATTTGCCTCACCCCTTTACCCGCCAAGACACACGTACTTCCCTGCTTCTCCGTTCCCATTAATCTGATCTTCTCTCGGCCACTTTAGCAGATGGGTTTAACAGAAGCCATTATGATGTTTCCAGCTGAGTTCGTAATCGCGCAGGCGTTTGGACGTTTCGTCAGACGACGCGGAATCGCGAAGACTTTTGGAAGTTGCAAACGAACGTCTGCCCAGCTTCAGACTCAGCTTGAAACATCGGAATTGCGCGAGAGCAAAGCTGCTTACCTGTAGCTTCCTCTTCGTGCACAGATACCTGGTTGGGCGTGCAAGCTGTTTCCCGAAAGGGCCTTCGTTCGGTCAACTCTGTCACGCACTCGCTACTGCTCAGCGCAAAAATAACCTTATCGTTGCAGGGTTGCAGGGAGTGGGGTGGGGTGGGGGGGAAGATCTTGAAGAGGTATTGCACGCGGTGCAAGGAGCACGCAGCAAGAAGGAAGTCGGAAGAACGTCACAGGGTTGCAGGGGCTTAGATCGTGCAGAGATACCATGAGCCGTGCGAGTGTCTTAGCTCGCAGCAAGATGAATGTACCAATAAAGCCTGCAGAAAGGCTGGAGAAGTCGACTGCCTCCAATCACGAATCAGGCGATGTGATAGCGAATCAGGCGATGGGAAAGCATAATGAGATGACGAACGTAATGCTGAGATGAAGAATCAAGTGCGCATGCGCGAGCCAAGTGAAAGTCAAGGGCCAGCCGAATCATGAGCCGAAGTGAAAGTTGTGGAGCATGAGCCGCAGGTCGCTCCGTGAAGAAGCAATACACTGAAAACTATTATTCCGATTCTCTGCTCGAAGGTCAGCAAATGACCTCCGAGGAGAGGATCTCCTCACTCATTTCATTGCAATTCATTGCAGTCACAGTATGGGAGGCAGTTGTGGACATGAAATGAGTGCGCGCATAGCTTAGCGCATCAGCTGTTTCGGTCATTGCAAATTTTGCTGGGCAAAGACTTGGGTGTACGGAAAGTCGGCTGCAAGTCGGTTACACTTCGCACGCCCATGACACGTGGGTACGCGATGATGACACCACCACGACCACGACCACGACCATGATTTCTTTATATATATATATATAAACATACAGAGATTTTGCTATCTTTTTTCGTTCGTTCCTCGTGTCACAGGGGGGCCGAGGCGGGGGCAGAATGAAACAAATCACCAGATTTTTGGAAGAAGGGATTACACCAATTAAAATGTCCGCGAGTCCGTCCGTTAGTGTGTTAGTCACAAAACCACATTTTCAGGTTTTATGAAAGAAAAAAAAAAATTGAACATTCTATATTTTATATGAATGATAAGACCGGACAAATTCTCGCCAGAGCACATATGAGCATCGCAATTCAAGAAAAGGAGCTAAGGCTGGGCCAAACAGCTACAATTAACGGTTAACAATTTGATTTAAGGGTGCATAGAGCTAACATTTCAAATTTGAACTACTTAAACATGTGCGTATACATAGGTTTGGGAGCAGAATTGTCGTCAAAAAATCAAGGCGAAACATGTAAGCATCACAATGGACGAAACATTCGCATAGGGCACTAGTCACTTGGCACTTAATGAAAATATAATAAACTCCGAAACCTTGCCTACCTGCTGATGTGGTGTCCATACAGGTTCCTACCCATGTAGTGGAAGCACAAGGCAGCAGCAATCAGCAGCCTTGGATTGCTTGCCTCGCTCTCAGCTGTGGCTGTCTGCTCCGCTGCTATTTGCTCCTTAACCTGTTCTTTAGCTACCTCTCCTTCCACCGGGGGTTCGCCTGTGTGGAAGTTTTTGAGTGTGGTGAGTGTGGGTGGTGGGTGTGGGTGGTGGGTGGGTTTGAGTATGGGTGGTGGGTGGGGGTGGTAGGTGGGTTTGAGTATGGGTGGTGAGTGTGGGTGGTGGGTGGGTTTAAGTGTGGGGTATTTGTTGTTAGAATCAGATACATTTGCATATTTATTATTATTTGCTATTTTTAAATTATAATGATGTATTATTAGAATTAAATATATAATAGCAATTATAATAAAAATAAAAATAATTTGCACTTTTGTTTCCAGACCTCACCTATTGCCTCACTGCCATCCCCAGCCCCCTCTTGTGATTCCTGCTCCACGACCTTCGCCTTAGGGTGTATCAACTCCTCGAGCTGCATGAGCAGCTTCAGCACAGCTCGCGGGTGTACAGCCCACCTGTAGTGCTCGAGGGAGCCTGTCTCTAGGGAGCACTCCTCCTCCACCTCGCCTCCCCCATCGATACTGGCGATGCTGGCAAGGTGGTGGAACAAGCGCCTTACATTCGGTTCATTCTGTTGAAGAAATTCCAGAGCAGAATCGTTGCTCCAGAGGGCCGTGTGGTACTCATGCTGGGGAGGCTGGGGGACAGTCTTGTTTTTCACAACACTGGCCAGCAGGTGGGTGTTGATGAGGGTGTGCACGCGGCGTTCCAGGCCAGGTAGGTGGTGATACCTGGGATGCACGAGGGAGGTGGTGTTGGGTGCTGGGTGGATGGGTTTTGAGTGGTGGGACAGGATATTCTTTCCCCATACTGGCCAGCAGGTGGGTGTTAATGAGGGTGTGCACGCGGCGCTCCAGGCCAGGTAAGTGGTGATACCTGGGATGCACGAGGGAGGTGGTGTTGGGTGTTGCGTGTTGGGTGGTGGGACAAGATATTCTTTCCCCACACTGGCCAGCAGATGGGTGTTGATGAGGGTGTGCACAGGGCGTTCCAGGTCAGGTAGGTGCTGATTCCAGGGAAGCACGGGAGACGTGGTGTTAGGTGTTGGGTAGTGGGCGGTGGTAATTACGTTTTGGGTGTTGGGTATTAGGTGTTGGGTGTTGGGAGGTGAGACAGAGTAGTCTTGCCCCACACTAGCCAGCTGGTCGGTGTTGATGAGGGTGAGCCATCCCATTATTGTTTCCATGCGTGCACACAGGAATCAAATTGAAACTGAAGCTGCAGCGGAACCTGTGATTTGTTTACAAAAGCGAAAGTGGTTTTTTTCTAGCTTTATGGTTTTAGGCCTCCTTCAGGGACAGTGCTTTTTATAGCTTTTATAGCTTTTTGTAGCTTTTGGGGGGCATTTTCCCCCCTTCTTTTTTATACCAATAATTTTGCTAAAACGGGGTCAAAACTAATGATCGCTTTATTTAGCGGAAAGAATCCCTGAGCAAAGCACTAGACCAATGGGCATATAAAAAAGCGGAATGCTAGACCCATGGGCATGTTAAAAAGCGGAGTGCTAGACCAATGGGCATATCAAAAAGCGGAATGCTAGACCCATGGGCATATCAAAATGCGGAATGCTAGATCAATGGGCATATCAAAAAGGCCAACATAGATGTCAATAACCAATATATAACAACATTCATGAACTTATATAATAACTATATAACTTATATAATAATTATACATATAAGGTCGAGATATAGACTAGTAGCAGGCTATCCTGCTACAGAAGCAATACGTGCAGGCATACCAGCTAGCAGCCCATCCACCTGCCTCCCCCCCAAAGTGCCATCCCGCCACTTGTTGTCGTTGGCCCCAAAAGATAAACATGTTTGGAGAATCTCGTTTGGATGGGTGCTGCCCCATGCCCCCTCCCCCCCACGGCCAACTTCATTGCCCCATGCCCTCTCCCTCCCCCCCACGGCCAACTTCCCCCCTTCTCTTCCTTCCTTCCCTTCCTCCCTTCACTTGCTTTCTTTCTTCCCGTCCTTCCCTCCCTCCCTTCCCTTCCTTCCTTCCTTTCCTCCCCCCCTTTCCTCCACTCTATTTCTTTCAACAACCCACAACAAAAGCAACGGTACCTCACGGCTGCAGTCCTCACAAGCGCTTGACAGAATGAAGGAAACAGAAGTTCAAGCATAGGGTTGTGGATGCCTCCAGCCTCAGTCTGACCTGGTGTCAAGGTCAACCAAAATGCCTCCTCCACCTCATCTCCAACCACGCCCACATCCACCTGCATCTTCTCTCGGAATGCTGCTAGTGTCTCTGATGGTTGCCTGGCCAGAGCCAATATCTCATCAATCCTGCTCGGCAAAGCAGTCGTTTGGGGGCGAGGAGGTTGAGTGTGGGTGAGGAAGGGAGGGGGTGGTTGAGGAAGGGAGGGGGTGGGTGAGTAGGTGTGTGGTGTGGTGGCGGTGATCATTCCTGCAGGGCGAGGGGCGATGGTGGTTGCCTGGCCAAAGCTTATATCTCTACAATCCTGCTTGGTAAAATAATTGTTTGCGGTTCAGATCATCCGATGTTTTTTCGTTTTAGCCCCTCCTGATATCATGGTTGGGCGAGTACTTATAGCCTATTTGGCTACCCCTGGAGTGTAACAACATACATACACACATACACACATACATACATACATGCATTCATTTAGGTGGAAGGTTGCAAGCAAGATAAGGCAGCGCAACAAGCAGAGTGAACAAAGCAGGTATGTGCCCAAGGTGCTCGTTTCAAAAGTGTTGTCTGCAGACGTAGGGTACCGGTTCACCAACAGACAATGGGCTTAACGCCTACGTACACACATACACACATACATACATGCATGCATACATACATACATACATACATACATACATGCATACATATACATACACACATACATACATGCATACATATACATACACACATACATACATGCATACATATACATACATACATATATATACATACATACATACATACATACATACATACATACATGCATACATATACATACACACATACATACATGCATACATATACATACACACATACATGCATACATACATACATACATACATACATACATACATACATACATACATATACATGCATACCTTGCTCAAGGGGGTTGAGGATGTGACCAGGCGAGAATCTAGCAGCAGCTCCCAGAACTGCGCGGAAACCATATAAAAGCTTGGCATATACATACATACACACATACATATACATACATACCTGCTCAAGGGGGTTGAGGATGTGACCAGGCGAGAATCTAGCAGCAGCTCCCAGAATTGTGCGGGAACCATGGTTAACCATGCCCAAGGTGCTTGTATCAATAGTGTTGTCTGCACACGTAGGGTACCGGTTCACCAGCTGACAATGGGCTTAAGGCCTACATACATATCTATACACATACATACATACATACCTGCTCAAGGGGGTGGAGGACGTGACCAGACGGGAATCTAGCAGCAGCTCCCAAAACTGCGCGGAAACCATGGTAAAGCTTGGCCTCGCCTCACCACGCGGCATATGCAGGGAGGGCCTTTTGCAGTACTTGTCGTACAACGACCTCAAGTCCGTGTTGTACACCATCAGTACATTGTTCACACTTCGGACAGCCACGGCCAACACCTCTTCCTCCTCTAGCAGATCGACTACGTTGAGGGTGTTGTTGATTGACTTTGGGGCAAACCTCTCCCCGTCTGCCAAAACAGGCCGGTCGTCTTGAAAAGATCCCAACCAGTTCTCTCCGTTCTCAAATACGAAGCAGCCAGGTCCCTCCTTCTTGTCTGCCAGCCACATGCCTTCATAGCGAGCTCCGGTGGCATAGAAAAGGACACCATAGCCTGTGCGCTGTCCATGTATGAAATGCCCGTAGTGCCTGTGGGCAGATGTAAGTTTTAAGGCTGGTGAGGGTTGTGGTAACAGTAATGCTGGTGGGCGTCAAAGCGAGCTCCGGTGGCGTAGAAAAGGACACCATAGCCTGTGCGCTGGCCACGTATGAAATGCCCGTAGTGCCTGGCGGACAGACGTACGTTTTAAGGTTGGTGAGGTTTGTAGTGACAGCAATGTTGGTGGGCGTCATAGCGAGCTCCGGTGGCGTAAAAAAGGACACCATAGCCTGTGTGCTGTCCATGTATGAAATGCCCGTAGTGCCTGGCGGACAGACGTACGTTTTAAGGTTGGTGAGGGTTGTGGTAACAGTAATGCTGGTGGGCGTCATAGCGAGCTCCGGTGGCGTAAAAAAGGACACCATAGCCTGTGTGCTGTCCATGTATGAAATGCCCGTAGTGCCTGGCGGACAGACGTACGTTTTAAGGTTGGGCAGGGTTGTCTTGGTGGTTGGCCCCAGTGTAAGCAAACGGGCTGGCCCCCTTAACCTCACACATCGTAATAATACTTACTATCCATTTATTTCTTGGTGAGGGTTGTGGTGACAGTAATGCGGGTGGGCGTCATAGCGTGTAGTGTCTGATCATCAGTGTCCGTGAAAACACACTACCATAAACCCCTTCAACCCTAGTACCAACCAGTTGAACATGAGGAGTAGAGTGTGGTTTGCGGGGGACGGCTCATCCACTTCCAATAGCCAGGCAGCAGTGGGGATTTGGTTTTCATGTTGAGTTTTTAGTGTCAAGTGTTTTGTGTTTCTGACGAGGGGTGGTCCAACCCTAGTACTAACCAGTTGAACATGAGGAGTAGAGTGTGGTTTGCGGGGGACGGCTCATCCACTTCCAATAGCCAGGCAGCAGTGGGGATTTGGTTTTCATGTTGAGTTTTTAGTGTTTTGTGTTTCTGATGAGGGGTGGCCTAACCCTAGTACTAACCTGTTAAACATGAGGAGTAGAGCATGCTTTGCAGGAGAGGGCTCAGCCACTTCTAATATACAGGCGGTAATGGGGATTTAGTTTTCATGTTGAGTTTTTAGTGTTTTGTGTTTCTGATGAGGGGTGGCCTAACCCTAGTACTAACCTGTTGAACATGAGGAGTAGCGCATGGTTAGCAGGAAGGCTCAACCACTTATAATATGCAGGCGGTAGTGGGAATTTGGTTTTCATGTTGAGTTTTTAGTGTTTTGTGTTTCTGATGAGGGGTGGCCTAACCCTAGTACTAACCTGTTAAACATGAGGAGTAGAGCATGCTTTGCAGGAGAGGGCTCAGCCACTTCCAATATACAGGCGGTAATGGGGATTTAGTTTTCATGTTGAGTTTTTAGTGTTTTGTGTTTCTGACGAGGGGTGGCCTAACCCTAGTACTAACCTGTTGAACATGAGTAGTAGCGCATGGTTAGCGGGGGAGGGCTCAACCACTTCTAATATCCAGGTGGTAGTGGGGATTTGGTTTTCATGTTGAGTTTTTAGTGTCAAGTGTTTTGTGTTTCTGACGAGGGGTGGCCTAACCCTAGTGCCCACCTGTTGAACACGAGTAGATGAGCATGGTTTGCGGGGGAGGGCTCAACCACTTGCAATAGCTAGGCGCTCGTTGCACACAGAGGTTGGAGGGACGATTTCATCAGAATGGCACATCAAATTATTGATTTTTCTTTTCTTCTTTGTGCATGATGTTCATAAGTCCCCCTTGACTCCGTCAAACCGAGGGCACATTTGGAGTCCAGTAGGGCACCAGGAGAATGTAATCATCATCATCATCATCATCATCATCATCATCATCATCATCATCATCATCATCATCAATTTGAAAACACACTAACCTAAACCTTCACCACCTGAACCCCAACCACCTAACCGCACTACCATTTACCTTAAACCGCCTCAACCCTGGTACTAACCTGTTGAACATGAGTAGTAGGGCATGGTTTGCGGGGGAGGGCTCAGCCACTTGTTGGAACCATGTGTGTGTACCGACACCATGTGGCATGTTGTCCTTCCACTGACCGGTGTACTGCTGTTGTACGCTGAGCCACTTCATGGTCCCCTGCCCACATTTCAGATCAGCTACCCATTCTCCTTCATACACATCCGTGTTATCGTACTGCATCAGGCCCTGGCCCTCCTTCATATCTGACACCCATTCACCTGCAGTACACACAAACATCCATGTTATCGTACTGCATCAGGCCCTGGCCCTCCTTCATATCTGACACCCAGTCACCTGCAGTACACACAAACATCCATGTTATCGTACTGCATCAGGCCATGGCCCTCCATCATATCTGACACCCAGTCACCTGCAGTACACACAAACATCCATGTTATTGTACTGCATCAGGCCATGGCCCTCCATCATATCTGACACCCAGTCACCTGCAGTACACACAAACATCTAGGGGTGTCCAAAAGTAATCAATCAAGCGTCCATAAGTAACTAAGCAACTATTCTATGGCTTTGGGATGCTCCCATATCCTTGTCACTTAGACCCTAGGGTCCAAGCTTCCGGGTCTGGATAGGGGAACCCTATATCTAGGTTGGGTGGTTGGGTGGTAGCATAAATGTGAGTGGGCTGTGAACTGGGGGTGCTGCTAGTTTTTAGGGTTTACAACTTTTAAATCTGGGAAAAAAACAGGATTCGTTTTCATTCTCTTGACCACTGTCTTTTCATGTTATGTCGGGCTAGCTTGTTCACTCGTGTCTTGCTCAGTTGTGCCTTACCACTTACTGGTTGGTGGTGCCATTTTTTGTGACTAGTCACAAAGTGTATGTGTGTGTGAGGGGGTGTGTGATGTAAAATCTGCAGGGCCAAACTCTTCAAACTAATGAACCTTGGACCACAAAGGCCTTCCATAGCAATACAGTTTTGAACTGAAGGGGTGGGTAAAATGTGTGTTGCAGAAATATAACAAAATAATCTCGGGGTACCAACTTTTGTACCACATGGAAAAGTCATAAAGTCGGAGGGCCCCGCTAGCAAAAGGCTGGCATACATGTGCTACAAACCAGAGCACTACAAACCCTACAAAGGAGCCATAGAGAAGTATAATAGGGAAATCTGATTAATTAATCAAGATGTCGGGGGTGTGAGAGATAGCAATATATGTATTATTACTTTTGGACACCCCTACATCCATGTTATCGTACTGCATCAGGCCATGGCCCTCCTTCATATCTGACACCCAGTCACCTGCAGTACACACAAACATCCATGTTATCGTACTGCATCAGGCCATGGCCCTTCCTCATATCTGACATCCAATCACCTGCAGTACACACAATCATCCATGATATTGTACTGCATCAGGCCATGGCCTTCCTTCATTTCAGACACCCAGTAATCTGCAGTACACGCAAGCAGGGTTTAGGGTTTATATGGGGGGCTTGTAACATGAGAGGACTTGCGACCCTTTGAACTCAACAAGTCCTCACGGCCTCGCAAGCGACGCGGGAAATTGGCGGAGAGTGTTGACTGTCGGAGCAACAGGTGGCATCGGACTCCAGTGCAGTGGACAGAATCCTAGTTTATGAGACACTTAGAGTCAGGGTTACTTGTTTCGTGCTTCGTGTGACAGAGGAACAGCGCGATGACCCTGGGGGCTCCCTCCCCCCCAGAAGGGGGGGCTCCACCAAAAATGGAATTGCATGGCTAGAGAGCCCTTGAAGAGTACCACAAGAAGATGTAATTACATCTACGACATGACAGCACGCGCGATCAGGATTTTGGGTTTATAGGGGGACTTGTGACCCATTTGGAATACAAAATGGAAGTATGTGTCTAGAGAGCTCTGGAAGAGTAATATTATAATATCTAATTAGTTTTACAACATGGCACCCAGTCACCTGCAGGACATGCAATCAGGGTTTAGGATTTATAGGGGGGGACTTCTGTACTGTGTTGAAGACGATGAGGCCCTTGCCATGACGCATGGCCTACATTCTACACGCCCCCACTCCCACATTACTGCATCCTACACCTGCACACCCCAAGCCCTCGCCAACACACCCTCATAGGAATGTGTGCACTCTGTCTGGCTCTGTGCTGAAGTAGATGGGGCCCTTGCCGTGATGCATGGCCTATATTCCTCATGCCCCACACCCATGTCCCCGCACCCTGCACCTGCACACCCCAAGCCCCCGCCAACATACCTCCATAGACATTTGTACACTCTGTTGGCTCTGTGCTGAATATAACCATGTCACCACACCCTGCACCTGCACACCCCAAGCCCCCGGCAACATACCCTCATAGGAATTTGTACGCTCTGTGTTGAAGTAGATGGGACCCTTGCCATGACGCACAGCCTATATTCCACACGCCCCCACACCCATGTCACCACACCCTGCACCTGCACACCCCAAGCCCCCGCCAACACACCCTCATAGGAATGTGTGCACTCTGTCTGGCTCTGTGTTGAAATAGATGGGGCCCTAGCCATGATGCATGGCCTATATTCCACACGCCCCCACACCCATGTCACCACTCTTTGTACCTGCACACACCAAGCCCCCGGCAACATACTTTCATATAAATGTGTACGCTCTGTCGGCTCTGTGCTGAACATACCCACGTCACCACACCCTGCAACTGCACACCCCAAGCCCCCGGCAACATACCTTCATAGAAATTTGTACGCTCAGCGTTGAAGTAGATGGTGCCCTTGCCATGACGCATGCCGCCACTCCACTCCCCCTCGTACACAGTCTCAGATCCTTGGAAGCTCATGGTGCCTGTGCCATGGCGTTTCCCATTCACAACCTCACCCTCGTAGCGACCCCCATCAGTCCAGCAGTATACCTGATGGTGTGTGTGGTGGTGGGGTGTGTGTGGGGTGGTGGGGGTGGTGGTGGTGGTGGTGTGTGTGTGTGTGTGTGTGTGTGTGTGTGTGTGTGTGTGTATGTGTGTATGTATGTGTATGTGGTGGTGCTTGTGCCACGGCGTTTCCCATTCACAAGCTCATCCTCGTAGCTACCCCCACCTTTACGGCTGTACACCTGATGGTGTGTCTGTGGTGGTGTGTGTAAGGGGTGTGTGTGTGTATGTTTGTGTTTGTATATGTGTTTGTGTATGTGTGTGTGTGGTGGTGCCTATGCCATGGCATTTACCATTCACAACCTCACCCTCGTAGTGCCCCCCTTCGGTCCAGCAGTGCACCTGATGGTGTGTGTGTGTGGTGGTGGTGGTGGTGGGGGGGGGGGGAGGTGTGTGGAGGTGTGTGTGGGGTGTGGGGTTTGGGGTGGGGTGGGGTGGGGTGGGGGGGGAGGGGGGCGTTTGTGTGGTGGTGGCGGTGGTGGGGGGAGGTGTGTGTGTGTGTTGAGGTTAGACACACAAAATGATACGGCATGTAGTAGCGTGTTTGTTTATTACAGTCCAGGGGGTAGCCCAATAGGCAAAAGGGACTTGCCCAACTTTGGAATTAGGAGGGGCTATAAAGAAAAGGCACTGATGAACTGAACCCCGAACAATTGTACCTCGATCAAACCATGGCTTTTCTTTTCAGTACCTACCAGCACCAGCTTCTAGGCAGCTCCCCTGGCTTGGTACTCAGGCTCACCTAAAGCTACTTAAAGCATCTTGAAGCTTGCTGAACCCCATGAGTGTTTGAGTGGGTGGGTTGGGTGGGTAGGTTGGGTGGGTGTTTGGGTGTTTGAGTGGGTGGGTTGGGTGGGTGTTTGAGTGATTGGGTGCGTGGGTTGGGTGGGTGTTTGGGCGTTTGAGTGGGTGGGTTGGGTGGGTGTTTGAGTGATTGGGTGTTTGAGTGGGTGGGTTGGGTGGGTGTTTGAGTGGGTGGGTTGGGTGGGTGTTTGAGTGATTGGGTGGGTGGGTTGGGTGGGTGTTTGGGTGTTCGAGTGGGTGGGTTGGGTGGGTGGGTGTTTGAGTGGGTGGGTCGGGTGGGTGGGAGATTGAGTACTTGACTGTTTGCGTGGTTAAGTTGGATGGTTGGGTTGGGAGGTTGTTTGAGCGTTCGAGTGTTTGCTCTTTGGCGCACTCAGGCTCACCTAAAGCAACTTAGAGCATCTTGAAGCTTGCTGAACCATATTTCCAGTCCTGTTGAAATCTAGGAGCTTAGCTAAGTGGGTAGCTCAGGGAGCTGCCAAGAAGCTGATGGCCATAGCTGAAAAGAAAAGCTATGATTGAAACCCCAACCAATCGTGAACTGAACGCCTAACCAATTGTGAACTGAATGCCCAACTGTTGAACCATACAGGCTGCGAGTGTCTTCTGGATATCTAGCTAGATATCCAGAAGACACTTGCAGCCTGTATGGTTCAACAATAACGCATTTCTCGAGTGTGAGATTAGATGATTACCCAATCGTGAACTGAATGCCCAATAATTAGTGACCGGCATATCATATGATGTTGACCGAAGGCGAGTATGATATCAAATGATGTCATACAAATTGCATCATATGACATTTTATATACATGGTAACTTTAGCCTAGTCAGACTGCCAGCATCATATGATATCATCTGATGACATGATATCATGTGATATCAATATATCATATTGCTGTTCCCTACAAATGATATGGTACGCAGTAGCTTGGTAAGAAAATTGTGTTGTAGAAAAACAGTCATTGATACAAAATGATAAGTAAAAAAACAATTGTGGAAAGAAAATGATCTCGTACACAGGTTGTAGAAAGACAAATTGCATAAAGAAAAGGAAACTGAGAAAAATCGTGGAAAGAGAATGATACATTGATTATCTCACCCACGTAACTAATATAAGCACCAATGCTCACACCAACACACAACCAATGAGACCAATAACCCCCCACCCCACCCCACCCCACCAAAGACACACCTCCCCCTCTCACACAATAGATTCATACATGTACTATGTACATGCATGTTGTCTCTGCCCCCTCCCTTCCCCAACCAAGCTCTCACCCCAGTGCCAGTGATGGTGCTGTTCAGAAAATCGCCTTCGTACAGAAGGCCATCGGGAAATGTCATCAAACCCTTCCCATGCATGCTGCCTTCGCTCCAATTCCCCTCGTATGCCACTCCACTGCGAAGAACCACTTTGCCATGGCCCTCGAATTTCCCCCTTCGCAACTTCGTGGACTCCGGCTCTAGTTTATTATCATACTCCTCTACAGCGACCTGAAAGCAGCGCACAGGGGGTTGGTGCGATGGAGTTGACATGCCGAATCCCTCCTGCGAGTAAGAGCAGCGTGACGGTGGGGGTTTAATCACCTGCAAAAGCTCCGGCTCCATTTCGATTCGACGTTGAAACTGAACTGAGGCGAGGCGAGTGCGCCAAAGAGGAAACTGCAACAGTTACATCGCACTGTACTGCTGACGCCCCCCCTAATTATACTCCTCTCTACACAACCCTGGGACAGCTAAACAAGCTGGCAAGGCGTGGGTAGTGTGTCTTCTCCCAAAGTGCACGGCATGGACTTCTTGTCCTGTTGTACATGAAGTTTATGTCCCAGCTAAATCTATATTTAAATCCAGAGTGCTCATGCCCTACTGTCCTGAAAACAAACCAATCGAGCCACCCAGCAAATAACCACCACGTAAATAACTACCGGTACAGACCGGTATGTAGAGAATTAGCCAACAAGTCAGCAAACCAGCAAACCAAATATCGTAGTGCATTGCCCAGATCATAGAATCGGGTCTGCGCCTGGACTCCCTTCCCTCACCTGGACCCCTTGCGCGCAAGCCTTGAAGGTGGAAGTAAGCAGCCCGTCTCGAGATCAAGCAAGACGTGAGTAGGCCAAGCCCGGCCAAGCCAGCACTGCCAGGTCATACGGGGCGGTACAACTTCTCCTACAGCTAGCAATGACTGAATCGTTTTGAATCAGTCATCTTTTGCGCACCTGCTCGAAATTCAAAATTGAAAAAGCAAGCAACATGGACACGGACACTGTGATGGACGTGGATATGCCCGATGTGGCTCCTAAGCCGGTCGCGAAGGCTGTCGAGGAGAAGAAGACCTTGGAACTACCATGGGTGAGGAGATCTGTAGCGATGCTGCCGTAGAAGAAGAAGAATTGCTACAAGGTTCCACCCGCCGTAAGACGTTCAACCGCCTGTAGAATACAATTCGCCCCCCGTGCGATACCCACGGAAACCAGGGAGTACAAGCACAAGGATTCGAACCCAAGACTTAACAATGCTGCCACATTCCTCTTCCCCCACGATTCATTCCCAAGCATTCGTGCATCACTTGGATTTTGTATATATTCTGTTCAGCCGCGATGCGCAGTTCTTCTATCACCAGTCGCGGCATTGTTTTGCTGGGGTTATGTAACTAATTCATTGCCTGCATTACTTGCTTGCTTACCAAGCCCTGCACGTGAGGAAGAGAGACACATCATTATGGAAGTGAAACACATCATGATGGGACATTTACACACATGACTTCGCCAATACACAAGACTATGCCAACAAACACAATATAATAAACAAGACTATGCCAACACACACTCTAAAACACACGATTAAGCCATCACACGCACAATCTAAAACTCAAGACTATGCCAACACTCACACTAGAATACACACGACTAAGCCAACACATACACACTCTAATACACAAGACTATGCCAACAGACGCACAATCTAATACAAACGACTAAGCCAACACACACAATGGAATACACAGGACTATGCCAACACGCGCAAACACACATGCAAACTCTAATCCCCAGACTATGCCACCACACACACACGCACATACTCTATTTCGCAAGACTATGCCGACACACACACAACCTCTAATACAAAAGACTAAGCCAACACACACACAATCTAATACACAAGACTATGCCAACACACGCACAATCTAATACACAAGACTATGCCAACACATGCAAACACACATGCAAACTCTAATTCACAAGACTATGCCAACACACTCATACAAACACGCACACACACACACACACACACACACACACACACACACACACACACACACACAAACTCCAATACACAAGACTAAGCCAACATACACACTCTAATTCACAAGACTTAGCCAGCATACACACTCTAATACACACGACTATGCCAACACACGCACAATCTAATACACAAGACTATGCCAACACATGCAAACACACATGCAAACTATAATTCACAAGACTATCCCAACACACACGCACACACACACACACACACACACACACACACACACACACACACAAACAAACTATAATTCACAAGACTGCGCCAGCACACACCCTCGAGTACACAAGACAATGCCAACATATACACACACACACACACACACACATACTCAAAGGCAGGCAGGCACACACTCTTCGGTCTAGACGAGAACAGCTATCCATCTGTTCAATTGGTCGGCTACCAATTCATTGAGTGTTTGCTTCAATTTTACCATCCTGATAATCTATAGTTGATCTTGATTGTTGGAGGAGGTCAGGTACCTTTAGCCTCTTAAGCTACCCCTGGACTGGGTTGCCGAAGTACAAGGTTGCCAAAGCGGTACATGCACAGGGTTGCCGAAGTACAAGGTTGCCTAAGCGGTACATGCACAGGGTAGCCTAAGTACAAGGTTGCCAAAACGGTACATGCTCAGGGTTGCCGAAGTACAAGGTCGCCAAAGTAGTACAATCACACCGTTGCCAAGTATGGTATCGTGTATATACATATTGGATGATATATTGTACGATATTGTATTGATGTATATATCGTATGCTATCGTATAAATTATCGTATGCTATCAAAACGATATTGTATGATATGTTGCCGGTCATCTGGGGACCAGAACGATATTGACAAGCCTATACATGCATGAAGCGAACCATGTCCGCAGCAGGGCTGCAGTAAAGAGGTAAGACTGGGCAGTACACAGGAGTTGTGGGGTGGGGTATGGAGCGGTGGAGTACCATTGGTGGGGTGGGGTATGGAGCGGTGGAGTACCATTGGTGGGGTGGGGTATGTAGGGGTGGAGTACCATGGGTGGGGTGGAGTACTGTGGGGTGGGGTATGGAGGGGTAGAGTGGGTGGGGTATGGAGGGGTATAGTGGGTGGGGTATGGAGGGGAGGAGTACCATGGGTGGGGTTGAGTACCGTGGGGTGGGGAATGGATGGGTGGGATGACACGAGGTCGGGTTATAATCACACATTCTCAGTTGTAGAAGTAGAAAAAGAGATCTCTCGGTCAGCTGAAACTATTTCTATTTCATGCAATCTCAGTTGTAGAAGTACAAATGATATCTCTCAGTCAGCTGAAACTACGTTCATGTATTTCCATTCCACGCAATCTCAGCTGGAGAACTACCGTCCCACGCTGCTAAAATTAACTAACTAACTAACTAACTAACTAACTACTTATAAATCACTTATTCTCAGCTGGAGAAGTATCGTCCCACGCTGCTTAAAGATGTGGAGGGCAACGTTGAAGCCGTGGCACGACTGCAAGTGATTGCCAACGAGGGCAACATGCCGAATCTGATCCTGGCGGTAAGTGATAACAGAGTATGTACGTATGATACAGTCCAGGGGTAGGCCAAATAGGCTTAAGTAGATAATCATTCAATTCATGTTATCAATTCAATCGGATGCAATGTATAATTTATAAGTGATTGCCAACGAGGGCAACATGCCGAATCTGATCCTGGCGGAAAGTGATAACAGTAGACAATCATTCAATTCATATAATCATTTTGAAATATAATTTATAAGTCATTGCCAACGAGGGCAACATGCCGGATCTGATCCTGGCGGTAAGTGATAACAGTGTAGGTATGTCTGTATGTTACAGTCCAGGGGTAGGCCCAGTAGGCTAAAGTACACAATCATGTATGTATGTATGTTGTGACACCCCGGAACCCCCCATCACCACCCGGGAGTTCATTCTCCCGTGGAAGTGGATGCCCCCAGTACTTGGGGCTCCTTTACTTCTCCCATGGAAGTGGATGCCCCCAATACTTGGGGCTCCCTTACTTCCACCCTTGAGGACCTGCAGGGCAATGTGAGACTAGATGGTCCTACCTAGTGAGCCGGTACCCTGCAGTGGGTAAGACCATTGCTAGCCTAGTCTCACTCTAGCACCTTTTGGGTTGCATCTTTACTTAGGCCTATGCATTTGCATTTGCATCCTGTCTGTTTCTGTTCCCTTGTCTTCCTGTTGTTTGATCATCTAAATGTATAGGCTATCTGAATGTATATGTTACACTCCAGGGGTAGGCCAGATAGGCTAAAGTAGACAATAATTAACTTCATATAATGATTTCGATATATAATTTATAAGTGATTGCCAATGAGGGCAACATGCCAAATCTGATTCCGGCGTTAAGTGGTAATAGTGGACAATTATTCAATTGGTACATTGATTTCCAAGTATCTATAACCTGGCAGCCCCTTTCAGCGAATCAATTGGTCTAGTGGTACACCAAATTGCTTTGAGGATGCAGGGTCGAGGGTTTGATTCCCCCTACGGCCGCCCTGAGCGTTGCAGGTCGTTGTCAACCGCGATGGTAGCTTGTCCAGTTGAGGTAGAAGACCACTCTCTACCCGCGTACGACGGGTTCACTTAATACCATGCCCCACCAGGCGTTATCATTACCTAACTATATTGTATAGCCTGACTTTATTGGATAGCCTAACTATATTGTATAGCCTAACTATATTGTATAGCCTAACTATATTGTATAGGTGATAGTGAAGGAGGACCGCATGCCAATCCTTGCAATATCTGATAACAGTGAAAATAATTAAATTAATAGCATATTTAAAATAATAATATGATGAATAAATGATAGTGAAGAAGGACAGCTGTACAGACAGACAGACATACAGACAGTGTTTCTGTTTGCTGTGCAACTGGGACACAACTTAGTTAGGTGTCCCCATTCACCAGGCAGATAGACAGACCGACCGACTGACAGACAGACGGACAGGCAGTGTTTCTGTTTGCTGTGCAACTGGGACACAACTTAGTTAGGTGTCCCCATTCACCAGGCAGATAGACAGACCGACCGAGTGACTGACAGACAGACAGGCAGTGTTTCTGTTTCCTGTACAGCTGAAACGCAGATTACTTATGTATCACCATTCAGCTAGCAGTCAGACAGACTGACTGACTGACTGAGTGACAGCCAAACATGCATAAATTCAGTGTTTCTGTTTCCTGTGCACCTGGGAAGCAAGTTAGTCAGGTATCCCCATTCACCAGGCAGATAGACAGACTGACTGACAGACAGACAGCAAGTGTTTCTGTTTCCTGTACAGCTGAAACGCAAATTATTCATGTATCACCATTCATCTAGCAGATAGACTGACTGACAGCCAGACAGACAGACATGCAGTGTTTCTGTTTCCTATGCAGCTGGCACACAACTCACTTATGTACCACCGTTCAACTGGCAGATAGACAGACCGTCTGACTGACAGACAGACACGCAGTGTTTCTGTTTCCTGTACAGCTGAAACGCAGATTACTTATGTATCACCATTCAGCTAGCAGTCAGACAGACAGACAGACAGACATGCAGGTAGAGTTTCTGTTTCCTGTGCGGCTGGCACACAACTTGCTGATGTACCACCGTTCAACTGGCAGATAGACAGACAGACAGACCGGCAGTGTTTCTGTTTCCTGTGCGGCTGGCACACAACTTGCTGGTGTACCACCGTTCAACTGGCAGATAGACAGACCGACAGACAGACAGACAGGCAGTGTTTCTGTTTCCTGTGCAGCTGGCACACAACTTACTGGTGTACCACCGTTCAACTGCCAGATAGACAGACCGACCGACAGACATACAGACAGGCAGTGTTTCTGTGTCCTGTGCGGCTTGCACACAACTTGCTGGTGTACCACCGTTCAACTGGCAGGTAGACAGACTGACTGACAGCCAAACAGGCATACAGGCATTGTTTCTGTTTCCTGTGCGGCTGGCACACAACTTGCTGGTGTACCACCGTTCAACTGGCAGATAGACAGACCGACAGACAGACAGACAGGCAGTGTTTCTGTTTCCTGTGCAGCTGGCACACAACTTACTGGTGTACCACCGTTCAACTGGCAGATAGACAGACCGACAGACAGACAGACAGACAGACAGGCAGTGTTTCTGTGTCCTGTGCGGCTTGCACACAACTTACTGGTGTACCACCGTTCAACTGGCAGGTAGACAGACTGATTGACAGCCAAACAGGCATACAGGCATTGTTTCTGTTTCCTGTGCGGCTGGGCCGCAATTTAATTATGTAAGACCACTCACTAGACAGACAGAGAGACAGGCAGATCAGAAGTCCTTAATCCTCTCAGATTACAGCTTTTATTGGCTATCCCTACACCTCTTCACTATAGACCAAGCCAACCTTGCCTGTAGGTGTTGCAGGGACCTCCTGGTACTGGAAAGACAACCTCTCAGATTACACGTTTTATGTTCTGTCAGAACTACTAGGCAAACACACGTAGTAGTTATGACACGTGCTGACCCTACCCCGCCTCGCTTTTCACCAAGCCAACGGTGCCTGTTGGTGTTGCAGGGACCTCCTGGTACTGGAAAGACAACCTCTCAGATTACAAGTTTTATGTTCTGTCAGAACTACTATGCATACACGCCTAGTAGTTATGACACGTGCTGACCCTACCCCGCCTCGCTTTTCACCAAGCCAACGGTGCCTGTTGGTGTTGCAGGGACCTCCTGGTACTGGAAAGACAACCTCTCAGATTACAAGTTTTATGTTCTGTCAGAACTACTAAACATACACACCTAGTTGTTATGACACGTGCTGACCCTACCCCGCCTCGCTTTTCACCAAGCCAACGGTGCCTGTTGGTGTTGCAGGGACCTCCTGGTACTGGAAAGACAACCTCTCAGATTACAAGTTTTATGTTCTGTCAGAACTACTATGCATACACACCTAGTTGTTATGACACGTGCTGACCCTACCCCGCCTCTCTTTTCACCAAGCCAACGGTGCCTGTTGGTGTTGCAGGGACCTCCTGGTACTGGAAAGACAACCTCTCAGATTACAAGTTTTATGTTCTGTCAGAATTACTAAACATACACACCTAGTTGTTATGACACGTGCTGACCCTACCCCGCCTCGCTTTTCACCAAGCCAACGGTGCCTGTTGGTGTTGCAGGGACCTCCTGGTACTGGAAAGACAACCTCTCAGATTACAAGTTTTATGTTCTGTCAGAACTACTATGCATACACACCTAGTTGTTATGACACGTGCTGACCCTACCCCGCCTCTCTTTTCACCAAGCCAACGGTGCCTGTTGGTGTTGCAGGGACCTCCTGGTACTGGAAAGACAACCTCTCAGATTACAAGTTTTATGTTCTGTCAGAACTACTATGCATACACACCTAGTTGTTATGACACGTGCTGACCCTACCCCGCCTCGCTTTTCACCAAGCCAACGGTGCCTGTTGGTGTTGCAGGGACCTCCTGGTACTGGAAAGACAACCTCTCAGATTACAAGTTTTATGTTCTGTCAGAACTACTAAACATACACACCTAGTTGTTATGACACGTGCTGACCCTACCCCGCCTCGCTTTTCACCAAGCCAACGGTGCCTGTTGGTGTTGCAGGGACCTCCTGGTACTGGAAAGACAACATCTTGGATGACAGGTTGTAGTCGCTAACCCTACCCCGCCTCACGTTTGACCAAGCCAACCTTGCCTATTGGTGTTTCAGGGCCCTCCTGGTACCGGAAAGATAACCTCTCACATGACAGGTTTCATGTGCTACCCCTACCCCTCCTCACTTGAGACCAAGCCAACCTTGCCTTTTGGTGTTGCAGGGACCTCCTGGTACCGGAAAGACAACCAGCATTTTGTGTTTGGCTGCGCAACTTCTGGGACCATGCTACAAGGAGGGTGTGTTGGAGCTGAATGCTTCGGATGACAGGTGGGAATGAAGGAAGGGTATAGTGTGTGTGTGTGGGGGGGGGGGGGGGGGGGGGGGGGGGGGAATGCTTCGGATGACAGGTGGGAATGAAGAAAAGGTGTAGTGTGTGTGTGGGGGGGGGGGGGGGGGGGGGGGGGGGGGGAGGGAATGCTTCGGATGACATGAAAGGTGGGAATGAAGAAAAGGTGTAGTGGGTGTGGGTGTGGGTGTGGGGGGGGGATGCTTCGGATGACAGGTGGGAATGAAGAAAAGTGTGTAGTGGGTGGGTGGGGGGGGGGGGGGGGGGGAGCTGAATGATTCGGATGACAGGTGGGAATGAAGACAAGGTGTAGTGTGTGTGTGTGGGGGGGGGGGGGGGGGGGGGGGGGGGGGGGGGGGGGGGAATGCTTCGGATGACATGAAAGGTGGGAATGAAGAAAAAGTGTAGTGTAGTGTGTGTGTGTGGGGGGGGGGGGGGGGGGGGGGGGGGGGGGGGGGGGGGAGCTGAATGATTCGGATGACAGGTGGGAATGAAGGAAGGGTGTAGTGTGTGCTTGTATGTGTGTGTGAGGGGAGGGGGGGGGGGGGGGGGGGGGGGGGGGGGGCTGAATGCTTCCGATGACAGGTGGGAATGAAGTAGGTGTGTGTGGGGGGGGGGGGGGAGGGGACCTGAATGTATCGGATGATAGGTAGGAATGAGGGAAGGGTGGGGGTGGGTGGGGGTGGGCTGAACGGATCGGATGATAGGTAGGAATGAGGGAAGGGTGTGGGTGGGTGGGTGGGCTGAACGGATCGGATGATAGGTAGGAATGAGGGAAGGGTGTGGGTGGGTGGGTGGGCTGAATGTATCGGATGATAGGTGGGAATGATGTGTGTGTGGGGGGGGGGGGAGGGGGGGGGGGGGGGGGGGGGGGCTGAATGCTTGGATGACAGGTGGGAATGAAGTAGGTCAGTGTGGTGGTGTGTGTGTGTGGGGGGGGGGGGGGGGGGGGGGGCTGAATGTATCGGATAGTAGGTAGGAAATAAATAGGGGGACTAGTTGGTCTGGGTGGAAGCCTGTTCAGGAGCACCGTTGATAGATAATTCTAACTCAACACATGAGCCTGGAACAAGTGCTGGCAATTCCCAATACACACGCACACTGGAGCACATACTACCTCACAATTCACAACACACACACACACACACACACACACTGAAGCACATACTACCTCGCAATTCACAACAATCACGCACACACTGGAGCACATACTACCTCGCAATTCACAACACACACACACACACACACACACACACACACACACACACACACACACACTGAAGCACATACTACCTCGCAATTCACAACAATCACGCACACACTGGAGCACATACTACCTCGCAATTCACAACACACACACACACACACACACACACACACACACACACACACATTGAAGCACATACTACCTCGCAATTCACAACAATCACGCACACACTGGAGCACATGCTACCTCGGTTATCTCCATCATAATCATCATCACCATTATGACCACCACCACCACCACCTTCATCATCTGTACCATTAATACCATCATCATCGTCGTCACCATCACCACTGTTATCTTCCTTATCATCATCAACATCATCAGCACCACCGTCATCATCAGCACTGTCATCAATATCAACACCGTCAACATCATCAACATCATTATCATCATCACCGTCATCAACATCATTATCGTCATCACCGTCATCAACATCATCACCGCCATCAACATCATCACCGCCATCAACATCAACACCGTCAGCATCATCAGCATCATTATCATCATCACCGTCATCAACATCATCACCGCCATCAACATTATCACTGTCATCAACATCATCATTATCATCATCTCCGTCATCAACATCATTACCATCATCAATATCAGCATCACTGATATCTGGTTGCAGGGGTATCGATGTTTTGCATTTATTCTTAATTATATTTATTTATTTATTTATTTATATCCATTAATTCTTTCTTTATTCATTATTTGATTTATTGCAGGGGTATTGACGTGGTGCGCAACAAGATCAAGATGTTTGCTCAGAAGAAGGTTACACTTCCTCCTGGGCGTCACAAGGTGGTGATCCTGGATGAAGCGGATAGGTAGGTTTGGCTTGGCTTCATGACATGGCCCATCAGCCTTCTCCTGCCCTGGGTGTCACAAGCGGGTGATCCTGGATGAAGCGGACAGGTAGGTTTGGCTTGGCTTGGCTTGATGACATGGCCTATCGACCTTCTCCTGCCCTGGGTGTCACAAGGGGGTGATCCTCGATGAAGCGGATAGGTAGGTTTGGCTTGGCTTCATGACATGGCCCATCAGCCTTCTCCTGCCCTGAGTGTCACAAGCGGGTGATCCTGGATGAAGCGGACAGGTAGGTTTGGCTTGGCTTGGCTTGATGACATGGCCTATCGACCTTCTCCTGCCCTGGGTGTCACAAGGGGGTGATCCTCGATGAAGCGGATAGGTAGGTTTGGCTTGGCTTCATGACATGGCCTGCCAGCCTTCTCCTGCCCTGGGTGTCACAAGGAGGTGATCCTGGATGAAGCGGATAGGTAGGTTTGGCTTGGCTTCATGATTTGGTCTGATCATTTACGATTTGTTCGGCTTCATTTCACCAGTGCTTGTTTTCTGTACTGCCTTTCCTGTTTGGAAGGTTGAGCAAGTCCCGTTAGCCTAACCGTTAGCCGTTGGAATGAAGGCTGGTATACCATCTGTGTGTATTTTTGAGTCTGAGTCCCCTCTTCAAGGAGGCGGGAGCCCCCAGGGTTACCCATTTGTCCGTCTGTGTTTCCGACCGACCGTCTGACCCGGACGAAGCCTGACATGCCAGCCAACAGCCTCGTAACTAACTCGCTTCCGTTGCCACTGTCGCTCCGTCGCGAGCATTCTCTGCCAATGTTTAGCGTCGCAGGCGACGCTGCATAGAACTTGTTGTCTGTGTATTTTCCAGTACAGGCTGGAAAATACACGAACACACGAACACAAACACACACAAACACAAATACACCAACACACGAACACAAACAAACACACAAACGCGAACACAAGTACACAAACACACATACACACAAACACACAAGCACACAAAAAACAAAAAAAAACAATACACGCGGTCTATCAGCCCTCATGCTGCACAGTGCACACTGTCTGCGGGCAGAAGTGTACATGGGTAGTATTACCACTACTACATCACAATCTTGTGTAACGGAAGTAGTCCACCACAGCCCAACACAACTCACCACAACCCACCAAAAACCACAGAACCCACAAAATATTACCACAACCCTCCACAACTCACCACAACACACCACAACTCACCACAACACACCACAGCCCACAACAGCCCACCAAAACCCACCAAGCCTGCCACCTGACCCCCACAAGACCACGAACCCCCTACTCATGCCCGTCCTCTTCCACCAACCCTCCCCTCTTGTATTCATGTTACAGCCCAGCGGTAGGCCAAATGTGCTCAAGGGACTTGCCCAACCGTGATAGGGAGGGCTTGAAATAAAAAAGGCAATGATGAACTGAACCCCAAACAATCATTTTACCAGCTTGCAGCATGACCAGTGATGTCCAGTAAGAGTAAGAGGCGCACCATGGAGCTGTACCCCTCCACTACTACACGCTATGCGCTTGCATGCAACCAGCCCACCACCACCCATAAGCCCTGGTATTTGACCACCATGCCCCCCTCTCTCATGCCCGTCCTTTAGTACCAACCGTCCCCCTTGCAACATGACTAGTGGTGCCCAGCAAGCGTTGAGGCACGCCAAGGAGCTGTACCCCTCCACTACTACACGCTATGCGCTTGCATGCAACCAGCCCACCACCACCCATAAACCCTGGCATCTGACCACCATGCCGCCCTCACTCATGCCCGTCCTTTCTTACCAACCCTCCCCCCATTGCAACATGACCAGCGGTGCCCAGCAAGCGTTGAGGCGCACCATGGAGCTGTACCCCTCCACTACAACACGCTTTGCGCTTGCATGCAACCAGTCCACCACCACCCACATGCCATGGCATCTGACCACCATGCCCCCTCACTCATGCCCGTCCTTTCTTACCAACCCTCCCCCCTTGCAGCATGACGAGCGGTGCCCAGGAAACGTTGAGGCGCACCATGGAGCTGTACCCCTCCACTACAACACGCTTTGCGCTTGCATGCAACCAGTCCACCACCACCCACATGCCATGGCATCTGACCACCATGCCCCCTCACTCATGCCCGTCCTTTCTTACCAACCCTCCCCTCTTGCAGCATGACTAGTGGTGCCCAGCAAGCGTTGAGGCGCACCATGGAGCTGTACCCCTCCACTACTACACGCTATGCGCTTGCATGCAACCAGCCCACCACCACCCATAAGCCCTGGCATCTGACCACCATGCCCCCCTCACTCATGCCCGTCCTATCCTTTCAACCCTCCCCCCTTGCAACATGACTAGTGGTGCCCAGCAAGCGTTGAGGCGCACCATGGAGCTGTACTCCTCCTCTACACGCTATGCGCTTGCATGCAACCAGCCCACCACCACCCATACGCCCTGGCATCTGACCACCATGCCCCCCTCACTCATGCCCGTCCTATCCTACCAACCCTCCCCCCTTGCAGCATGACTAGTGGTGCCCAGCAAGCGTTGAGGCGCACCATGGAGCTGTACTCCTCCTCTACACGCTTTGCTCTCGCATGCAACCAGTCGACAAAGATCATCGAGCCTATTCAATCGCGATGCGCTATCGTGCGGTATTCTCGAGTGTCTGATCAAGACATCCTCAAGCGATTGATGATTATCTCAGAGAAGGAGAAGGTGGGTGTGGGATGGGGTAGGGATAGGGGCGTGAGGGAGGATGGTGTGTGTGGGATGGGGTAGGGGAGTGAGGGAGGCGGATGAAGGAATGAGGTATTCTCAAGTGTCTGATCAAGACATCCTCAAACGCTTGATGGTTATCTTAGATAAGGAGAAGGTGGGTGTGGGATTGGATAGGGGATAGGAGTGTGAGGGAGGATGGTGTGTGTGGGATGGGGTAGGGGAGTGAGGGAGGCGGATGAAGGAGTGAGGTATTCTCAAGTGTCTGATCAAGACATCCTCAAACGCTTGATGGTTATCTTAGATAAGGAGAAGGTGGGTGTGGGATTGGATAGGGGATAGGAGTGTGAGGGAGGTGGGTGGGTGTGGGATGGGGTAGGGGATAGGGGCGTGAGGGAGGTGGAGGAAGGAGTGAGATGTTATTGAGTGCCTGATCAAGACATCCTGAAGTGATTGATGATAATTGCAGAGAAGGAGAAGGAGAGTGTGCCCTGTTTCTTTTGGGGGCTATATGTAGGAGCTTCTAGGCAGCTACTTTCCCCTGTCCTCGAGCCAAACCTGAGACTACCAAGTGCGCCGGAAAGCTAATGCAGCCTTCCAATGCAGCCTCAAACATTGGGTTTGACCCAGTGAATCTGACAGAACACCATTCAAGGCGATCTCCACTCACCTATCCATACACCTATCCATCCATCCACCACCCACTTATCCATCCACCACCTACTTATTCATCTATCCACCTCCCACCAATCCATCCATCCACCGCCCACCTATCCATCCACCGCTCACCTGCTGGGCCACCGCCTACCCATCCATCCACCTTACTGCATGTCCCCATACATGTGCTGTTGGTTGTTGTTGGCTTGCAGGTCCTGTCAGAACCCAGTGGCTTGTAGTAATTCATTCATTCATTCATTCAATGGCTTTTGGTCATTATTATAAAATTACAATTTTTCATGTGGACTTGCAGGTCCTGCCAGAACCCAGGGGCTTGCAGTAATTCATTCATTCATTAATTGGCTTCTATAATTAATTCAAAAAAGTGCATTTTTTCATGTTGGCTTGCAGGTCCTGTCAGAACCCAGTGGCTCATAGTAATTAATTAATTGTAGTAATTAAGTAATTGGCGTGTAGTAATTATTATAAAATCATTGTGTTTCGTGTTGGCTTGCAGGTCCTGCCAGAACCCAGTGGCTCATAGTAATTAATTAATTGTCGTAATAATGATAAAATTGTTACATTTCATGTTGGCTTGCAGGTCCTGTCAGAATCCAGTGGCTTGCAGTAATTCAGCAATTAATTAATTGTAGTAATTCATTAATTGACTCAGATTGGCTTGTAGAAATTATTGTAAAATTGCCATGATTCAGGTTGGCTTGCAGGTCCTGTCAGAACCCAGTGGCTTGTAGTAATTAATTAATTGGCTTAGTAATTAATCAAACAAATGTAATTGTTCATGTTTGCTTGCAGGTCCTGCCAGAAGCCTGGGGCTTGTTGTAATTTACTAATCAATTAAGTGTTTTAATTTATTAATTGTCTTGTAATTATTAATGTAAAATTATCATGTTTCATGTTGGCTTGCAGGTCCTGTCAGAACCCAGTGGCTTGGAGGCCATCATCTTCACCGCTGATGGAGACATGAGGCAGGCGCTCAATAACTTGCAGGTGCGCTGTGCTGCTTGGAGTTGTGGTTGGAGTGGTGGTGGTGGGGGTGGAGGCAGTGAGGATGGGGGTGGTACTAGGGCAGGTGGAGGTGGTGGAGGTCACAGTGGAGGTGATGGTGGCAGTGGGAGTGGGGGTGGCACTAGGGAAGGTGGGGGTCGTGGAGGTGGAGGTGTTGGAGGTCATAGTGGAGGTGGTAGTGGCAGGGTTGGAGGGTGGAGGTGGTGGTAATGGAGACATGAAGCAGGGTCTCAATAAATTGCAGGTGTGCTGTGCTGTTTGGAGTTGGTGGTAGTGGGGGTGGTGGTAGTGGGGGTGGGGGTGGTACTAGGGGAGGTGGGGGTCGTGGAAGTGTGGGAGGTCATAGTGGTGGTGTTAGTGGCAGTGTGGGTGATGGTGTTACTAGGGGAAGTGGGGGTCGTGGAGGTGGAGGTGTTGGAGGTCATAGTGGTGTGGTGGTAGTGGTAGGGTCGGAGTGGTGGTAGTGGCGGGTCGGAGGGTGGTGGGGGTGGAGGTAATGAGGGAGGTGGTAGTGGCCGTGGTAGTAGCGGACGTGGCGATAGTAGTAGTAAATGTGGTGGTGGTAGTAGTGGCGGGTTGTGAGTGGTGGTGGTAGTTGAGGTGGTAGTGGCGGACTCCATGCACAACAAGGCATGTCTTTTTTCTTGCCCCCCCCCCTGGTATATATATATATATATATTTATAATATTATAATATATATATATTTATTCCTCGCGATATTGTCGTACATGACGCATATGAGTATATGACTCCTTACATTCCCCAAATGAACTCCACGTTTTCCTCGTGCACCATATTTGGTTTCAAGCTTGGTTTACCCGTCGGGAGGTTTGGGGCAACTTGCCAGCGACACATGTTAGATCCCGGGCGGGCGCATGGGGGAACCTCGTGAGAAGGGAGCCAGTGAGTCCGGACGTGTACACCTCATGGATGGTGGTGGTGGTGGTAGTGATGGTGGTGACGTCTCCGCTGGGGTCACGTGGGTGGTGGTGGTGGTGGTGGTAGTGATGGTGGTGACGTCTCCGCTGGGGTCATCTGGGTGGTGGTGGTGGTGTGGAGGTGTGCGTCTGTCTTTCTAAGGGGGTGGATTGTAGTGCATGACGCATATGACTCCTTACATTCCCCAATCGGACACCGCGTTTTCCTCATGTACCACAGTTACCATATGATTAGGGACCGGCATATGATATGATGTTGAGCAAAGGCGAGTATGATATCATATGATATCATACAAACTGCATCATATGATACTGTATATAAATTGTAACTTTAGCCTAGTCAGACTGCCGGCATCATATGATATCATATGATAAAACGATATCATATGTAGGGTTGGGAAGCAAATGTATATTTTCATTTGCATATGCCTTATAAACGTATGAACGTATAAACGTATGCATATAAACATATAAAACGTATGAGTAATTATTGCACTTCTTGGGAAAAGATTTTTACATGGGTTTAAATGTATTGCCGCGTTGCTAATTTCATTGGCTTCACAAATCAACTCTCAAAAACGAATCTGGCAATTTTAGGTTGTCCATATCTCAGAAAAATAAATCTCGGCCAGAAAGCGTGTCGACCAAGAAGTGCGGTGCCAATCTAAGGGATCCATTCAATGCCAATAGTACATTAATATTTTCCATGTTCACATCATTATTTAAACGCAGCTCCCTAAGTCAGCTACTGGTTTCAGACCAAGTGTGCTGCAGCTTCTTGGCAGCTCTGTGACTCTGTGAGTCAGCTACAGGTTTCAGACCAAGTGTGCAGCAGCTTCTAGGCAGCTCTATGAGACAGCTACAGGTTATAATAATATTGTCCATCTTCACATTGCACTAGGCTTGCACCATCAATCCTTTAAGCCCACGTAGTAGCACAGCTTGTGGAATTTAAGGCTAGATGGCGCTCTGATATGTGTGCCATCCTGGTTATCTAAATCAAACTGTAGGCCACATTGAAGCAAAATGGTACGTGTGAAAGATTAATTGTATTTCATATTGTGGTAGAGGAGGTCAACAGCTTTCCAATGAGCTATCTAAATGATAAATTGAATAAAAACCGAGAAAGTTGCCGGGAACTTTTCAAGGTACAACTTTTCAAGGAAAGGTGCCGGGAACTTTTCAAAGTACAACTCATACGTTTGTATACGTTTATACTCGTACGTTTCGAGAAAAAATATACGGCGTATATATACGTATGAGCTTATCAACGTATGAGTATACGTTCATACGTCGGCCCAACCCTAATCATATGATATCGTATTGCCGTTCCCTACATATGATACATCACACTCTATTTTGGAACCAGGAAGATATTGACCCTCACCCTAAATATCTGCAAACCCTGGTATGTCTGCAACATCCTTGTCGTGTATGTAAACCCTGACTGGGTCTCGCATGGGGGGGCTTGGCATTGGCAGACGGTGAGCGGCCCAGAGTTGGTTGAAGAATAGGGAACGGCAGTATGATATCATATGATGCCGACTGTCTGGCTGAGCTAAAGTTACCATTTATATACAATGTGATATGATGCAGTTTAAATGATATCATAATCGTCTTTGTTCCACATCATATGATATGCCGGTCCCTACTGAAGAACCATGTAACAATTCAAATTCAAATTCAAACCCTGACTGCCCCACAACTGACCTTGCAGGTGACCAGAACCATGCAACAATTCAAATTCAAATTCAAAGACTGCCCCACAACTGACCTTGCAGGCGACCAGAACCATGCAACAATTCAAATTTAAATTCAAAGACTGCCCCACAACTGATCTTGCAGGTGACCAGAACCATGCAACAATTCAAATTCAAAGACTGCCCCACAACTGATCTTGCAGGTGATCAGAACCATGCAATAATTCAAATTCAATGACTGCCCAAACTGACCGTGCAAGCGACCAGAATCATGTAGCAATCCAAATTCAAATTCAAAGTCTGCCCCACAACTGACCGTGCAAGCGACCAGAACCATGTAGCAATCCAAATTCAAATTCAAAGTCTGCCCCACAACTGACCGTGCAAGCGACCAGAACCATGTAGCAATCCAAATTCAAATTCAAAGTCTGCCCCACAACTGACCGTGCAAGCGACCAGAACCATGTAGCAATCCAAATTAAAATTCAAAATCTGCCCCAGAACTGACCTTGCAGGCGACCAGAACCATGTAACAATTCAAATTCAATGACTGCCCAAACTGACCGTGCAAGCGACCAGAACCATGTAGCAATCCAAATTCAAATTCAAAGACTGCCCCACGACTGACCGTGCAAGCGACCAGAACCATGTAGCAATCAAAAATTCAAATTCAAAGTCTGCCACACAACTGACCTTGCAGGCGACCAGAACCATGTAACAATTCAAATTCAAACTCTGACTGCCTCTCAACTGACCTTGCAGGCGACGCACAGTGGCTTTGGCTTCGTATCGCAAGAAAACGTTTTCAAGGTGAGAGTTATATTTCGATGGTTAGGGGGCGTACGACCCCTTTAGGCCCCGTAATTATCGTGCGGTACACGAGCAACTTCCTAACTGCCCCCTAAGTGCTTTGCGTGTATTTTTACCGTCCCGAGGTATACAAGTAGGCTTAAGAGACTTGCAGTGTTTCATTTTTCGACGACGCGTTGCCATTCCGTCGCCATTCCGTAGAATGCTACACCCGCCGAACCCCCAGATATCAGGACGCGCTGCCCCCCCCACCCCACCAGGCCCCGCGCTTCGCTCTCCGCCATGCGATGGCTACGCAACTATCCTGACATCAGGGTTGAGTAGCCCAAGTAGCTACTCAACCTGGACTACAGAAATCTGAAATAAAAATCACTGGAGACTTGCCCAACCTTAAAACAGGACAGGCAGTACCAAGGTGAGTTCTATGTTAGTATTTGTTCAGTCCTGGGGTAGATAAATAGGCTAATAGGTCTAGCCCAACCTTAAAACAGGGAAGGCGGTGCTAATATGAGTTCTATGTATGCATTTGTACAGTACAGGGGTAGGCAAATAGGCTAACAGGACTTGCCCAACCTTAAGCAGGAAAGGCTGTGCCAGAGTGAGTTCCATGTATGTATGTGTACAGTACAGGGGTAGATAAACAGGCTAACAGGAATTACCCAACCTTCAAACTGCCCACCATCAAATCATCATCAACACCACCACCTCCGCCATCATCAAATCATCATCAACACCACCACCTCCGCCATCATCAAATCATCATCAACACCACCACCTCCGCCATCATCAAATCATTTGTGACCCTGCGCAGGTCTGTGACCAACCCCATCCCAAGCTCGTAGCTGCCATCCTGACCTCATGTGGTAAGGGCCTTCTTGATGAGGCCTACGCAGGGATGAAGGTGAGAGCTGTCTTGCTTTATAGCGCACCTGCTTTAGGTGGGGGTAGGTGGGTAGGTGTAAAAAGGGAGGTTTGGGTAAGTGTTGACGGGTGGGTGAAGATGGTTAGGTGTAGATGGGTAAGTGTAGGTGGGTGTAGGTGCAGGTGTCCCAAGCTGGTAGCAGCCATCATGACCTCATGTGGTAAGGTCTGGCTGGATGAGGCCTATGCGGGGATGAAGGTGAGGATTGTCTTGTTTTGCAGTGCTCCTGTTGTGGGTTTAAATTGGTGGGTGTAGGTGTAGATAGGGAGATTTGGGTGAGTGTTGGCGGGTGGGTGTGGTGGGTATATGTGGTGGTTGTAGGTCAAGGTGGGTGGGTGTAGGTGCAGGTGTCCCAGGCTCGTAGCCGCCATCCTGACCTCGTGTGGTAAGGGCATGCTTGATGAGGCCTATGCAGGGATGAAGGGGAGAACTGTCTTGTTTTGTAGCGCTCCTCTTGTGGTTTTAGGTGGGTGGGTGTAGGTGGGTAGGTGTAGAAAGGGAGGTTTGGGTGAGTGTTGGCGCGTGGGTGAAGAGGGGTAGGTGAGGTAGTTGTGGGTGTAGGTCGGTGGGTATAGATCGGTAGGTGTAGGTGAGTGAGTGTAGGTGTAGATGGGTAAGTGCAGGTGGGTGTAGGTGCAGGTGTCCCAAGTTGGTAGCTACCATCCTGACCTCATGTGGTAAGGGCCGGCTGGATGAGGCCTATGCAGGGGTGAAGGGGAGAACTGTCTTGTTTTGTAGCGCTCCTGTTGTGGGTTTAGGTGGGTGGGTGTCGGTGGGTAGGGGTGTGGAGGTGAGGGTGAGAGGGTGTTTGTAGGTGGGTGTTTTTGGTGATTAGGGTTAGTTGTGTATGGGTGGATGGGTGTAGGTGGATGGAGATATGTAGGTGGGGATGTGGGTTTAGGTGTTGATGGGTGGGTGGGTGCAGCCGACTCCTTTCTTTGATTTCAGGCGCTCAATCTATCCACCCATCCACCAACCTGCACCCACCACGTCCATGCTGTATCAGGCACTGTGTGGCCTCAGCAACATGCACCCACCACATACTTGCAATCACCAACATGCACCCACCACGTCCATGCTGTTTCAGGCACTGTGCGGCCTAAGCAACCTGCACCCACTACGTCCTTACAATCACCAACATGCACCCACCACGTCCATGCTGTATCAGGCACTGTGCGGCCTAAGCAACCTGCACCCACTACGTCCTTACAATCACCAACCTGCACCCACCACGTCCATGCTGTATCAGGCACTGTGTGGCCTCAGCAACATGCACCCACCACGTCCATGCTGTATCAGGCACTGTGCGGCCTAAGCAACCTGCACCCACTACGTCCTTACAATCACCAACATGCACCCACCACGTCCATGCTGTATCAGGCACTGTGCGGCCTAAGCAACCTGCACCCACCACATACTTGCAATCACCAACATGCACCCACCACGTCCATGCTGTATCAGGCACTGTGCGACCTAGGGTACAGTAGTGCAGACATCATCGGCACACTTTTCAGGGTGAGCAAGAACGCTGACCTGCAAGAATTCGTCAAGTTGGAGTACCTGAGGGTGAGTGTCATGAATCCATGAGAAGCTGGTGGTGTGTGATGGTGGTGGTGTGTAGTAGATCCCCACCATCCACTGCCCACCCCGGCCATCCACTACCCACCAACTGCCACCCCCACCCCCCACTACCCACCACCATCCACTACACTGAGCGCTTACATGCAAGAATTCGTCAAGTTGGAGTACCTCAGAGTGAGTGTCATGCTTCCATGCGTTTATATTCTTCTGGTTTGCTAGGTAGTTTGGTGGTAGGAGAGTAGTAATGTTTGTAGTTATTGTAGTTTATTATATAATTTATGGGTACAAAAGTATAAAATCATATTTAAGTTGTACACATCGTGCAATTCTTAATGCGTAGTATCTCCATAGGTGCCTAAGTCCAAAAACGCCCTAAGTTGGTACAAGATTGTGGTACAGAGCCGAACAGGCCCCAAAATGCTCGGAACCGGATTCTGTCTGGGCCACCTTTCGCGTAATTGTGTCAGCTACGCGCGCATGTATTCCTGGTCAGCCTTTGCATGCGGTCGCGGGCAGCTTTGTACGGAAGGCCGTTGGCAGTACATCAGATATTTAAGTTGGCAGTACATCAGCTATTTAAGTTGTACACATTGTGCAATTCTTAATACTTAGTATTTCTTATAGTTTATATTCTTCTGGTTTGCTAGGTATTAATTTTATTCGATTCCATTATTATTAGGGATAGGCAATATGATATCATGTCATCATATAATATCATATGATATCATACGATGCCGGCGGTCTGGCTAGGTAACTTTGGCCTACGGCATCATATCATATGATATTTGTATGATATCATACTCGTCTTTGGTCAACATCATATGATTTGCCGTTCCCTAATTATTATTAATTCCATTCCATGAGTTATCCACAGTGTTTGTTTCTTAAACTGCCCTTCCTGTTTTTTTATCAAGAACGCTGACATGCAAGAATTCGTCAATTTCGAATGCCTCAGAGTGAGTTTCATGATTCCATGAGTTAATATTCGTCTGATTTGCTTTCACTAGGTGATGATAATGCCTGGTGGGTTGTGGTATTAAGGGAGCCCTGTCTTACGGCGGTAGAGGACGGGCTGCTACTTCAACAAATCGGACACAGTATTGAACATGTGGTCCAAAATCTGTCTTCCTGCCCCCCCCCCCCCCCTGAATGGAGATATAAGAACTCAGAAACATAATATCAAGTTGGTCAAAGTTGACATTGTAAGATGGATGGAGAAATAAGAACTTGGTATCATTTTGTTAAGTTGGTCAAGCTTGACATTGTGAGATGAATGGGGTCTTCCACAATTCCAACTCCCATCTGAATCAGACACCGTATTGAACATGCGGTCCAAAATCTGTCTTCCTGCCCCCCCCCCTGAATGGAGGTATAAGAACTTGGTAACTTAGTATATATATATATATATACTAAGTTGGTCAAAATTGACATAGTAAGATGAATGGGGATACAAGAACTTGGCAACATCATGTTAAGTTCGTCGACTTAACATTATATTGTTTACGCTCTCTTTGTGCAGGAGATTGGATTCACCCATATGCGCATCTGTGATGGGGTTAACAGCCAGCTGCAGTTGTCTGGACTCCTGGCCAAGCTTTGCAAGGTGACCATGGCATAAATGCAATTGCTGGCTGAGCTTTGCTGGCGTATGTACATCTGCTGGTTAAGCTTAGCTGTCATAAGCACATGCGCTGGCCAAGCTTGGTGAGGTGACCATAGCACGAGTGCATCAGCTGGCTAGCTTTGCTGACGTATGTGCATCTGCTGGCCAAGCTTTACTGTCACAAGTACATCTGCTGGCCAAGCTTTGCTGGCTTATGTAAATCTGCTGGCCAAGCTTTGCAAGGTCACCATGGCATGAGTACATCTGCTGGTCAAGCTTTGTTGTAACAAGTACATCTGCTGACCAAGCTTTACAAGGTGACCGTGGCATGGGTGCATCTGCTGACCAAGCTTAGCAAGGTGACCATGGCATAAATGCATCTGCTGGCTAAGCTTTGCTGGCGTATGTACAACTGCTGGCTGAGCTTAGCTAGGTGACCATGGCATGGGTGTATCTGTTGGCCAAGCTTTGTTATCGTATGAAAATCTTCTGGCCAAGCTTTGCAAGGTGACCATGGCATAAATAGCTGAAAAGAAAAACTGTGGGGCAGACTGGGGGTAAACTCATGAGAGTCACAATGGACGCGAGATTAAGGAGGCACACCCACTTGCGTAACACTGGTTTACATTTGCCTGCAAGTCTCAGGACGCAACGAGGGGAGGGTCGGTTGACCAGAAGGCAGGGGCCGTTGCGTCGCAGAACGCAGGCTACTGTATAAGGTATACGGTATACAATTGGTTGTGTCTGAGGCAGCAGAGCTGGGGGTGCTCCTGAAGTACCCTGCTGTGCAGCTCCCCTGGCTGGCTCTTCAGCCAAGCTTAATGCAGCCCAATGCACCTGGAAGCCCATAATCAACTTGAACTTGAACTTGGTTACATAGCTTCAGCCAGCAATTTGGCTGCTCGCCGTCTAAGTCAGTAAAAACAATTATTACCAGGAGCCCATAATCAGCTGCCAAGCAATCAAAAAAACAAGAGGGGTCAAAAGCAGGGCTTTTCTTTTCGGTTTTGGCCCTGGGCCTGCCACTGGTGCACCCTAATATGTCAGCAGTTTTGGGCAGGTGATTGTTTCAGCTTCAAGGTGCACTAGGTTGCGTTCGATTTGGCTGAATAGCCAGTCAGGGTAGCTGCCTAGAAGCTGCTAAGAGCTCGGAGCCAAAAATAAAAGCTGTATTTGGGGGGGAATACGGTAGTCGGATACCCATCAACAGTGATGGCCAGTTAGGATTGAATTGGATTGTTGCATGGGTTTTCAGCCATCGCTGGGCTGCTCGCCGTTTTCTAATTCCTAGTCCCCCCCGTGCGATACCCACGGAAAACAGGCAGGTTACTAATTGGATTATACAGTTTAAAGACAGTTAGTTGGCAAACTAAAAAGGGACTTGTCAACCTCGGTAGAAAAATAGCCAGTCATCTAGAGTTCTAAGGTGTGTTGTTTTATTTCGATTACGGTACATGGTCTATCAGCCTTCAGCTCATCGTCTGTAGGTGGAGTAAATATGGGTAGCATAAGCACTACTGCACACTAAGTACACATTGTAACCACCATCCCCTAGTCAGGAGTGTGTATGAGGAAGTTAGGACGGTTTGAAGACCCCCACCCCCACCCCACCCCGGAAGTCGGGTAAACTATGGCCTGTCTAGGACAGTGTAATGAGTAGTGGACTTGAACTTGGTTACATAGCTTCAGCCAGCAATTTGGCTGCTCGACGTCTTCGACAGTTAACAAAAAAGATTACTAGGAAAATGTAAACGCGAACAAATCATTTTTGAGTGAGTGAAAACTACGGTAACCATTTGTTCGAAAGCATTTTCGCCCCAGGAGGTGGGCCTCTTTATAGACAAGAGCAGACTCACTTGGGGTTGGAGATACCGACTCTCGACCAAACGAACGTGCACAACTACCCCTATTGGCCACTTGAAACGTAACGTTTTGAACAACCCTGCTCCCTGCACTCTCATCTAATTGGGCACGTGTAATACATTATGTAGTACACTCGGTGGCACAGGCACTGGGCTATTACATTTCATCTTAAAGTCTACTTGACACCGCGAGGATGTATGAGACTCCGTGCTTTAAACAAAAAGAAAAGCACTCACAAAGCAAAAAAACCCATTACATCAGGTGTGTGTCGAGGACAAACAAACCAAACTCCCAACCACCGTTTTGGTGGCGTAGGTATTGAATCCCCTAGAGCAGGACCCAGATCTCAACCACGAACAGTGGCGGAGGTAAGAAGTTACAAATGAGAAGTCACAAGAAAGAAAAAAAATCGGTGCCACTAAGCAGTCCAGGGCTTCCTGTCTTGCTCTTCTACAAGTAGAAAGATAGTCGGCTAGGTTGCTCCAAAAAGTCTTAGTGCCATTTCCTTTTGTAAAGGTTCTGAATGTGGAATCGCGGAGTTCCACATTCCATACGGTTACGTACATATGTTTCCCTTCTGGTTGGTTGTATGTTATGTATCTGATGTTGGTTACACGTCAAGATCGCCTCTATATTACCAGGAGGGGCTATACTAACAAGCACTCCATGATCTGGTCCCAAACAATCGCGAGGACGCGACGGAGCACCTGATCTAAGTTAGCTGGTTCAGGGCGAATGGAGTTAGATAGAGGGGATGCCCCCCTGGATGCCCCGGGATGCCCCTTGGGTGAGGGGATACAACTGACTACCGTAATCCGTAGTAACCCCTCACAAAGCACTCGAGACCTGAACCAGAGAGACCTGAACTACTCATGATTACCCGCTACAACCGTCTGAACCGCCTCTTGCCCATTTGTTGATCAGGCATGAGAAAATCCTGTCCATCTTCATGGCCTCTCTCGCAGCTAGAACTACTTTCTCCGCCGCGAGCGTGCGCATCCGCTCATCTCGTCTCAGCGTGAAGGTATTCGCTACTGCTGCTATGTCTCAGGATGAACTGAAGAAGCAGGCTGCATGGAAGGCCGTTGAGTACGTCAAGAGCGACATGGTGGTCGGTCTCGGAACTGGCTCCACTGCCGCGTTCGCAGTTGACAGGATTGGCGAGCTTCTGAAGTCTGGTGAGCTCAAGAACATCATTGGAGTGCCTACTTCTATTCGCACCTTCGAGCAGGCAACGGCCCTGGGCATCCCCTTGGCGACCCTGGACACCCAGCCCCACATCGATGTTGCAATTGATGGGGCCGATGAGGTTGATCCCAACTTGGATGTTGTGAAGGGTCGCGGTGGTGCCTTGCTGCGCGAGAAGATGGTCGAGATGGCCTCGGATTTGTTCGTCTGCATTGTTGACGGCTCGAAGATGGTAACCGGACTAGGCGGCAGCAAGCTGGCCATGCCCGTTGAGATCGTGCAGTTCTGCCATGAGTACACCCTCCAGAGGTTAGCAAAGCTCCCCGAAGTCGCCGGCTGCGAGGCAAAGCTGCGCATGGAGGGCGACAAGCCTTACGTGACCGACAACAGCAACTACATTGTTGATCTGTACTTTCAGGACCCCATCAAGGATGGACATGCTGCAGCAAATGCTATCCTTGCCATGGAGGGTGTTGTTGAACATGGTCTGTTCATGGACATGGTTGACGTTTGCATCATTGCTGGCAAGACTGGCATTGAAGTCCAGGAACGCAAGAAGTAAAAAAATCCATTCCATGGATCCAATGGACAGATACCCCCCTTGGGCAGTGCTTTTCTCATCAGCTACGAGCAGCAGCTTCTAGGCAGCTCCCCTGGCTGGCTAAATAGCCAAAGCTTTCGCAACCTAGTACATCTGGAAGCTGGCAGAATTAGCTGTCTATGACTGATCAAATCTTGGGGCTTCGCCCTGTGGCTGCCTCAGGGAGCTGCCTAGAAGCTGCTGCTCGTAGCTGAAAAGAAAACCTATTCCCTTGGCGTCCAATGGACTGAAACTGTTCACTCCATGGATTGCACTACTGCACTGATGCCCCTTGGACGGTGTATCATTTGCTTATTCCATCATAGCTTGTGGTCAGTCTGGACACCAGGAGGCTTTAGGCATGCTGACCTCCCCCCCCACCCCCCACCCCCCACCCCCCCCCACACACACACATACATACATACACACTATTATTAGTTGCCGTTCCCTACACATATCCCCCCCCCCCCCCCCCCCCCCCCCTCCTCCACACACACACACACAAAACACACACACACACCTCTCCCTCTCTCTTTCCTCATTAGTGATGGCCATCGGGATTGAGTCCCAGTGTCTAAAATATAAGTCCCCCTGAACTCTGTCAGGCCCCAGGCACATCTGGATTCATTTAGGGCCCAGGATATTGTAATCATCATCATCATCATCATCAGATCCCTCTTCACTGCTTTATGTTGGCCCTTCCCAATATTGAGGTAGGGCAAGTATATTTAGTCTACCGGAATTTGGCTACGCCTTCACCACCTAGACACACACACTACTTTATGTGCAATAGAGACCTGACAGGCAGAGAGGAGGTGCCTATATTTATTGATGATTGTATGTATGTGTGTATGTATGTTACAGTCCAGGGGTAGGCCAAACAGGCTAAAGGGACTTGCCCAACCGTGTAGAAAGGGCTTACGACGAAAAAGCACTGATGAACTGAACCACGAACAATCCGACAGGGGCCCTGAGTTCGTGCTAAATGGTTGCATGAAGAGATTGGATCAGGTATATTTTGATAAAAATTCAATATATTTAGGGCTGTCAAGCTTTGTATCGTACGATATTTATTGTATCGTGTACCGTACGATATCACGATATATCGTACGGTAATTGAAAATATCATACAATATTGACAGCCCTAAATATATTGGTAATAATCATGGTTTTAATGCTGATGTAACTGCCGAAGACGGAAGGCAGACTTAAAGGTTGGAGCCATGTAACCAAGTTCAATTATACCCGTTGGTTTGTTCGTTTTTATTAAATGGTATAGAAACAAACGATTTGTTCACGTTTTTCCTGTTTTTACTGCCAAGGACGGTGAGCAGCCAAATTGCTAGCTGGAGCCATGCGACCAAGTTCAAGTTCTCCTTTTTCAATACCATCCCGGGCCGCCAGCTGCGCCACCTGCTTCACGCATGCGGCATGCCCTAGAAACTGCTGGCTGAAGCTTTGTAAAAAAGTTCCAGGTATCCAACTATCCACCATATCTTCAACGCCTCAGTATCAGGTACTAGCATTTTTTACCACTGAAGACGTCGAGCAGCCGAATGGCTGGCTGGGGCCATGTACCCAAGTTCAAATTCAAGCTCCGCAAGCACAAGTGCAGTGCAGCAGTGTTTCTTCTTACCATGGTTACTCCACAGCCCACACGCAGATAGTGAGCAGCCTGACAGCTGGTAGGCCGTGCAATAAAATCAAACAAACCTGCAACACGCAAACTCTAGCCATCTTCATGTATGTGATTATGTCACACTGTCACAGTCCAGGGGGCAGCAAATCAGGCTCAAGGGACTTGCCCAACCTCAAATAGGAAAGATAATTGTATACTAAACAGGAGGGGCTATTTACAATTACGATTGTATACTAAATTAGGATTGTATTACGATTGTATACTAAAAAGGAGGGGCTATTTACAATTTCACAGACAGGCCATACTTCGTAAAATCAAGGGGGGGTTGGGTTGGGTTGGGGGGGGGGGGAGCTCCCAACCATCCCCAGAATCACAGGGCACAAGCAATAAAGCAATATAATAAGGACTATATGACCTGGTCCCCCTTCGGTTGCTCTTGGCGTTGCAGGTCGTTGTCAACCGCGATGGTAGCTTGTCCAGTTGAGGTAGGAGGCCGCTCCCCACACGCGTACGACGGGCTCCCTTAACACCACGCCCCACCAGGCGTTATCATTACCTTTTATGACCTGGTCCCCAAATAAACGCGAGAAGGCGACAGAGGACCTGAGACCAAGTACCGCTACTACAAATGTATGCTTCACTTAACGAGTTTTTCATTACGCTTCTTCTAATACGCATAATTCCATCTACTACACCACGTATGCAGTCCCATGCACCCCAACCCAAAACAGTTAGAAGTCTAGATGTGGGCAGAGTTATGGCTGGATGACTCTGTCTATTTCAATCGATAGAGTTGTTACACAGTGAAGACTGAAGAGCAGATAGCTTATCATCGCAACTCGTGCGGCTATATAGAAAAGGAAGTCTTCAGGAAGGTTCCGAAGACACGTGCGGGCCATAGCTAGCCTATGGCCCGGCGGCAGGCAACCCGGGTCCTGGGGCCACAGGACCACGCGTGCGCTATGCCAACTCAGTATCCGACTCGACGGACAATAACATCCCCCCCAATTCAAGGTATTCTTGGGTACAAGAATCCCTGGAATTAGCTGAGGGGCATAAAGAAAATACAGGAGTATAAAGGGCTGACAGGGCTATTTAGATATGCTAACGGCTGGCAAGAGAAACTGTAAATAATAAATTATTTGGGTCAGTCCAAAGGGGTGCAGCACATTGAGGGCAGGGATCTTTAGGTCAGTGTCTGCTAGGGGCCAGGAAGGCTGCAGGGGGAGGCATGAGAGGAACTAGGAGTATAAAAGACTGACTGGCTGTAAGCAACTTCTTTCTAGGTAGACGTCCCCCGCTGGCTCATGTAATCAATCCAGATGGAGAGATATGCTGAGATACTTCCAAAGTCATCTATAAGGTAGCTGTAACTCAGAGTAGACTACTAATACTATGGGAGGCTATGGACTTATACTTAAGAGTCAGGACAGCATAGGAGACAGGCTGAGGCACAGGAGAAGCTGCCAGGTAGCTGCCAGTGGGGCTGCCAGGATGTCTGTCAGATAGGACTGATTCCCCCCATAATTTGGGATTACCCTAAATTAGAGAATTGCAGACATGCTGTAGAAGCTAAGAGAGAGATACTAAAGAACAAGAATACAGCAGTACATGGGGAAGTACTGAACAGCACATTAATCCTAGAGTGTTCATGGCTGAAACAAGAATGTCAACTATGATAAAGTTAGGTACCAGATGCTGGGTATCCATCAAGGTCCAGTTGGGTGTGGAGTTTCTCCAGGAGGGTGGAGAAAGATTTCCTAGACATTTTTGGGGTGTCCAGCATGTTGATGAATGTGAAATCCATAGGGCTCCAGTGCATGCTGAGGTTATTGACACACATTACTCTGCCCCCAGGAGACACACAGCTGATGGGGTGCATGAGCATCTTGGGCCAGGAAACCAGTACCCTTGCATGTGCTTGGACCATAGCTGCTTGTAGGCATATGGCCCACTGGATGGTGGGCCTGGCAGCTGTGGAGACAGTGGGGTATATGTGTACCATGTGTTGCAATCTGTTGACATGCTTGAGGAGGGGTCCACAGACTGAGAAGTGACTGTTGTGCATCGGTCTGCTGGGGAACTTGAACATTTCAGCAGCTAGAAGGGCAGGGAATTTGGTGGCTAGCTGGGCAATGAGGATGGGGACAGGTTGTCTAGGTCTGATGCTGAAGGCTCTGAGGGGGGAAGGGGAATTGTTGAGGGTATGCAGCAGGGTTCCAAACTTGGTCCTGGAGAGGCCAGAGTTGTTCAGGAAATGGACTGGGTGGGTGTTCATGTTGACATGGACTAGGGGCTGATCAGGAGAGAGAGAAGTAGCTGAGGGAATCCATTGGTCAAATCTAAGGGCTTGGGATAGCTCCTGTTGGGTGGAGGACCCCTGTCCATCAATAGGATAGGGACTCTCATAGCTGGTTCTGGCTTGGTCCAGCAGGAAGTCCATCTCTCTTCTGGCTTGTGCTTCTGTCAGATTACACAGCTCATCATGGGGAACAGTGGGCATCTGCTGGCTGGGGGCTGTGGAGTAATCAGTGTCTGGGATGAAGTCATGGGATGATGTGGTATACAAGTCATCTTCCAGCAGGTCATGTTGGTGTGGTGAGAATTCCCCCCCATTGTCTGACTAGATAATGGAGGGCGCGATGGTTTGAACAAGGTCAGGCATGTCATCCTCACCATTTGCTGGAACCAGGTCTGGGAGGCTGCTGGAGCTGCTGGCAGTGTCATGGGGAATGGTGCAACTGGCAGCAGCATCATCATTGTAGCAGATGTTCTTGGGGTCTTGCTGGGTGACCATCATGATGACAGAAGGGAGAGTATTACAGGGGTATGGGGAAGAGGGAGGGATCTTAGAGGTGCTAGTGATGTAGATTCCATTCTGTTTAGGGCATAAGAGAATAGTCTTGGAGCCCTTGGCAGTGGGGAGGGAGAGGGTAGCGGCAACACTGGATGCATGGAGTTGGAGGTTGGGGCAGAGTTTGTGTGCTGCATGCAGACTGAGTATGTTGACCACAGTCAAGGGTGGAGCAAGGAGCACATCGTTGAGTGTGATCAGGGATCCAAGGTGACCCTTGATGTTGGCTTTTCCTTTCTGGAGGCAGAGCAGTGGTGATGCTCCAAGGTCTGCCAGGTGGAGACTAATGGGGGAGATCCTGAATGTCATGCAAGATGGACGGGTTACTGGTGCAGTGGGAGTGGGCTGCACAGTCTAAAATCCACTCTGTCAGGAGGGCTGTCTGGAACTGGGCATGAGCACCCTTATCATCATCATCATCAGAGGTGCCATCACTGGAAACTAGGGCTGGCATAGACTCATCTCTCCTACTATGGCAAGCATCAGGATCAGGTGTGGGTCCAGAGAAAGCAGTGTCATCCATGGGAGCATGTGGGTCAGACAGGGGTTTGGACTTGCCTCTTGAGTCAGCAAACTGGAGGGGCTGTGGGTCATCAGAAGTTAAGGCCATGAAGTTGTGCTCATCCTCATTGTCTGTTGTGGACTGGGAGGTGGAACAGTCATCATCTGCAACATGGGCATGCCCACGTCTGTCACGACGTCCTCTGGTGTCTCTGGCAGATGCTCTGCTGTCTCTCCTAGGAGACTTGGACTTGCTGGATGACCTCTTGGCTGCATCCTGGGGGGGTGATGAAGATCCTCGTCGTGCAGATGTGGATGAGAACGGTGGGGGCCTGTACTTCAGCTCTGTGAGGGGGCTAGGGCAAGTGATTGAGTTGTGCCCACAGCCATTGCAGTTCCAGCATGTCATTTGAGTAGATGGGAGACTGTCCTTTCTTGGGCGGCCTTGGAAAGCAGCAGCTGCCATGTGCTCAGTCTCTTCTGGGGAGATGCTGGAGTCAGAGATCTGGTTAGACACCTGGTACCTGATGACCTGGGTCTGAAAAGAGGCAAAATCAGGGCATACACAGTTGTGAAAGGAAAACCTGAATCCATTGTATTCTGGACGAGGTGTAAGTCCTTAAACAATTATGCTGAGGAATGCAGGGATGGAGGTGTTGCTGACCCCATTCACTTGGGGAAGCAAGGTATAGAGCTCATAACTGCGGGAGAGGTATGTTTGTAGTGGCTCAGTAGCTGTCATGCTGAGGTTATACATGGATCTCACTGCTCCTGTCTCGAGGTCAGAGTTCCTTTCTCCATATGAGGTCTTGAGGAACCTGTAGGCTTTAGCTGCAACGTTAGTGTTAGCTAGGATGGCCTGTTGGATGGGTTCAGAGCAATGCTTGAGGATCTCATTCAGTGCAACAGCGTTCTTTACCATGTTGATTGGGTAGGGAACAGCACGAGCCGCAATAGCTGCATTAGCATTGACCACATTCGGGTAATGAGACTCCTCCAGAGGGTATCCGTCGGCATCTGCTGGCTCACCGGCGGGGACAACGTCCTTCGCTGCTTCAATGGCAACGGAGATGCACCCCGGGTGGGACCTGAGGTGACGGAGAAGGAAGGGTCCAAACTTGTGCCATGGGACAGCAGGCGTGCCGTCGAAGATGAGTGCAGGGAGCTTGGTTGGAGTCGCCATGGTGTCTGTCGCGGCGCTGGGGTCTTGGGGTCTTGGTCTTCACACCGGGTTAATAAACCGGCCTGTGGGTAATCCGGGTGTGAAGCTTGTCGGGCTTCAGTCTTTGGTGTGCGGTTCGGAGGTAGAGGTGATGGAGTGTTGAAAGCAAAGGGGGAAACAAATCGGTCTTGTTGGTCTGTAATGGTGGAGATAGTAGCAGGAAGTGGGGAATGGGTGACGCAATTTACAGGGTGGGGTGGGGGGGTGGGGGGTGGGGGGGGGGGGGTCTTCGAGGGTGTGCAGGGTTGATACTCCGTGGCACAAGCAAACCTTGTGGGATTGCGCAATGCTGTGTGTGATCTGATGAGTGTGCAACTCACGTCAAAGATCTACTCAGACTCCTGGACTGCGTCTACGTCTCGTCTGTGACGGATGGTAGAGACAACGGGAGAGTTGTGTGGGCAGTAGGTGAGGCAGCGCAGGTTAGATTTCTCACGTGAATACGTAGACAATCCAGGGCCAAAAGCAGTACTCAAGCCGTCGAGCTAGTCTGAGGGAAAACTGTCACCTTGTGCAGGGCTGAAGATCCACTTGGCACGGGCACAGGGGCGCTGTCTGCGGGTAGCGGTCGGGCCGATAACCTTTCAATCGATAGAGTTGTTACACAGTGAAGACTGAAGAGCAGATAGCTTATCATCGCAACTCGTGCGGCTATATAGAAAAGGAAGTCTTCAGGAAGGTTCCGAAGACACGTGCGGGCCATAGCTAGCCTATGGCCCGGCGGCAGGCAACCCGGGTCCTGGGGCCACAGGACCACGCGTGCGCTATGCCAACTCAGTGTCCGACTCGACGGACAATAACAGTCTACACCGTGCTTTTGCATTCCCTTCTGTTACTTTTCTACCTGTCTTCCTGTTGTTTTCTCTGCCATGCAAACACACAACTCTGCCCAATCTGCCAAGCAAAGAACTAATGACAAATGAAATTTATCTTTTCCAAACCATTTTCATATATTCCAAACCAAATAGCACACAACGAATCATTTTAATATTTTAAACATATAACGATCAATTTTCATATTTTTCAAACCAAAGATCACATAGAACATCATGCTCGTATGGATAACCTATTAACCTATGTACAAGTGCCCACCCCTTTTTTTATATCTGACAATGCGTTGCCACTCGGCCGCTGCATGGCTGCGCATGAGTCTGGCTAAACTAGTCAGAAATGCCCCCCTGAACCCACACACACACCCTGTTAGGCAACATGGAAGCCCTCAAGCTGCACCAGCCCATCATGAAAGAGGAGGTGCTGGTATTCCTGTCGAACTCTGTCACCTCCACCCATCATTCACCCCCACCACCACCACCTAGTCAGAAAGGCCCCCCTGAACCCCTATACCGGGGGGCCACACATTGCACCAGGGTCACAATGAGTCCCTCAATATGCGACGTGCCACAAAAATTGGACAAATAATGCTACCATGGATAACCTATGCTTCGCATGAGGACGGCATAGAAAAGGGCAGCACACATATGGAGGGAACGGCAATATGATATCATGTTATAATATGATATCATATGATGTCGGCAGTCTGACTAGGCTAAAGTTACCATTTATATACAATATCATATGATGCAGTTTGTATGATATCATACTCGCCTTTGGTCAACATCATACGATATGCCGGTCCCTACACATATGCACACCACTCTTTCATTTTTGGGCTACACGTAGCAGCTTCTAATCAGCTCCTTTCCCCCATCCTTGGGACAGACCTAAAGCTAGCTAGTGCGTCTGAAAGTTGACATTACGGGCATTCCAATGAAACTGTAAGCTTTGGGCTAGACCCAGTGGCTGGCTGTTGGAGCTGGCTGGAAGCTGCCACGTGTAGCAAAAAAATGGAACACTGATGCACCCCTGCCCTGGTCACATCAATGAGCAGAGATGCTTAAAAGCAGAGCTGCAAAAGCAGCAAGTGCTGCAGTTTACAGCACTTGCAAATAAATAAATAAGAGCAATGAAAAGGACCCAACTTGAGAAGCTAGCTTTGGATGCCCCATCAAACAACCTAGGAAAGGATGCTGGCTTGACGATGGTGCAGTGGTAGATGGTCTTGAAAGGCTTTACTTCCTGCTCAACATAGCTAGAGGAGTTGACACCATGCCCCGTGAGGCCCCCTAATCTCCCCCACCCACCCACGTACCATGTAGCTTTCTCACTCCCATCTTCTTGCTTGACATAGATAGACAAGTTGACGCCATGCACCGTAAGGGCCACTAATCTCCCCACCCACCCACGTACCATGTAGCTTTCTCACTCCCATCTTCCTGCTTGACATAGATAGACAAGTTGACGCCATGCACCGTAAGGGCCACTAATCTCCCTCACCCACCCTAGTACCCAACCAAACGGACCCCACAAACAGTTGGATGAGCCTGTGGTCGCCACTTGTGGCTACCAAATTGGCCTGCAATTTCTTGGGAAAAAAGAAAATGCCCACAAAGAGGCCTAGCCAAGGTCATGTGGCGACACAGCAGCGGTAGATGGTGCCCACTATACACTAGCCTGCCGTCAGTAAATTCAGTTCGTTTTTCTTCTGGTTGTAGCTACGCCGCTATTGTTGCTATTGCTGTTGTGGCCAAGCTGGCTTGATGATGGTGCCACAAGAGGGCCACGAAGAGGCCTAGCTAAGGACGTGTGGTGCCGGTGCAGCGGTAGATGGTCTTGAAAGGAGTGGGAGAATACTGGAGTAAGCTGTACTTCACTATCTTATCACAGTTGGTCTCATAAGCAAGGTAGCTCTCACGGCAGGCCTGTAGGAGGGAGGTGTGGATCAGGTGTGAATGAGGTGTGAATAGATGTGAGGAAGGTGTAAATATAAGACTGGTTGTGTCAGTGGAAGTGTGAAAGAGGTGTGAATGGATGTGAGAAAGGTGTGGATGAGGTGTGAATGGATGTGAGAAAGGTGTGAATATAAGACTGGTTGTACCTGTGGATGTAAGAATGAGGTGTGAATGGATGTGAGAAAGGTGTGGATGTATGACTGGTTGGATCAGTGGAAGTGCGAATGAGGTGTGAATGGATGCGAGGTAAGGTGTGAATATACGACTGGTCGTATTAGTGGAAGTGAAAATGAGGTGTGAATGTAAGTGAGAAAGGTGTGGATATATGACTGGTTGTATCTGTGGAAGTGAGAATGAGGTGTAAATGGATGTGAGGTAAGGTGTGAATATAATACTGGTTGTATCAGTGGAAGTGAGAATGAGGTGTAAATGGATGTGAGGTAAGGTGTGAATGTGAGGTAAGGTGTGAATGTAAGACTGGTTGTATCAGTGGAAGTGTGGAAGAGGTGTGAATGGATGTGAGGAAAGGTGTGAATATAAGACTGGTTGTATCAGTGGAAGTGAGTGGGTGGGGCAAGAAGTGGAAGTAGGTAGGTGTGAGCAAAGCAGGATGGGGAGCGAGAATAGATGAGCTGGATGAGGGAGGTGTGAATGCAAGGAGCTGTGAATAGGAAACATCCACACCCACACAAGAACTAGAAGCACCCACATCCACACAAGGAACACTGCTCACCTGGCTCAACTTCCAAAATGGTGGGGCACTGTGTGCTAAGAGCCTCCACGACCACCACTGACTGACTTTTGCCTTCCCCCCCCCCCCCCACCCCCACCCCACCCCCCCCACACACCCACCCACCCACCACACACCTACAACTAGGAGCTGTGACTACAGGGAGTAGAAGGAAGAACTGGGAAGAACCGAAAACACACTGTCACACCTGTGTGTTGAGTAACCGAAAACAAAACCGAACAACCGAAAACACACTGCCGCGCCTGTGTGTTGAGTAACCGAAAACAAAACCGAACAACCGAAACACACTGCTGCAGCTTTATGTTTAACAACAAAAAACAAACCTAACAACTGAAAACAAACTGGGCAACCAAAAACACACTGCCTCACCTTAGCCTTTAACAACACAAAACAAACCTAACGATCGAAAACAAACTGAGCAACCAAAAACACACTGCCTCACCTTTGTGTTGAACTTGTAGTTCAAGAAGGTGCCACACCTACATGGATATAGACAGAAACATTGTTACTTCATTATTAGTTGATCATCATTAGCTGATTGTTACTTGATTATTAGTTGATCATCATTAGCTGATTATAACTTGATTATTAGTTGATCATTAGCTGATTGTTACTTGATTATTAGTTGATTATTAGTAGAGCATTGGTTGATTATTGCCACACCTACATGGATTAAACATAAATATTGTAAGTTTATATGATGACGGTTGTGGTGGTGATGGTGGTGGATGCATGTTAATGGTGGTGGTGGTGATGATGATGATTATGTTTGTATGATGATGATGATGTATTCATGATGATGGTGGTGGTGGTGGTGGTGATGGTGATGTATGTATGATGATGTATGAATGATGATGATGTATGTATGATGATGATGATGTATGTATGATGATGTATGATGATGATGTATGCTGATGATGGTGGTGGTGCTGATGGTGATGATATGTGTTGGTGGTGGTGGTGGTGGTGATGTTGTATGTATGTATGTATATATGATGATGGTTACAGGATCCTAGTGCCATATTGAACTCTAAATGTGCCACTCCCTCACGCCTCTACCGTATGCGCAGGATTAATTGGCAAATGACTTCGAGTAGATACTGAGCTGGCTGGGTCGCTCGCTAGCTGGCTTGCATTTGCCAGGTATCTCCAAAAACGCATCCCTATTGCCACTCCCCCACGTCTCTGCTTTACTATTATTGTCATCTTATGTATGGACGCACCAAAATTGATTGTGGCCTTTAAAGTTAATGTCTGTCTCGCATCCCTGTCACCCCACACCCCACATCTCCACTTTACTACAATTGGTATCTTAAATACGGATGCACCCAAATTGATTGCGGCCTTCAAAGTTAAAGTCTGCCTTGCATCCCTGGCACCACACACCCCACATCTCCCCTCTACTACACTTGGTATGTTATATACCAATTGCACCCAAATTGATTGTGGCCTTTAAAGTAAATGTCTTTGTCGCATCCCTGTCACCATACACCCCACGTCTCCACTTTACTCCGATTGTTACTATGATGATGATGATGATGGTGATGATGAAGACGACGCGGTTTGTCGCATCCTTATTGTCACCCCCCCACGTCTCTACTTTCCTACAATTGTTACTACGATGATGATGATGAGGAGGAGGATGCGGTTTGCCACATCCCTATTGCCACCCCCCCACGTCTCTACTTTACTGTCATTGTTACACTCCCACATCTCCCCTTTATTATCAGTGTAATCTGTTTAACCTAATATATAAACGCACCCAAATTGATTGTGGCCTTCAAAGTAAATGTCTGTCTCGCATCCCTGTCCCTCTGGAGCAGATTTGAATTGGGTCATGCACTCGCTCTTCGAATTTTTCACGGTCTGCACGCTCTCAGACTTAGGGTAGCATGCCATGTGCACAAAGCCGGCTCCATTGCAGGTACCTGGGTGTGGGTGTATGGACAGAGTGGCGTAGGGTGGTGGGTGGTGGTGATGGTGGTGTAGGGTGGTGGTGTAGGGTGAAGGGTGGTGGTGATGTAGGGTGGTGGTGTAGGGTGGTGGTGATGGTGGTGGTGATGTAGGGTGGTGGTGATGTAGGGTGGTGGTGTAGGGTGTAGGGTGGTGGTGTAGGGTGGTGGGTGGTGGTGATGGTGGTGGTGATGTAGGATGGTGTAGGGTGATGTAGGGTGGTGGTGTAGGGTGTAGGGTGGTGGTGATGGTGGTGGTGCACAGTCATCAAAGGAGAGAAGTGGTCCATGGCTAAATGGTGCGACGCTGGTGGATAGTGGGCGCTGATGGTGTGTGCATGTGGTGGTGGTGTAGGATGGAGGTGATGCAGTGTGGTGTGGGTTGTCCAGTCATAAAGGGAGAGAAGTGGTCCATGACTAAGTGGTGGGACGCTGGTGGATAGTGGGTGCTGATGGTGTGTGCATGTGGTGATGTAGGGTGGTGTAGGGTGTAGGGTGGTGGTGATGCAGTGTGGTGTGGGGTGCCCGGTCATTAAGGGAAAGAAGTGGTCCATGAATAAGTGGTGAGACGCTGGTGGATAGTGGGCGCTGATGGTGTGTGTGATGGTTATCGTAGTGGTGGTGGTGGTGGAGTGGATGGTGGTGGTGCTGATGGTGTGTGCGGTGGAGGTGGTGGTGGTGCTCAAGGTGTGTGTGGTGGTAATCGTAGTGGTAGTGGTAGGGGTGGGGTGCCCTGTGGTGGAGGGGTGCGGTGCCTGGTGGTGGGGGAGTGAGGTGGGGTGCCCTGATTGTCCAACAAGAAGAACACATAAGGTGGGTTGGGCAGGGCTGGCGGTTACATTTGTGTGTGTGTGTGTGTTTCTGTGAGTGTCTGCGTTCCTGTGTGTTGGTATGTGTGTGTGTCTGTGTGTGTGCCTGTGTGCATGTCTGTGGGTGTCTGTGTGCATCTGTTTGTGTGTGTGTGTGTCTGCCTGTGTGTGTATGTGTATGTGTGTGCCTGTGTGTATGTCTGTATGTGTGCCTGTATGTGTCTGTGTGTGTCTGTGAGTGTGGAGGTGGCTTGGCCTCCCTCTCCAACAAGACACTGGGTGGGGGGAGGTGGCACACACAAAAACACACCTGCAGGCATCTAATGTGGTGGTGTGGGGGCAGGTGGCACACACACACAGAAACACACCTTCAGGCATCCAATGTGGTGGTGTGGGGGCAGGTGGCACACACACACAGAAACACACCTTCAGGTATCCAATGTGGTGGTGTGGGGGCAGGTGGCACACACACACAGAAACACACCTTCAGGCATCCAATGTGGTGGTGTGGGGGCAGGTGGCACACACACACAGAAACACACCTTCAGGCATCCAATGTGGTGGTGTGGGGGCAGGTGGCACACACACACACACACAGAAACACACCTTCAGGCATCCAATGTGGTGGTGTGGGGGCAGGTGGCACACACACACAGAAACACACCTTCAGGCATCCAATGTGGTGGTGTGGGGGCAGGTGGCACACACACACAGAAACACACCTTCAGGCATCCAATGTGGTGGTGTGGGGGCAGGTGGCACACACACACACACAGAAACACACCTTCAGGCATCCAATGTGGTGGTGTGGGGGCAGGTGGCACACACACACACAGAAACACACCTTCAGGCATCCAATGTGGTGGTGTGGGGGCAGGTGGCACACACACACAGAAACACACCTTCAGGCATCCAATTGAACGTGGCTACGCCATCCTCCAGGAAGCTGGGATGCTCACGCTCATCTAACCACGACAGCACACCCCCAGGGGCCTCCAGCGTAGTGTTGGTCAGGCCAAACCAAATGCGGCTGCTACCGTTGTAAAAGAAGCTGGTTTCGGGGAACAGGGGGTCCTCCCCGACAAAGAGCGCCTCATATTCTACCTGGTGTGATGTGGTGTGATGTGGTGTGATGTGGTGTGATATGTAAGAGAACGGTTTGGATTCAGGGAGAGGTATGAGGATTTAGGGAGAGGCACAGGGATAGCGTTAGGGATGGATTCAAGGGTATGGATTCATGGAGAGGTGAGTACCTCCCACTGACCTTAAGTGCGCCTACTCGCATGTAGGAGTGGAAACGCCATTTTAACTTCGGTGTCGCTGGTTTGTTTCGGGAGACCCACCTCCTGGGGTAGAATTCCTTTCACAACTTTAAAACAATGTCTAGGGTCTGGCAGGCAACTCTACAACATCCTCCTATGTTGGTCCTGGATATGAGGTCCACTCCACCCTCAGACAGTGAGCAGCCTGAAGGCTGCTGGGAGCATGTACATATAATTATTCCCCAACTCTACTGCATCATCTCCTGTTGGACCTGGGCATGAGGCCAATCCGCCCTCAGACGGTAAGCAGTCTGGAGGCCGTCTGACCACGCACCCAAACTCACACTCAACAACATCATCCCAGGTTGGTCCTGGACATGAGGTCCACTCCTCCCTCAGACAGTGAGCAGCCCCACACACCTGATCCTTGAGATACAGCACTACACACCTGATCCTTGAGATACAGCACTACACACCTGGTCTTCTAGATACAGCACTACACACCTGATCCTTGAGATACAGCACTTCACATCTGGTCTTCTAGATACAGCACTACACACCTGGCCTTCTAGATACAGCCCTACAGACCTGGTCCTCGAGATACAGCACTACACACCTGGTCCTCGAGATACAGCACATCAAGGTCATTGTCGGAGCAGACCTTGTTGGCGGCATCGTAGCCGAATGCGCCATCAGCAGCACCGACAGTGTCCACTGGAATGTCATAGTGTGCGTACACGAATTCGCCGCGGGTTACCACTTGGGAGGGAAGCAGGATGGAGTGCGCGAGTTTACCTGCAACAAGGGTTACATCAAGGGTTTGTGTGTCAGGTTCTATGATGCTGCTGCTGATGATGACGGTGTCTGCGTGCATGCCACAGTGTGCATACACGAATTTGCCGCGGGTTACCACTTGGGAGGGAAGCAGGATGGAGTGCGCGAGTTTGCTTGCAACAATGGTTACAGCAAGGGGTTGCGTGTCAAGTTCTATGATGCTGGTGCTGATGATGATGATGACGGTGTCTGCATGCATGCCACAGTGTGCATGCACGAATTTGCCACGGGTTACCACTTAGGAGGGAAGCAGGATGAAGTGCGCGAGTTTGCTTGCAACAAGGGTTACAGCAAGGGGTTGCGTGTCAAGTTCTATGATGCTGGTGCTGCTGATGATGATGACGGTGTCTGCATGCATGCCACAGTGTGCATGCACGAATTTGCCACGGGTTACCACTTGGGAGGGAGGCAGGATGGATTGCGCGAGTTTACCTGCAACAAGGGTTACAGCAAGGGTTTGTGTGTCAAGTTCTATGATGATGCTGATGGTAATGATGATGTCCACGGGCAGTTCACAGTGTGCATACATGAAGAGAGAGGGGAGGGGAGTGGAGGGGGGGGAGGAGAGGGGGGAGGGGGGAGAGGGGGGGGAGGGCTACAGGGGGAAGGGGGATAGGGCTGGAGGGGGGAGGGAAGGGGGTGAAGAGAGGGGGGAGGGGGGAGGGGAGGGGGGAGGGAAAGGGAGGGCGGGGGGAGGGGGGGAGAGGGCTGGACCTATGTACAGCAATAAAAACGAGAAATAAAAACTTTGCGAGTGGGCTGGTCCAGTCTAGCCTACAGCATCCAGCTGCCCTAAGATTTGGAAGCAACACACAAGCATCTAGACTTCTTGATAACACTCTTGGGTGCATCTGACAAATCTCTCTTTTCGGGCTCCCCCAGGACTCAACAGCTTGCACTCTTTGCACTTGGAAGCAAGTGTTTTTGCTGCCCCCCCCCCCCCCCTCCCCGTCTGCCCCCGGTCTGGGGGGCAGTTAGCCCCCACTGAAGTTTTAGGGGGTTTAGGGTCTAGGGGTTGAGGGCTTTGATGCAAAGGTTTAGGGTTTAGGGGTTTGTTGGGTCTAGGTGGGTTATGGGCGGGGTCTAACTTAAGTGGGGGCTAACTTCTCCCTACTTCCCCCCTGTCATCTTAGGTGGGGGCATGTAGGGGGCGTTTAGCACAGGGGGCGGTGGAGCCACCACACCTGCACCCACAAGTCTACTGCCCCTGCCCCCCAGTTGTCTAAGATGGGCGTGTAGGGGGCGTGTAGCGCTGGGGGCGTTGACTTCAACTCGCAGCCGATGATAGGCACCGGTCTTCGCAACAAGTTTATGGGTGTTCGTTCTCGGCCATCTCAGGAGTCGGACGATCCAAAGACGCGACGCGCACAATGCAATCCACCTCAGGCATCCCGGCGCTATCCCCACCCCCAGCCCAACAAGCCAATGTTTGTTCGTTCCCCTTCATCTCATCTCCATCTCAATAGGCTAGTCTATCTGTTTCCCCTGGCTGCGTTATTTCGGCCAGTTTACAGTCTACTTCAACTTGCAGAAGGGGATAGACCTCAGGCTACGTATCACTGTGCCGTATTATCTTTCCCGTTTATATTACTCGTGTCTAGTTCAAGTGGGCCAGCCTGTCCGCTTCGTACGCTCTAACGTAAAGTCGGACAATTCAAAGACACGACGCGATGCGCTATGCACTAAGGACCCCTTCGTGTTACACCACGATTCGGGTGTGACACAAAGATACACGCACGTAGCGCAGTACAGTCAGATATGAGAGCTTTGAGTTGTAGTTTGGGCGAGGACCTGCGTAAGGTTCCGTCGCAATAGTAGGGGTCCGTCCAATGTTCCCGATCCGAGATCTAGTTGGCCGATGGAAGGTTCCGTGGGGGATTTTCCTAGGGAAAGGTCCGTTTGGGAGCGAACTTTTGAGAGAAGATCCAATTGGGAATTTTCGAAGGAATGTTCGAGGAATGTTCTTTAGGAATATTCCGATAGGAAAAGCTATAAATAGAGTGCCTACGCCTGAGTCTAAAATTATATCTTAATTCACTTGTAACCCCGAGTCAAGAGTCACCCCTGGAGTCCCGTCTCTTGTCCCAGTCTCCTCTACGTGAGTTGTCTTTGATTCCCCGCATCGCCCTGTCGGACATATCCTTGTCGCGACCCGAGACCCTGATTTGCCAAGACCCTGAAGACCCCAGCCCGGCCTCCGCGACATATCCTTGTCCCGGCCTCAAGACCCTGAAGACCCCGGCCCGGCCCCAGCGACATATCCTTGTCCCGGCCTCGAGACCCTGAAGACCCCCCCGAAAGTACGTGCTCAGAGGCAGTACCTGTGGCTGGCATTAGGCTTGTATAGTTAAGATATTGAATAGCTGTCCGAAGACCTTCTGTCCGACGATCCGCGGTTGCGCGTCCCTTGACCAAGGACGGTAATTGTCGTCCACTAGACTTGGAATTAGTTAGATTACGGCACTACTTGATTGACTATCAGTCGCTTAGTTGTCAGCCGACACTACCCGACTAAACAGCAGTCGGTGACGTGTGCAGATTGGCCCTACCCTAAAGCGCGCTCCCTAACTCCTTTTCCTGTGGGTTACACTTGGTTTCGGAGCCTGGTTTTTTGACTCTTGACTCCTAGTAGAAAGTCTCAGGGTTCAGTTATAATGATGAGGGCATCATTTGCTTGAGGTAGTGGGGGTGAGTGTTACACCACGATTCGGGTGTGACACAAAGATACACGCACGTAGCGCAGTACAGTCAGATATGAGAGCTTTGAGTTGTAGTTTGGGCGAGGACCTGCGTAAGGTTCCGTCGCAATAGTAGGGGTCCGTCCAATGTTCCCGATCCGAGATCTAGTTGGCCGATGGAAGGTTCCGTGGGGGATTTTCCTAGGGAAAGGTCCGTTTGGGAGCGACCCTTTGAGAGAAGATCCAATTGGGAATTTTCGAAGGAATGTTCGAGGAATGTTCTTTAGGAATATTCCGATAGGAAAAGCTATAAATAGAGTGCCTACGCCTGAGTCTAAAATTATATCTTAATTCACTTGTAACCCCGAGTCAAGAGTCACCCCTGGAGTCCCGTCTCTTGTCCCAGTCTCCTCTACGTGAGTTGTCTTTGATTCCCCGCATCGCCCTGTCGGACATATCCTTGTCGCGACCCGAGACCCTGATTTGCCAAGACCCTGAAGACCCCAGCCCGGCCTCCGCGACATATCCTTGTCCCGGCCTCAAGACCCTGAAGACCCCAGCCCGGCCCCTGCGACATATCCTTGTCCCGGCCTCGAGACCCTGAAGACCCCCCCGAAAGTACGTGCTCAGAGGCAGTACCTGTGGCTGGCATTAGGCTTGTATAGTTAAGATATTGAATAGCTGTCCGAAGACCTTCTGTCCGACGATCCGCGGTTGCGCGTCCCTTGACCAAGGACGGTAATTGTCGTCCACTAGACTTGGAATTAGTTAGATTACGGCACTACTTGATTGACTATCAGTCGCTTAGTTGTCAGCCGACACTACCCGACTAAACAGCAGTCGGTGACGTGTGCAGATTGGCCCTACCCTAAAGCGCGCTCCCTAACTCCTTTTCCTGTGGGTTACACTTGGTTTCGGAGCCTGGTTTTTTGACTCTTGACTCCTAGTAGAAAGTCTCAGGGTTCAGTTATAATGATGAGGGCATCATTTGCTTGAGGTAGTGGGGGTGAGTGTTACACCACGATTCGGGTGTGACACAAAGATACACGCACGTAGCGCAGTACAGTCAGATATGAGAGCTTTGAGTTGTAGTTTGGGCGAGGACCTGCGTAAGGTTCCGTCGCAATAGTAGGGGTCCGTCCAATGTTCCCGATCCGAGATCTAGTTGGCCGATGGAAGGTTCCGTGGGGGATTTTCCTAGGGAAAGGTCCGTTTGGGAGCGACCCTTTGAGAGAAGATCCAATTGGGAATTTTCGAAGGAATGTTCGAGGAATGTTCTTTAGGAATATTCCGATAGGAAAAGCTATAAATAGAGTGCCTACGCCTGAGTCTAAAATTATATCTTAATTCACTTGTAACCCCGAGTCAAGAGTCACCCCTGGAGTCCCGTCTCTTGTCCCAGTCTCCTCTACGTGAGTTGTCTTTGATTCCCCGCATCGCCCTGTCGGACATATCCTTGTCGCGACCCGAGACCCTGATTTGCCAAGACCCTGAAGACCCCAGCCCGGCCTCCGCGACATATCCTTGTCCCGGCCTCAAGACCCTGAAGACCCCAGCCCGGCCCCTGCGACATATCCTTGTCCCGGCCTCGAGACCCTGAAGACCCCCCCGAAAGTACGTGCTCAGAGGCAGTACCTGTGGCTGGCATTAGGCTTGTATAGTTAAGATATTGAATAGCTGTCCGAAGACCTTCTGTCCGACGATCCGCGGTTGCGCGTCCCTTGACCAAGGACGGTAATTGTCGTCCACTAGACTTGGAATTAGTTAGATTACGGCACTACTTGATTGACTATCAGTCGCTTAGTTGTCAGCCGACACTACCCGACTAAACAGCAGTCGGTGACGTGTGCAGATTGGCCCTACCCTAAAGCGCGCTCCCTAACTCCTTTTCCTGTGGGTTACACTTGGTTTCGGAGCCTGGTTTTTTGACTCTTGACTCCTAGTAGAAAGTCTCAGGGTTCAGTTATATTGATGAGGGCATCATTTGCTTGAGGTAGTGGGGGTGAGTGTTACACCACGATTCGGGTGTGACACAAAGATACACGCACGTAGCGCAGTACAGTCAGATATGAGAGCTTTGAGTTGTAGTTTGGGCGAGGACCTGCGTAAGGTTCCGTCGCAATAGTAGGGGTCCGTCCAATGTTCCCGATCCGAGATCTAGTTGGCCGATGGAAGGTTCCGTGGGGGATTTTCCTAGGGAAAGGTCCGTTTGGGAGCGACCCTTTGAGAGAAGATCCAATTGGGAATTTTCGAAGGAATGTTCGAGGAATGTTCTTTAGGAATATTCCGATAGGAAAAGCTATAAATAGAGTGCCTACGCCTGAGTCTAAAATTATATCTTAATTCACTTGTAACCCCGAGTCAAGAGTCACCCCTGGAGTCCCGTCTCTTGTCCCAGTCTCCTCTACGTGAGTTGTCTTTGATTCCCCGCATCGCCCTGTCGGACATATCCTTGTCGCGACCCGAGACCCTGATTTGCCAAGACCCTGAAGACCCCAGCCCGGCCTCCGCGACATATCCTTGTCCCGGCCTCAAGACCCTGAAGACCCCGGCCCGGCCCCAGCGACATATCCTTGTCCCGGCCTCGAGACCCTGAAGACCCCCCCGAAAGTACGTGCTCAGAGGCAGTACCTGTGGCTGGCATTAGGCTTGTATAGTTAAGATATTGAATAGCTGTCCGAAGACCTTCTGTCCGACGATCCGCGGTTGCGCGTCCCTTGACCAAGGACGGTAATTGTCGTCCACTAGACTTGGAATTAGTTAGATTACGGCACTACTTGATTGACTATCAGTCGCTTAGTTGTCAGCCGACACTACCCGACTAAACAGCAGTCGGTGACGTGTGCAGATTGGCCCTACCCTAAAGCGCGCTCCCTAACTCCTTTTCCTGTGTGTTACACTTCGAGCCTAGCTTCTCGATCTTATGTTCACCTTGAAGTTTACTGTTTGCGACTAGACCATTCTTCCTCCGCTCATCACTTTCTGCGAGACCAGGTCACCCACCTAAGCTCAGGCAGACCACGATGGCCAGCAAGGACCGCATGTTTCTTGGAAATCTCTTTGTTGTCATGATAAGGCTGTGCTTGAAATTATGACTTCGCCACCCGTATTCCGACCCTTCACTTCGTCAAGTATGTTACGTTCAGTCAACAGTCAAAAGGCATGAGGTAGCAATATAGGGCCGGTTACAATCTGACTTGAGGGTGGTTACAATTATGAAATTCAGATCAGAAACTGGTGTTAGCTGTCGCTACGGCTGCGGTTGGCTAGTCGAGGCCAGCTCGGACAGATATGCGTTCGATTGGAGCTGTTGCAACCCAGGAAGTTCATAATTGGCCAGCCTGGATCGCCAGGTAGCCCTGGGAATTCAAGAAATGCGCAGAGCATGCGAGTACATTCTGTGCTCGGGAGAGTGGTGCACTGGGTGTGTTACCCGGTGTGTTACTGCCTCCTGTCAAGAAATGTTCGAAACGAGGCTGAGAACGAGGCTCCTGCATCTCGCCACAAAACGAGGCTTGGGCAGCAGAATTTTGCAAGAAGGAAAGGAAGCTATTCTCGCCATTGTGCAAATATTTCCAAAGGTTCCGAGGTCCCTACGTCTCAAGCGCCTGTGCCTGCAGTTAGCACGCGTTATGCGCGCATGCATGCGGCAGCAAGGATTTCATAGATTTGCTGCTGCCGGTCCATTGGTTTCGGACGTTGCGAGCGTCATCTCCTAAACCCCTCTCTCACGTCTCACTGAATAAATGGCACTTGAAACGAGTGGCGCTTTTTTGACAGGCAGCTGCAGGAGGCATTCTTGTGTACGCCACCCATGTTCACTCCGCTGTCGTTACAGGCAGAGGTGCTTTCGGTTGTAAATTTGCAACCCAATTCAACTGTCTACACCTACGTGATTATATTATTAGGGACTGCAGTACGACATCTCATATGATGTTGATCAAAGGCGATTATGATACCATAAAAATTGCATCATAAATTCATAAGATATTGTATATATTAAATGGCAACTTTAGCCTAGTCAGACTGCCAGCACCATGTGATATAATGTGATGACATGATATCAAATTGCCTTTCCCTGAATACTATGTAATCAAGATCAAATTCAAGTAGTGGCGTTTTAGACTCCGCATGTTGTCAGTCGCCTCGAAGCCTGGCGACAGGCAGCCCATGCAAACAAATCAAACACACATGATTCCAAACCCAAGCATGGGCATACATTCTTATGTAGCATTTTGTATGAAAGGGATGGGGTTTTGAAAAATTGGGAATAGAGCATGGCTCAGTTAGTTAGTGGCACCGTAAGTTATTATCCTTTTTTTTCTTTCTTTCTTGTGACTTCTCATTTGTCAGCTTCTTACCTCCGCCACTTTAAGTGGTTGAGATCTGGGTCCTGCTCTAGGGGGTCTAATACCTACGCCACCAAAACGGTGATTGGGAATTTGGTTTGTTTGTCCTCGACACACCCCTGATGTAATGGTTTTTTTTGCTTTGTGGGTGCTTTTTCTTTTTGTTTGAAGCACAGTCTCATACACTCTCGCGGTGTCAAGTAGACTTTAACCTGTAATGTAATGCAATGTAAAGTTGTCAATGACTCGAATGTGAGAGCGTTGAGGAACCCAGACTCATTCAGAGGATGCCAACATTTTGTTACATTTATTTTTAAATGTGACAAGAAACGTAATGTTTAATTATCCGCACAGCACAACCTCTGGCTCCCCATCGTTTACGGTTTGTTGAAGTGCAGTCCACTACTGCTTGTGTGTTGAAGCTGCTGCCTTTCCTATTTCGAGGATGGGCAAGTCCCTTTAGCCTATTTGGCTACCCCTGGACTGTAAATATGCATACATAGCATTATATAACATGAAAAAATAACAGTTCCGGCCTGATCTAATATGGAGTCTTGCAACAAGCAGTGTGACATCACCCCATCAACAAATCACACCCTACATGTGTCAGTGCCCACATGGATACTCTTGCTGGACAAATCTTCAACCTGTCTAGCCTGATTAGTATGCTCCCTGTTTAGTGTGGGTATCAAACAGGGAGACTTGGAATTGGGAGACAGTTAGCAGCCCAGAGTTAACTGCACTGTGGTGCAGATTTGGTGTGCAGGGTTGTTCAAGACGCTGCATCCTCCGTCGCAGCAGCAACGTCGAGGGGCGAGTTGCGTCACAGGACGCAACGTGGGAAGGGTCCGTTGCGTCACAGACGCAGCTTCAGTAGGTCAGTTGCGTCTCACTTGGATACCATGCGTCTCACGGCATCTCACTGCGTCCCACTGGTGTGGTGTGACGTAGCGTGGAATGCAGGCTTCCGTCCAACCTGAACCCATTAGGTTAAACGGCTCCTCCTTTCCACCCTTCCGGCAGTACCGCTGCGGTACCTAGGTTGGCCATGCAATCAGCATAGCCCTTCCATTAGTACCGCTGCGGCACCAAGGTTGGCCATGCAATCAGCACAGCTTTTTACGGCAGTATTGCTGCGGCACTAAGGTTGGCCATGCAATCAGCGTAGCTTTTTCCGGCAGTACTGCTGCGGTACCAAGGTTGGCCATGCAATCAGCATAGCTTTTCCGGCAGAACTGCTGCGGCACCAAGGTTGGCCATGCAATCAGCATAGTTTTTTCCGGCAGTACCACTGCGGCACCAAGGTTGGTCATGCAATCAGCATAGGTTTTATTTTCAGCTACACGCAGCAGCTTCTGGGCAGCTCCCTGAGCCAGCCACCAGGCTAAGCCCCAAGAACTGATCAGTTCTAGACAGCTAATTCTGTCAGCTTCCAGATGTACTAGGTTACGAAAGCTTGGGCTAAATAGCCAGTCAGGGGAGCTGCCTAGAAGCTGCTGCTCGTAGCTGAAAAAAAACACTGGCAATCAGGGGGGGTAACTAGCTCAGGTAAGCCGGGAAGTTGAAAAAGCAAAGTTCGGGGATGCAGGCGGGACAGCCCTCCACGGAGTTTGGGTCCCCCTCACTCACACATCCCACCCCCAAACCCGCTCACACCCCCACTCACCTCTCCCCCTCTCCCAACCTACCGCACACTCAGGTAAGCCGGGAAGTTGGTCCACCACACCAACGTCTCATTCAACTAGGTGGTGACCGGCCCCGGTCACTGATTCATTTTTTGGCTACTCATGCCACTTTCACACTAGCTCCAATAGCCAGCCACTGGGTCAAAACCAATGCTTGAAGCTGTATTGGAATGCTTGTCACATCAGCTTTCAGACGCACCAGTTAGCTTCAGGTTTGGCTCAAGGACAGGGAAAGGGAGCTGCCTAGAAGCTGCTACGTGTAGCCCCAAAGAGAAGCAGTGGACCCGGTCCATGCACAGGTGGCTTGGGACGAATGCCTTGGCCGCTCGGCGCGGGCTGAAGGCCTCGGTCGACGCACAACCCTCAAGGATCGCCGCCTCCGCCTCCTCCTCCTACTGCCTCCTCCATTGCCGCTATTAAGGTTGTATCTCCACTGACACTAGAACGGCTCCAGTACCATGGTTGTTCACGCAATCAGGGGCGATAACCAACACAGGTAATTCGGGAAGTTGCTCCATCACACTAACTTCCACTATTTTTTCCCACGACGCGCTGCCATCCTGTCGCTGCATGGCGACGCATAGGTCTGGCTAAACTAGCGCACACCAACTTCTTATTCAATCAATCTAGCCCTCAGCACTCCTGCAAGGGGTCCCACCTCCTGGGATGAAATCCTTTCAAATACAAAAAATAAGTTTGCTGTATACTAATGCTTATTCCAGTGCTTTCCTTTCGGCTTTTCAAAACAGCTGCTAGGCAGCTCCCCGAGCCAGCCACTAGACTACATCAAACTATTTTTCAGCAGTTCTGGAGAGCTGATCGCGCCGGCTTTAAGGTGCTATAGGCTTTTCCAGGTTGGGGAGCAGCCAGTCAGGGGAGCTGGCTAGAAGCTGCTGCTCGTATCTGAAAAGAAATCACAGGCCAGAAAAAATAAAAGGAAAAGTTCAGGTCCCGGGCCGGTTACCCAAATCGCTAGTAAGAGCCCAACCTTGATAGACACCAAATCCGTCAACGCTACCAGAAGACCCCCTTTCTGAAATGAAAAAGCCCTGGACAGGGCGGTGCCTCATTGAATGCCCGCCCACCTTGCTAAGTCGATCAGTTGGGAAGCCCCTGGAGAGAAAAGTGATGGGGTAGTCGCATGAGGGACAGGAGGACAGGACTTGTTGAAAAATGCCTTATGCATAATGAAGTTTCAGGTGAAGGCGTGAGGCGTGAGGGACAGCAGGGCAGGACTTTTCGAAAAAACGGTATAATAAAGTTTCGGGGGATTAGCATGCTAATGTAGGCAACTGTAAGCAATGCATAGCAAACAGCATGTTAAGGTAATGTAGGCAATTGTAGCAAGACAGAGCAAAAAAGTCCTAAGCTGCGTCGCAAGCGACGCGGAAAATTGGCGGAGTGTGTTGGCAACGGAACGAAAGGTGGCAACGATGGAGCTGACCAAAGCGAGTTAGTTACGGGACTGTTGGCTGACGTGGGCTTCAAGATTTTTTTTGGTCGGACGGACAAATGGGTAACCCTGGGGGCTCCCGCCCCCTTGAAAGGGGGCTCCGCCAAAAACATGTAAAATGGGAACATACATGAGGGACAGGAGGACAGGACTACAGGTAGTGTTTTTATTTTCAGCTAAAAGCAGCAGCTTCTAGGCAGCTTCTGGCTATTCAGCCAAAGTTATTGCAACCTAGTGTGTCTAGAAGCTGACAGGATCCGCTGGCCAGAACTGTCAAGATCTTGGGGCTTAGCCTAGTGACTGGCTAAGGGAGCATCCTAGAAGCTGCTGCTCGTAGCCGAAAAGAAAAATTATGACTATAGGGATGATCCTGAACTTAATATGGTAATTGCATGGTAATTACATGGTAATTACATGGTGGCAGTATGGTACTTGTATGTTAATACTATGGTAATTGTATGGTAATTACATGGCGATTGTGTGGTAATTATGTGGTAATTGCATGGTAATTACATGGCGATTGTGTGGTAATTATGTGGTAATTGCATGGTAATTACATGGCGATTGTGTGGTAATTATGTGGTAATTACATGGTGGCAGTATGGTTATTGTGTGGTAATTACATGGTGACAGTATGGTAATTATGTGGTAATTGTGAAGTAATCACATGGTGATCGAATGGTAGAGATTAAGTTCATGAGCAGGATAACAATAGGGCAGTAGGGATGATCCTGAACTTATAGTTGAAGCTGAAGTGTGTGTGTGTGGGGTGTGGGGTGGGGTGTGTGGGGTGGGGTGTGTGCGTGGGGTATTTGGTGTAAGGGGTTGTTATAGAATCTGGATAGTTGAAGCTAAAGATCAGGACAGGAAGAGAGGAACTTGGGGATGTTCCTGCAGGTTTAGGGTTTAGGCGTTGTGCAATCGTAACAATAGGGCTGTAGGGATGATACTGAACTAATAGCTGAAGCTTAAATTGCGATCGTAACAATAGGGATGATCCTGAACTAATAGCTGAAGCTTCATTTTTTTCTAGTTTGTGTTTTTCTTCTTTAGTCTTCAAAATTCAAAATGAGGGGAGGGAGAGTCCGCAAGATCAGGACAGGATGACAGGACTACCGTATATGGATGTTCCTGCAGGTTTAGGGTTTAGGCCTTGTGTGATTGCATCCTTGATGTTGTGTGATGTATCCTTGCAATCCACCTTGTTTGGCGGAGCCCCCTCTTCAAGGGGGCGGGAGCTCCCATGGTTACCCATTTGTCCGTCCGACCGTCTGACCGCGATGAAGCCTGACACGTCAGCCAACAGTCTCGTAACTAACTCGCTTCCGTTGCCACCAGTTGCTCCGTCGTGAACACTCTCCCCCATTTTTTAGCTTCGCATGCAACGCTGCATTGAACGTGTTGCTGGCTAATTTGAACGATATGGATCGATGTTCGTTACTTAATCGTCTTTGCCTTCATGCTTAGTGAGCAGGCAGAGATCGTTCGTTACTTAATCGTCTTATGTTCGTTACTTAATCGTCTTTGCCTTCATGCTTAGTGAGCAGGCAGAGATCAGGGTACTGTTTGAATTCGCGGCGTACGGCTACTCCTAGTTTCGCCCTTTTTTTTATTTAATCGCGACTGTTCAAATCTGAGCCGCACTCCTGAATACTTCATTTGTCACACTACGGTGTGGGAAATACGGCATGTGTTATTTACTTTTTTGAACTTTGTGTTACTTACTTATTTAAACTATGTGTTACTTATTCATTTTAACTATATGTCATTTAATTATTTGAACTATTTGTTATTTATTAATTTATTTGAACTGTGACATTTCCTTTTTCGAACTATGTGTTATTTCAGCGAAGCCATCGTGACACTTATTTTAACTGCGTGTTCATGCCGAGGTTCATGCTACGGTACGAAATATTTTTTCTTGCCCCCCCCTCAGTTCACGCTATGTGCACTTTCACATATGTGCCATATACTAATTTGAGCGAAGCCATCCTGACACTTTTTGGAACTATATATTCATGATATGCATAATTTTATGTATGTGCCAACGGGTGCCATATACTAATTTGAGCAAAGCCATCGTGACACTTTTTTGAACAGGGCTACTAAGCTCCTGTCTAATCTGCTTGGTTAGCGTGGGTATTGCACAGACGGCCTTTTTTTAAAGTTGTGAGAGGACTTTCACCCCAGGAGGTGGGTCTCCTGACACAAACCAGCGACCCCGAGGATTCAGTTAGAATGGCGTTGCCTCTCCTACGATAAAGTAGGCGCACTTAGGGTTGGTGGGAGACACTGACCCTCGTCCAAACGAACATTCACTAATACCCCTATTGACCACGGCAGAAAAGCTCCCTGCTATGGTCGTTAGAGGCGGAGCCAAGGAGACATAACTAGACAACCACCACTTGTCATTGGCAGTTAGCATCCCAGAGTTTTATGTATGTATGTTACAGTCCAGGGGTAGGCCAAATAGGCTATAAGAAAAGGGAAAGAAAAGGATGAGAAAAGGAAAGAAAAGGATGAGAAAAAGACAAGAAAAAGGAAAGAAAAGGATAAGAAAAGGGAAAGAAAAAGGAAAGAAAAGGATGAGAAAAAGACAAGAAACAGGAAAGAAAAGAATGAGAAAAAGACAAGAAAAAGGAAAGAAAAGGATGAGAAAAAGACAAGAAAAAGGAAAGAAAAGGATAAGAAAATGGAAAGAAAAGGAAAGAAAAGGATGAGAAAAAGACAAGAAAAAGGAAAGAAAAGGATGAGAAAAAGACAAGAAACAGGAAAGAAAAGGATGAGAAAAAGACAAGAAAAAGGAAAGAAAAAGACAAGAAAAAGAAAAAAGTCCTTACCATACACATTGTTAAGGAATCGGGTGATGAAAGTGGCCAAGTACTTGGTCGCAGGAATTTTCTTGGCAACAGTCAACTCCCACAAGCGCTCAATACCATACACACTCTGAATAGGGAAGGGATGGGAAATGGGTCGGTGAGCAGACAGTGGCAGAGGTTAATGTTTTTTGTGCAACGTGTCGCCATTCTGTCGCTGCATCGCGATAAATGAGTCCGGCCAAACTAGTCATAAATACCCCTCCCCGAACCCCCACCACCACTTCCACCACCACCTCTACCAATACCATCACCACCACCACCACCGCGACACTACCATCACCACAACTACCACCACCACCACTTCCACCACTGCCAACACCACGACCAACACCATCACCACAACTACCACCATCACCACCACTGCGGCCAATACCGTCTGGGTGGAAAACATGATGTAAGGCTGGGGTAAGTCTCGTACTTTATCCGTTTTCTACACTTCAGCCCCCATCAGGCAACACCCCTACATGACTGGATCGACCATCCGGGGCTACGCCGTTTCCCTATCACCCCTGGCAGACGCGCTGCATATTGGTTTTAATAGGTTCTCTCTCTGTCTCTCTGTCTCTCTGTCTCTCTGTCTCTCTCTCTCTCTCTCTCTCTCTCTCTCTCTCTCTCTCTCTCTCTCTCTCTCTCTCTCCCTCCCATAGCGAAGGTTGGATGATACGCCCATGAACAGACCCCATACCAGAGCTGTCATGCCGGCATGTGGGGGCCTGGGAGTCCCTCCGTAACACAAAAACCCTTTCCATCTAAAAAATTTGAAACCATTTCTCTCTCTCTCTCTCTCTCTCTCTCTCTCTCTCTCTCTCTCTCTCTCTCTCTCTCTCTCTCTCTCGTTCTCCCATACCTGGTAGCGAAGGTTGGATGATACGCCCATGAACAGACCCCACACCAGAGCAGTCTTGCCGGCTGGTGGGGGCCTGGGTGGAGGGGGGCCATCTACGTCTTCCTGGCTGTTCAAGGATCGGCTGCAGTACAAGGAAAGCACAACACCGTCAGTTGCAGGTACAAAGGAAGTACAAGGGCGTGGTGGGTAGGCACAAATGAAGTCTGAATCCGTCAGTGGCAGGTAACAAGGAAGTACAAGGCCGTAGGGGGTAGGCACAAATGAAGTACAAGTCTGACAGTGGCAGTTCTAGAGGAAGTACAATGCAGGGAGTAGGCACAAATGAAGTACAAGTCTGACAGTGGCAGTTGTAGAGGAAGTACAAGGCCGTAGGGGGTAGGCACAAATGAAGTACAAGGCAGTCAGTGGCAGGTACACATGAAGTACAAGGCTATCAGGCAGTGGCAGGTATAGAACTTGGAGGTAGGTACAAATTAAGCACAAGGACGTCAGTGGCAGGTACAAAGGAAGTACAAGGGTGTAGGGGGTAAGCCCAAATGAAGTACAAGGCTCTTAGTGGCACGCTCTTTCATATAATCATATGTGGGCATGGGCATGAGTGAACATGAGAATTTTAACTCACATGAGGAACGAAGACAAGACACAATCAGCCCCCACGCCCACCCCTCTCCCCACCTTACCAGGCTGGCTGATTTATTTTCTATTGGATACGCTATCACCCAGAGAAACCCCTTCCTACCCCCACCCCACCCCACCACCACCCTCCCACCCCCCCCCACACACACACCACTCCACCTCACTCCACCCCACTCAACTCCATCCAACGCGCCCCCACCCCCACTCCACCTCATTCCATCCCAGCCCACCGAACGCCACCCCACCCCATTCCAACCCACTCCACCTCTTGCCAAAAAACCCACCAGACGCCACCCCACCCCACACCACCCCCACCCACTCCACCTCATTCCACTCCACCCCACCACACACCATCCCAAGCCACCCCAACGAACCCTAGCTTGTGTTAATGGCTATGTTTGACAACGCCTGGCCTAGGCAGCCGCAGATGATACCCCCATGGGAGTACTTGCCAAACTAGACGACCTGCCTGCCCAATCTGTCCGCTAATGGGTAAGCGATCACTCCGAATTTTACCCCCACACACACACATACTACCCATCTCCCCCTGCCTACCTGTGGTTGCTTATGACTGGCCTAGGAAGCCGCAGATGATGCCCGCGAGGGAGTACTCCCCAAACTTGACAACTAGCCTGGCCAATATGGACCATACTGGGTAAGCTATCACTCCGGGGAATCCCTTCCCCCCCACACCCCCTACCCATCTCCCCCTGCCTGCTATGCGATGATGGCAGCATTTGCTAACGTCTGCCCGCACCCACCCACTACATCACACCATCCACTACCACACCCCACTGCCCCCCAACTACCTCCCCCCCCACCCCCCCACACACACAATCCACTACCCCCCAACTACCCCCCCCCCCCACACACACACCCATCTCACGCTGCCTACCTTGCATTGATGGCTGTGTTTGCTAATGTCTGGCCTAGGAAGCTGCAGGTGATGCCTGCGAGGGAGTACTCCTCGAACTTGACAACCAGCCTGGCCAGTCCGTTCAATACTGGGTAAGCTATCATTCCGGGGAATCCCCCCCCCCCCCCCCCCCCCCCACACACACACACCCCACCCCACACACCCACACCCATCTCTCCCTGCCTACCTTGCGTTGATGGCTGTGTTTGCTAATGTCTGCCCTCACCCCCCAACTACCCCTCCCACCACCAATACTACCCCGATCCCCATCTCCACCTGCCTACCTTGCGTTGATGGCTGTGTTTGCTAATGTCTGCCCTCACCCCCCCACTACCCCCCACCATCCACTACCCCCCACTAACCACCACCCCCAAAGTACCCCCCCCACACTCCCACGACCACTACCCCGACCCCCATCTCCCCCTGCCTACCTTGCGTTGATAGCTGTGTTTTCTAATGTCTGGCCTCACCCACCCACTACCCCCCACCATCCACTACCCCCCACTACCCACTACCCCCCACTACCCCCACCCCTCACCCCCACCACCACTACCCCGACCCCCATCTCCCCCTGCCTACCTTGCGTTGATGGCTGTGTTTGCTAATGTCTGGCCTAGGAAGCCGCAGGTGATACCAGCGAGGGAGTACTCCCCAAACTTCACGACCAGGCTGGCCAGTCTGTTTGGGATGGGATACATCATCACACCGGGGACATTAGGCGCGAAGACTGCACTAGGAATCTTGGCTAAGTAACGCTGGATGCCTGCGTGGGTTGTGGTGGTGGTTATGGTGGTTGTGGTGGTTACGCTGGATGCCTGCGTTGGTTGTGGTGGTGGTTATGGTGGTTGTGGTGGTTACGCTGGATGCCTGCATTGGTTGTGGTGGTGGTTATGGTGGTTGTGGTGGTTACGCTGGATGCCTGCATTGGCTGTGGTGGTGGTTATGGTGGTGGTTGTGGTGGTTACGCTGGATGCCTGCATTGGCTGTGGTGGTGGTTATGGTGGTGGTGGTGGTGGTTACGCTGGATGCCTGCATTGGTTGTGGTGGTTACGCTGGATGCCTGCATTGGTTGAGGTAGTGGTTATGGTGGTGGTTGTAGTGGTGGTTGTGGTGGTGGTGGTGATTACGCTGGATGCCTGCATTGGTTGTGGTGGTGGTTATGGTGGTGGTTGTGGTGGTTACACTGGATGCCTGCATTGGTTGTGGTGGTGGTTATGGTGGTGGTTGTGGTGGTGGTGGTGATTCCGCTGGATGCCTGCGTTGGTTGTGTTGGTGGTTATGCTGGTTGTGGTGACGGTTGTGGTGGTTATGATTGTGGTGGTGGTGGTTGTGGTGGTTATGGTGGTGGTGGTGGTTGTGACCCATACCTAGACCTATACAGCAATGTGATGGTTATGGTGGTGGTTATGGTGGTTGTGGTTATGAACTATACCTATATTACTATATAGTAAGACCCACACCATGCTCTCCCTATTATGTGGGCACTCACCTTTCATTGCCGGACTCCCCCCCCCCCCATGTTGACACACAGGCATAGGACTCAGGCACAGGGCTCGGGCACAGGCACTCACCCTTCAATGCCGGCCTGCTCCCCCCCATGTTGACACACAGGCATAGGACTCAGGCACAGGCACGCTGGCACAGGCACAGGACTCAGGCACAGGACTCAGGCACAGGGCTCGGGCACAGGCACTCACCCTTCAATGCCGGCCGGCTCCCCCCCATGTTGACTACAGGAGCTATGAGCGATACAAGCACGACATCCATGGTGAGACCGACCGAGATATCTGAAAGATACAGCTCAAACTCCTTCCAGAAGTTCTGTGGGGGGAGGGGGGGGGGGGGGGGGGGGGGGGGGGGGTGCCTGTTTTGTTTTGTTTTGTTTCGTATCGTGTTTGTGTTGTGTTCGTGTTGTTTTCAGAGAGATATACTGCCGGTTTCAGTGCAAGAATGTTTCGCTGGTTTCAGTGAAAGATGTACCGTCCGTTCCAGTGAGATGTACCGCCAGTTTCAATGCAAGAATGTTCTGCTGCTTTCAGTGAGATGTACCGCCGGTTTCAGTGACAGATGTACCGCCGGTTTTAGTGAGAGATGTACCGCCGGTTTCAGTGAGAGATGCACCGCCGTTTCAGTAAGAGATGTACCGCCAGTTTTAGTGAGAGATGTAACACCAGTTTTAGTGCAAGAATGTTCCGCCGGATTCAGTGCAATTGTGTTTCGCTGGGTTCAGTGCAAGAATGTTCCGCTGATTCTGGTTTCAGTGAGAGATGTTTTGCCGGTAGGGGGAAGCAAGCCCCCACTTCAGTCAGCTCCCACTTACCTAAACCCTAAACGCACCCAATCCTAACGACCCTAAACCCTAAAAACACCCAAACTTTTGAATCAAAACCTTAACCACCAAACCCCAAACCCCCTAAACTTAAGTGGGGGCTACCTTCTCCCCATTGGCTCTGCTGGTTACAGCGCGAGATGTTCCTGTGTAGCACTGTGCTACGTGAGGAGGTGCGTTGCTTGTGTTGTGCCTGTACCCGAGCCTGTGCAGGTTACAGCGCGAGATGTTCCTGTGTAGCACTGTGCTACCTGAGCAGGTGCGTTGCTTGTGTTGTACCTGTACCCGAGCCTGTGCAGGTTACAGCGCGAGATGTTCCTGTGTAGCACTAAGCTACCTGAGGACATGCATTGCTTGTGTTGTACCTGTACCCGATCCAAACCAAATGGCTCAGTGGCAGAGCCAAGGGCAAAAATCGAGGCAGGTACGGGGTTCGAACCCCCTTGAGTGCGCTTGGGCCCGTCCGGAGGGTCGTCGACCGGCACGGTAACTGGTATCTAGATGCGATGTTGGCTCAAGCAGCACATACTTAAGATCCGGTTCCCTTAATCCCACTGGGCACATCCTTAGAGGTCATTATGACGATGTTTGGATGTTTAAATTTTCGAGCCCCCACTTACCTGAACCCTAAATCCACCTAGACCCTGAACCCTAAAAACACATAACCCCTAAACCTTTGAATCAATACCTGAACCACTATACCCTACACTCCCTAAACTTAAGTGGGGGCTACCTTCCCCCCACTATGTTCCACCTGCATGAATGCACACACAACACAATGTGCCTTGGTTGCTTTGAAGATCTATCTTTAAAATTGTCTGTTTTTGGGGTTATTTTGGGTTGTTCAGGGTTGACATCGGTTGATTTTTGTTGATCTGGGTTGATTTGGTTGATGTTGGGTTGATGTTGGGTTGATTTGGGTTGATTTTGGGGTAGATTCGGGTAGCTCTTACCTTCCCCCGCTTTCGCGTTTCAGCTAATGTTGTACAGCAGGAGTCAATGCCGACCTCCATCCCAACCTTGGCGAAGAACAGAGGGTCGGCAAGAATTCGATTCCGGAAGAAAGGAACATTCTGAACGATGAAGCCAATGAGGAACTTATCCTGCGCGCCAACAGAGCGAACAGGCGTCAGGGCGGGTGGTGCAGGTGGCGAGAGGTGGTGGTGAGGTGGGTGGAGAGGTGGTGGTGAGGTGGTGGTGAGGTAGTGGATCCCGAAAGAAGAGAACATTCTGGACGATGAAGCCAATGAGGAACTTATCCTGAGCGCCATGAGAAAGAACAACCGTCAGGGCGGGTTGTGGGCAGGTGATGGTGAGGTGCAGGTGGTGAGGTGGTGAGGTGGTGAGGTGGTGGTGAGGTGCAGGTGGTGAGGTTGTGGGTACCGAAAGAAGAGAATATTCTGGACGATGAAGCCAATGAAGAACTCATCCTGCACGCCATGAGAAGGAACAACCGTCAGGGCGAGTTGTGGGTAGGTGATGGTGAGGTGCAGGTGGTGAGGTTGGTGGAGAGGTGGTGTCGAGGTGGTGGTGAGGTGGTGGATCCCGAAAGAAGAGAACTTTCTGGACGATGAAGCCAATGAACAACTTATCCTGAGCGCCATGAGAAGGAACAACCGTCAGGGCGGGTTGTGGGTAGGTGATGGTGAGGTGCAGGTGGTGAGGTGGTGAGGTGATGGTGAGGTTGTGGTGAGGTGCAGGTGGTGAGGTGGTGGGTACCGAAAGAAGACTGGACGATGAAGCCAATGAAGAACTTATCCTGCACGCCATGAGAGTGAACAAACGTCAGGGCGGGTGGTGCAGGTGGCGAGAGGTGGTGGTGAGGCGCGGGTGGTGAGGCGGTGATGAGGTGTGGGTGTTGAGGTGGTGATGAGGTGCGGGTGGTGAGGTGGTGGTGAGGTGTGGGTCGCACCCCACATTCAGATCCGCGAAGTTTTTTGACTGCCTTTTTACAGACATCGCACAAGAACAAAAAAACTTTACAACAACAAAAAACAAGAAGATACAGATTTCACAACAACAAAAACCAGGCAGACAGATTTCACGACAACAAAAAACTCCAAACAAAAAACCAGAACAGATAGACTTCATACCATACCGACGGGGTCCCTGATTTTTGTGGGACACCACAACACCACGCACCACAACACCACACACCACAAACAGAGTGTAAATGTAATTGCATGCATCAAACAAGCAGGATAGACTTCGCACCTTACCGACGGCGGCCCTGAGCTTGTGCTAGAATGCAAATTCAAATTCAAATTCAAGTGCATGCAAGAAACAAGCAGGATAGACAAACAAGCAGGGCAGACTTCGCACCTTACTGACGGGGGCCCTGAGTTAGTGCTAGAGTGCACATTCAAGTGCGTTCAAGAAACAAGCAGGGCAGACTTTGCACCTTACTGACGGGGGCCCTGAGTTCGTGCTAGAGTGCACATTCAAATGCATGCAAGGTACAAGCAGGACAAGCAGGCAGGACAGACTTCGCACCTTGAGATCCACGTAGTTTTTAACGACCGCCAAGCGTATTCCGTACTTTGACGCTACTTGCAGCATCTCCTTAGGAATCTTTATATTCTTCTCTTGGGCAAAGAGTTGCAACTGCAATGCAAGAGTCAAAACGGTCAGTGGTCGTTTGTGGCTTATGTTTGGGAATCCTTGGGAATCGTTATATTCTTCTCTTGGGCAAAGAGTTGCAACTGCAATGCAAGAGGCAAAACGGTCAGTGGTCTTTTGTGGCTTATGTTTGGGAATGCTTGGGAATCGTTATATTCTTCTCTTGGGCAAAGAGTTGCAACTGCCAAGCAAGAGGCAAAACGGCCAGTGGTCGAATGTGGCCTATCTTTGGGGATCTTTATATTGTTCTGTTGGAAAAAGTGTGGCAACTGCTAAGCATGAGGCAAAGCAGTCAGCGGAAGGCCGTGAGAAGTAGCCTTTATATATCAATGTTTGTATCATTATAGGAAGAGATTGGATCTAGTGTGATTGGATAGGATTAATGGTTTCAATTCTGCCGAAGACGGCCTTATAGCAATTCAGCGGATGATTTAAATTTTGATGCTACGAAAGAGGTCGTAGTTTGTAGTTCGAACCTCAGATTTTGCCTGAAGTTGCCCGATAATTCTTAGGATTCTGGGAGAATCGTCCCAAATTTGACCTGAAACAGTCTAGGTTTGACCAACGACCTGTTGCCCTCAAGTCTGAAATGATCCGTTGAATCGCTATACTGGTTTGAATGCTGATTATCATGCCGAAGTCGGCCTTAAAGAGGGCCTTAAAGGCTGGAGCCATGAAACCAGGTTCAAATCCGTGGTTTTACTCCTTCGATTTATTTCATTTGAGCAGTCGGTAGGCCTGAAGGCTGCTGACCTATGCGATGGGAACTGAGAAATGGTCGAAAAGTCAGTTAAATGGCGAAACCACAAAAAAAGTCGGTTGGAATGGTCGAAATCATAGAGAATCGGTTGGCAAATTCGATTGTTAGTTGTAATACCTGTTATAACGGTTGGAATTCCCCTTGGAGATGGACGAACAGTCGGTTGGAATGGTCAGAATGTCAGTTGGTTTGGGTCCGTCAGGGTGCGAAGCTGGTTAAAACAATACAACTAACACGTTATTCTTGCCGTTGGCGTGAGATTATTTTTGCAGCACTTGAAATCAAGCTCGTCTTGGGTCGCCGAGGATGCGCAGCTGAGTATAACAATAAAATAAACATGTTCATCTGAACCTAGGTCAGCGGAACCACTTCAATGGGCTCACCCTTGGGCCGACCACCGCAGGGGCCCTTAGGGCACCCTACTATTATAGATATATATATAAGTAGGATAGGGAGATGCTCTTTTCCTCGAATCCTCAAATTCAAAGTTTCTAATTTTCTGATTTTCGCTTTCGAGTGTTTTTTTAGTCTCTAGTACTTCTTACATCTTGTTATCAATTAATGCTAATAAGTTATAACCTAAAATGAAACCTATAGTTGTTAATCATAAACTTATCAAACCCGACACCTTTGCCTTTCATGTCCAACTTTCCAACAGATAATGGAAATCAAGCTGCACAGGCAGCTTTAGCCTCACTCCCAAGCTTGCAAACTTTTAAAATTCCAGTCAGGTGTATGTACAATAATTGTAACACTTAATTATACCAGTCAGATTCACAGGAGAGCACATATGAGTATCCCAAGTAACGAAAATGATGTGTTGTACGCAGGCATATCCCCCCCGCTGTATATAGCTTTCGCTCCTTTTTACCCTTCAAGGTCCAAATTGCTGCTTTAAAGAACCCAAATATATGGCTCTAAATGGCTCTAGAACGTTATACATAGCTGTAGGGACGCTGTACCTGGAAGAGGCTTTAACCCATAAAGCTATTAAAAACTATTTGATACAGGGGGGGAGGGGGGGGGGGGGGGGGGCAACTTCAAACCAACATGACACCATCCCTCAACATTGTAGATATCATAGAGAGGATGAAGCATCAGGTTTTATTTCTTAATTTTGCCCTGTAGAAAAAAGTGTTGGCCCTCCAAAGTTTGGGGCCGCGGGGGGGGGAGGGGGGGGGGGGGGGGGGGGGGGGGGAGGAGAAAATCTGACATTTTCAAAACATTAGGTACTTTTCAGGCACTTTTTTCTAGCCCTCAGAATGACATGGGAGTGGAACTAGGGTGTTCCTCTACTAAATACTAGTCCATGTATGCTATAAGGGGAGAGATCCACCACACATTATGCCCAGTGTGTGTCAAGGGAGCGAGTTCAAATGCGGCTTAAGGCATCCCTAGTACATGCACCGGCATTGTTCTGGAGAATGGTGGTCGATGACGTCACCAACTAAGACCACATGTTGTAAAGGACTACATTGTGACCTTCAGCCATACATACATTAGTGATTATTGAAGACCTGATTATTTAATGCCCGATTGAAGCATGGATTGAAGACCTGGTTATTGAATAACTGATTGTTGAAGAGTACTGAAGGTGGGCACATTCGGGGCCAAGGGGCCCTGACCCTCAAGCCCCACCAAACAGTGTGACATTGATGATGATGATTTTCTATGCTTCAAACATCCCAATGGACTCGAGACCAACCTCAATGTATAGGTCTTTAAAACCCCTGTAATATGGGCAGAATTAGACACCATAACACCAAGTGGTGCCTCAGATACTGGCTGTACAGTGGGTTCCGGAGCCGGGGGGGGGGGGGGGGGTCTGCAGAAGGGTGCCTCAGCACTTTTGGGGGATGGTGTATTTCCCTTTTTTTTGCCCCCCCCCCCCCCACCCCCCCCACCCCCCCCACCCCCCCGGGCCCCCCCCCACCCCCCTTGATCTGATATGAAAAAAACATATCTGGTTTTACGCCCCCCTTAGGCACGTAACTATAATTAGCCTGGTATGTTTTTTTTGCAAGCTTGCAGGCATACAAAAACACAAGTTTGGAAAAGTGTGCAAGTTTGCATAAGCTTGATCAGCTGCAGCTGCTGCTGTCTCTTTTTAACACTGTCTCTTTTTTGGGCTACGCGTAACAGCTTCCGCCCAGCTCATTAGCCAGCGCCTGGGTCGACTACAGCTGCATTGGAATGCCTGTCATGCTAACTTGCAGACTAGCTAGCTAGCTTCAGGTTTGGCCCCAAGGTGGGTGAAAGGAGCTGTTACGCATAGAAGCTGCTACGCATAGCCCAGACAAGAAACAGTGGTATCCACTGCCATTGATGCTGGTAGTGGGGCTGCTGTTGATGCCACTGCTAAAAGTGATTTGTTACTGTTTGCAGCATGTTTGTCTGTCTGTCTGTCTGTCCGTCCGTCCGTCCGTCCGTCCGTCCGTCCGTCCGTCCGTCCGTCTGTCTGTCTGTCTGTCTGTCTGTCTGTCTGTCTGTCTGTCTGTAAGTATGTATAAATGCATGAATGAATGAATAAATGAATGTATGATAGGGCCAGTACCCGGTGTTCTGTCCTTCATATCCAAAGTAGGGTATAGCTAGTACTAGAAGATCATAAGCAAATTTTTGTCTGCTGCCAAAGACGGCTGGCAGCCAAATTGTTGGCAAAAACTGTGTAACCAAGTGCCAGAACTCCGTGTGCTCTACTTCTTATTCAATGAATGGTATGTAGGGACCGGCATATTATATGGTGTTGACCAAAGGCGAGTATGATATCCTATGATATCATGCAAATTGCATCGTATGATATTGTACATAAATGGTAACTTTAGCCTAGTCACACTGCCAGCATCATATGATATCAAAAGGTGACATCATATCATATGATTTCATATTGCAGGTCCCAAATGGTATGGTTTCTCCGGCCACCTTTCACGCACACACCCTTCCTTCTGTCCCACACACACCCTTCCACCCCCCTACCACCTCTCAACCTCACACAACTCCTCTCTCCTCCCTATCCCTTATTGCCCCCCCTCAGAAATCACAATGTTTTTCTAGGTAGTAATTGCCCCTCTGCTCCTATTGGCTGGTTGAAAGTCTTGGGCTTCCTGCAGATCATGGACTTCACACCCCAAAACAAGAACAGGCCCAGGACTCGCATGCATGCAACCAAACTTTAAACGAGGGCCCTATACAGTTAAGAGCCTCACCTCCTTGAGTGTTACGACTTGCTCAGGCTCCTGGTCAGAATCCTCGCCCCACTCCTCATCATCGCCTCCATCCCCATCACCTCCACCACCTCCACCTCCTCCCTGCTGGTCATCACCGCCCCCAGATCCAGTGGAGATTTCGGGGGCATTTGTCGCACAGATTGAGGTCGATAGCCGGATCGGCTTTATGGGGGCTGAAAGATGCGTTTTTGATCGCCCTATCCGAAGGGCCAATTTCGAAGCATGCGCTGGCCGCGAGTGATGGTGTGAGAGAAGGGAAGAGGAGGAAGTAAGGGGGGATTCGTTTATCGAAGCAGCAACGCGCAACCGAAGCTTAAACGGAGGGGGGACGGGAAACGATGCGGACTCCAAACGTGATGTCACTGGCACCGAGCGGAATGACATCGACATCGACGCCGACATCACAGGGCTGGCGGCAGCAGCGATGCTATGAGCAGTGTAACCCTGGCAGGCTGATTGATTTGTAACTACTCTGCGCGGATTCGATCAAGCAAAAAAAAGCAATGGGGAAAACACGGCTGTGACGTCACATGCGAACGAATGTCCCATGCCCCCCCGCCCCCCCACGCCATCACCAGTCAGAATCCCTGCAGGGTCACTAAGCGACCAGTCGTCTCGGGAGAAAACGCTGTCAGTTCAGACACGTGGAAGTTTGGTGCATATATAATGCACCGTTTACTGCACGCACCAGAAATGCGTTCATCACTCCCCGCCGATTGAACCAGACCGCTTGGTGGCTACTGGCCAGCCAAGGCCGTAGTGAACTCCCCCCCAAATCCATACAGTTGCCCGAAACAAATTGTAAATAACCCACCGTCGTGAGAGAAAGCGCGAAATCAGATGGGGGGGGTGTCTGATAAATGTAGTGCGTCTTTTCTCTCTCCCCCCCCCCCCCCCCCCCCCCCTGCAGGGCATGAAAAGATCTTTCGAATAATCCCCATTTTATGGAGGGGGAGGGGGGGAGGGGGGGGGGGGGGGGGGGGGGGGGGGGGTACAACCTTTAAACTGTATTCCCCCCCTCCTTTTGTCTGAAACTTCCACAAATCCAACTCATCTCTGAATCGGACACCGCTTTGATGATGCGTTCCCAAATCTATCTTCCTGAGTCCTTACCCTCCCTCGGAGGGAAATCTATTAACATGCATGTAGTGCGCCGTTTTTTAAAGTTGTGGAAGGATTTTCACCCCAGGAGGTGGGTCTCCCGACACATACCAACGAAACCGAGGATTAAGTTCAAAAGGCGGTTACCACATTCTGGGCAGGTGCCGAGTAAGTTTGTTCAAGGGTACTTACTACCGGCATACCCCGGTGGGGAGGCCAATTTTATACGGTGAGTATAGCTAGCTCCGGCTTACGCTGTGGTGTCCTTAACTTCACGTCCTGTGAGTAACTGTATTACACGGATGTAACCATTTCAATTTCAATACCCTCGCTCCTTTCTCTCCCTATAAATGTACGCTTTCAGATGTCAGGGTTGTTCAATGGTAGTTTTCAAGATATTTTCAAAGTGATGAATTAATAAACTAATTGACCACCCCTCACCTCTTATTTTGGGGGCTACGAGTAGCAGCATTTAGATATGTCCCTTTCCCTACCATTGCGTCTACCTTGGAGCTAGCTTGAGCGTCTGAAAGCTGGTATGACAAACAATACAATGCAGCTGCAAGCATCGGATTTAGCCCAGTGGCTGGCTAATGGAGCTGGCTGGAAACTGCCATGCGTAGCCCCCTCAAAATAAACACGCGCACGAGTGCCCCCCTCAAACTCAAGCCTAGCGGTAAGGCATTACATTACATTACATTACATTACATTACATTACATTACATTACATTACATTACATTACATTACATTACATTACATTACATTACATTACATTACATTACATTACATTACATTAAATGTAACATGTATGTTAAAGTCTACTTGACACCGCGAGGGTGTATGAGACTCTGCTTTAAACAAAAAGAAAAAGCACCCACAAAGCAAAAAAAACCATTACATCAGGGGGGTGTCGAGGACAAACAAACCAAACTCCCAACCTCCGTTTTGGTGGCGTAGGTATTATTCTCCCTAGAGCAGGACCCAGATCTCAACCACTAAAAGTGGCGGAGGTAAGAAGCTAACAAATGAGAAGTCACAAGGGGAAAAAAGGATAATAAATTACGGTGCCACTAAGCAGGGTCACTAAGCATGAAGTCCATGTATTTACTGTTGTGTGGCGGAGCGAATATGAGTACTGTAGTGTGAAGTAATCTGTTCGATTTTACATTTGCCTGGTAATAATGTTTTGACTGCCGAAGACGGCGAGCAGCCAAATTGCTGGCTGAAGCTATGTAACCAAGTACAAGTTCAAGAATATGAGTACTGCAGAGGCATCAATTCCCTATAAACTCAATCGTTCTGTGAATGCATGTTACAGTCCAGGGGTAGGCCAAATAGACTAAAGGGACTTGCCCAACCGTGTAGGAAGGGCTTAAAAAGAAAAAACACTGATGAACTGAACCCCACACAATCGTTTTACCGACGGGGGCCCTGATTTCGTGCTACAGTGATCATTTAATTCTACAATATAATGCAGCAAGTGTTCTGGAGGCTCATAGATCAATCGAATTAAATCAATCGAATCATGCAGCAAGTGTTCTGCATCGTATCATGCAGCAAGTGTTCTGCATCGTATAATGCAGCAAGTGTTCTGGAGGCTCATGGATCAATCAAATGCAATCAAAAGTGGATACACATATATCATCACGTGGACATCGAAAGCGAGTGACCCCTCTCATGATACATGAAAGGCGCGGGTCTTTACGCCTTAAGGCCCCTAAAGTACACCGTGCACATGTCTTCTTTGTTAGGCTCACAATGCACTGCTCACCGTGCATTGTTCTGCCTATTCACATGCATCTTGTATTTGCATTTTGTCAGTGTTAGCTGTTCTATGGTTCTACCTATTCAAATAGATCTTGCATTTGCATATACCCTTCCTTTCCGCACACTTCTGTCCCCAATGTTAAACACCCTTTCAAGCTGTTCCATGCAAAATAAAAGTTGAAACACACGCCAAATATATTCTCAGCCCAGTGTTTTGCTTTAAGATAAAAGCAGCAGCTCCCCTACCTGGCCATTCAGCCAGAATTAATGCGACCTAGTGCGCCTGGAAGCTGATAGAATCCGCTGTCCAGAACTGTTGAAATCTTGGGGCTTGGCCCAGTGGCTGGCTAGAAGTTGCAGCTCGCAGCTGAAAAGAAAAAACTAGGAAACCCAGCCTTTATGAGGGGTTGAAACACACATCAGATATACTTTGCTTCAGAGCAGTCAGCACGGCATTACTCATGCCTCCAAATAGGTAGGGGGAGCTTTCACCGAGGACCTTCACGCGGAGTACTACACCATTGATGATGAATTGTCGTTGTGTGATGTTACTCACGTCTTCAAGGGAGATGCTCTTGTGCTGCAAAGATAATGGGATGGAAATGAGTTGGTTTGTGATGCAAGGAAAATGAAACAAATATGAAACGTGATGCGGGGCACAGATCCCCGCCTCTCTCTCTCTTTCTCTTTCTCTTTCTCTCTCTCTCTCTCTCTCTCTCTCTCTCTCTCTCTCTCTCTCTCTGACACACACACACACACGCACAAAACTCGAATATATAAATCTATGTCTCCATCTTCCTACAAACCTATCATATCAAAACAACAGTATGACAGTACGAAGGCATTGGGCCCACGTAGTGTCTCTATATTCCTACCAACCAACTTATGCCTCCATCTTCCTACCAACCAAACAACCAACTAACTATGTACCAACCGACCAACTATGTCTTTCCATCTTCCTACCAACCAACCAACTACTTATGTACCAACCAACTATGTACCAACCAACCAACCAACTATGTATCAACCCACAAACAAACTATGTGTCTCCATCTTCCTACCAACCAACCAACTATGCACCAACCAACCAACCAACTAACTATGTAACAACCAGCCAACCAACTATGCGTCTCCATCTACCTACCTACTAACCAACCAACTATGTACCAACCAACCAACTATGTACCAACCAACCAACCAACTATGTGTCTCCATCTACCTACCTACCAACCAACCAACTATGTACCAACCAACCAACCAACTAACTATGTAACAACCAACCAACCAATTATGTGTCTCAATCTACCTACCTACCAACCAACCAACTAACAATGTACCAACCAACCAACCAACTAACTATGAACCAACCAACCAACTATGTGTCTCCATCTTCCTACCTACCAACCAACCAACCAACCAACTATGTACCAACCAACCTACCAACCAACTATGTGTCTCCATCTTCCTACCAACCAACCAACTAACTATGTACCAACCAACTATGTGTCTCCATCTTCCTACCAACCAACCAACCAACTAACTATGTACCAACCAACCAACCAACTAACTATGTACCAACCAACCAACTATGTGCCTCCATCTTCCTACCAACCAATCAACTAACTATGCACCAACCAACCAACCAACTATGTGTCTCCATCTTCCTACCAACCAACCAGCCAACTAACTATGTACCAACCAACCAGCCAACTATGTGTCTTCATCTTCCTACTAACCAACCACCTAACTACTGTATGCGCCTTAAGTATTGGCAAACGGTTTGGCAAACGACCCTTTCCCAAACCGGATTAGGGGTCCAGCTTGAGACCACGCCAGGTAGTTGGCCTTTGCCAAGTTACGGTTACCATGGTAATCTGTCTACTAAGCCCTAGCAAGTTAAATGTTCCTGAATTGAATTGCTACATGGTTTCATTTTCAGCAAGCTTGGGCAGACTACTTTGTAAACATGTACTTGACCTTGAACTTGGTTACATGGCTCCAGCCAGCAATTTGGTTGGCTGGAACCATGTACCGGTCTGGCTACTAAGCCCTAGCAAGTTTAATGCTCCTGCTTTGAATTGTTTCATAGTTTTACAGCAAGCTTGGGCAGACTACTTGGTGAACATGTAACAAGGAAATGTAACAATAACATAAGACCCTTTGCCAACTGGATTTCAAGTCTGAGCTTGAGACAGTCATAGACCCCTTTGCCAAGTTAGTATTGCCATGCTTTTCTGAGACCCACTTTTAGGGGGGAAATGACATTTGCCAATACTTAATCTTGCCAATACTTAAGGCGCATACAGTATGTACCAACCAACCAAACAACTATGTGCCTCCATCTTCCTACCGATTAACTGACCAACCAACTAACTATGTACCAACCAACCAACCAACCAACTATGTGTCTCCATCTTCCTACCAACCAACCAACCAACTAACTATGTACCAACCAACAAACCAACTATGTGTCTCCATCTTCCTACCAACCAACCAACCAACCAACCAACCAACTACGTGTCTCCATCTTCCTACCAACCAAGCAACCGACTAACTATGTACCAACCAACAAACCAACTATGTGTCTCCATCTTCCTACCAACCAACCAACCAACTAACTATGTACCAACCAACTATGTGTCTCCATCTTCCTACCAAGCAACCAACCAACCAACTAACTATGTACCAACCAACCAACTATGTGCCTTCATCTTCCTACCAACCAATCAACTAACTATGTACCAACCAACCAACCAACTATGTGTCTCCATCTTCCAACCAACCAACCAACTAACTATGTACCAACTAACCAACCAACTATGTGTCTCCATCTTCCTACCAAGCTACCTAAATATGTATCCACCCACCAACCCACCCATCCATCCACCATCCATTCATCCACCAACCCACCCACCGACATCCAACACTCACCCACCATCCCATCCATCCATCCATCTATATGCTAAATTCCTGATTGACTAACAAGTACTCTAGAGTCCAAAAATAAGTCCAATCTGTGGCTGAAGAGCTCTAGGCTGCCGTTGAACCTTTTCAGCGTCCCCATCAAATAGCAAGGCACACAGACACACACACAAACACATACCCCCCCCCCCCCCCCCCCCCCCCCCCCCCCCCCACACACACACACACACATACACACATGCTGGCCAGCTGATCCTCAAAGCAGTCTCTAAATTGTTAATTGACTTACGAGCACTTAATAGTCCCAACAGAAGTCCAATCTGTCGCTGAAGAGCTCCAGGCTGCCGTTGAACAGCTTTCCCATCAAATAGCAACACGCACACAGACACACACACAGACACAAAGACACTCTCACACTAACACACATGCAGGCCAGCTGATCCTCTGCTAAATGGTTACTAAATTGTTGATTGACTGATCCTCTGCTAAGTGGTTGCTAAATTGTTAATTGACTCACAAGCACTTTAGAGTCCAAAAAGAAGTCCAAACAATCGCTGAAGAGCTCCAGACTACCGTTGAAAATTTTCAGATTTCCTATCAAATAGCAACGCACACAGACACACACACACACACTCTCACACTAACACACATGCAGGCCAGCTGATCCTCTTGGTGGTTGCTAAATTGTTGATTGACTCACAAGCACTTAAGAGTCAAAAAAGAAGTCCAAGCAATTGCTGAAGAGCTCCAGACTACGGTTGAACCTTTTCAGGTTTCCCATCAAATAGCAACGCATGCAGACACACACACACATACACACTCTCACATGCACACATGCAGGCCAGCTGATCCTCTAAGTGATCGCCATATTGTTGATTGACTCACAAGCACTTTAGAGTCCAAAAAGAAGTCCAATCTGTCGCCGAAGAGCTCTAGGCTGCCGTTGAACCTTTTCAGCGTTCCCATCAAGAAGCAAGGTACTGACAGCACGCTCACACACACACACGCACATACACACACACACATGCAGGCCAGCTGATCCTCAAAGTGGCCGCTAAATTGTTGATTGACTCACAAGCACTTTAGAGTCCAAAAAGAAGTCCAAGCGGTCGCTGAAGAGCTCCAAGCTGCCGTTGAATCTCTTCAGCGTTCCCATCAAGTAGCAAGGCACTGACAGCACGCTCACTTGCTTAAGTGAGCTGGGCAGGAGATCTGCGATCACTTGCTTACATGAGCTGGGCGGGAGATCTGCGCTCTCCACCCCTGGCCTGCTTGAACGGGTGGGGGAAGCGTCACTGTCTATCCTTGCCATAGCAGATGAGGAGAGCTCAGGATGGCCACTGACAATCCTGGGGGTTTAGGGTTCAGGGTTTAGGGTTGTAGGTTTTCCTGAGAACAAAAATGAAAATGGAAATTGTTACGCCTTGCCACGGGACGTGAGGTTGACGGAACCTTCCCGTTTGCTTGCACTGGGGAATGGTTACTGTGGTTTTTGATTTTGCAGACCGCTACTGCGCCCGATTTTTGACTACCGCACACGGAAGGAAGGAAGTTCTCGGCCTCATTTACGTTCGCAGCAGGTCGGAAATCGTGAACCAAGCAACAGGTTTGAACACCCGACCTACCTATTAAAGTTGGTACTTCTGTACCAACCAAGCCTGAGCTTGTCCAATTATCACTGTAGCACGAACTCAGGGCCCCCGTCGGTTAAACGACTGTTTGGGGTTCAGTTCATGCGTTTTCTTTTTAAGCCCTTCCTATACAGTTGGGCAAGTCCCTTTAGCCTATTTGGCCTACCCCTGGACTGTAACATACATACACTGTCCAGGTAAAACGATTGTTTGGGGTTCATTTCATCAGTATTTGTTTATTAAGCCCCTGCTGATATCATGGTTGGGCAAGTCTCTTGAGCCTATTTGGCTACCCCTGGACTGTAACAATATACATACATACATACATACATTTAGATGATCAAACAACAGGAAGACAGGAAAAGGGAACAGAAACAGACAGGATGCAAATGCAAATGCATAGGCCTATGCAAAGAAGCAACCCAAGAGGTGCTTGAGTGAGACTAGACTAGCAATGGTCCTACCCACTGCAGGGTACCGGCTCACTAGGTAGGACAGACATACATCTATATACCGGTATATATATTTGTAAAAATACAGGGATTTTTAGCGAACTATACGTTCGTTTGTTTGTGTCGCAGGGGGGCGGGGGGCAGGGGGCGGACACGGACAATTGCAGTACTGTACTGCCGAGTGCGCAAAATTCAAATTCCCAGTTTCGTCTTCCCGCTTCCATCTTCCACTCCTCCGCATTAAAATTATACCTGCGCGCCATCGCCCTGTCCTCTCTGTCCTGCGATAACCTGCCTTGACCTGCCCTTCACGTGTCACAATTCGCGATCCGGAGCTGTCAACGAGGCCAGGCGTGGAGCCAAGGCTGCCATACCCGATGCGGAACGCCTGGCTGCTATCGTCCCATGTCTGCAACCTCTTTCCATTGCATCGAGAAGCATGTCACTGCGCATTGTTTGATAGCGAGCGCGAGTTAAATGAATTAACAATTCATGTACCCAAGTCAACTTCCGGTTGACTGGATTGTTTCCATCATCACCCCAGCTTCGATAAATGCGCGCGAATAAGAAGCTTCGGGTATGAGCTGTGAAACTGCACAAGTCCGGTTTTCTCAGCTGGGAAGCCGTGGAGAGAGGTAGGGGAGCATGTGTGTTTTTTTGATGCTGGGGGGAAGGAGAGGGGGGCGAGACGGGGGGGGGGGGGGGGGGGGGGAGGAAGGAGGGTTAAGGAGGAGGGACTGAGGGCGGATGGGGGGAGACAGAGGGAGGAGGGAAGTGTACATATTAATCAATGGATGCGGCAGGCAAGCAGGGGGTAGAGGTGGAGGAAGGGAGGGGATCGACTGAGGGTGGTGGTGCCTGTGTGTGTGGCGGTGGTGGTGGTGGGGGTGGGGGGCATGTGAGAATTCGTTTTTAATGTGTTTGATGGGGAAGGGCTGGGTGGTGGTGGTGTGTGTGTGTATGTGTGTGTGTGGGGGGGTCATCGTTCTTTGCTGGGTACATCCTGACAGGTGTGGCCAACGGCCACACGGGCTACCGTACTAGTACATACATACACATACATCTATATATATGTAGACATACAAGGATTTCTGAGAAAAGTTTGCGAACTTTTTCCCCCGACCTGGCGATAGCTGGCTTTCAACTTAATTAGCGTTACTAATAGCGGAACACCCAACTACCCACCCTGGCCATTGGCTGAATTCGTATCTTCACTGAGCCTACTTGGAGTGCGTAAAATTCGAATTCCCAGTTGAGTTTTCCCAGTTTCCAGAATTCTCCTCCGCATTAAGATTACACTTGCGCGCCATCGCCCTTTCCATCATGCTTCAAATAGTTTCCATCCTTCCATCCTTCAATACTTTGTTGCTTCTACGCGAACTTGAGCACATATGAAGAAGAGTAGAAGAGCAGCGAACTCAGCCCGTCAGCGCGCACAGCGCGCTCTTCAGAACGACGAGGAAAGGGGCCTTGAAAACCAGCCTCATTTTCATCAGATCCAGTCTATTTATGATCATTGCCTACCCTAAGCGATATGGCCCTTGCCCCCCTCATCCAATCTCTTTTCATTGTTTCAAGCATTGATACATCAATTGCTTAGCATGTTGCGATACAGGACTGGCTGAAATTTCCTGGTCAAAACAACAGCTGCAGACCCAACTGTGTTGCGCGCAAAGAAGAAGCTGCAGGCATGTCGCCGTGTGATTGTCGCTGTGTGATTGCGCACGCCCGGTATTCTCAGCGGGGTCGGCTTTCGCAAGCAATTGGCAGGTTGGATCCGCAGCCTGCTCTTTATCTACTTCGTACATCTGCATGATCTAGGCCCACAGCTGGAGTGGGAGGGATGAGGTAGGGAGAAGGGGATAACGCATGCGTGCCGGTGGTTCGTGAAATAGAGGGTGGGGGGAGGATCGAGGGTGGCCCACCATGGGTGGATATGACTGAAAAAGATAGAACTTCTTTAATGATCACAACATCCACCCCGACCTGCTCGCTTGACGCCCTCCATTTGGTTTTCGGGGTATGTTATAGAAAGACCTTAAAGAGTGTAAGATGGGTGTGAGGGTGGTGATGGGGGTACCTTTTTGGTTGGTGTGACACTCTTTCTGTGGGGGGCTAGGGTGGTGTGTATATTTGGGTGGGTGTTGAGAGGAATGGGGTCTGCGCTTAGGTGGGGTGCAAGGGGGATAAATAGAGTGTGTGTCATGGTCCGTGGGGGATGGGGGCTCATGAAGATTTAGAGGGGGAAACAGTATCTATGTAGGTCCTTGGGGGCTGTGCGGGTGGGGGGGTATATTTATAGTAGGAAAGGGAAGGTGGGGCATGTTTTTCCAGTCTTTTAGTCCCCTTGTGTTTCATCCTGTCCCACCTCTTACTGCCCGCCTGTTTCCTGTTCTTTCCATTTTGTTTTTTTTTTCTGTTGTGGGTGTTTGGGGTGGGGGGTTCGCCTGGTGGGTTTGGTTGTGTTTGGGTTTTTTTCTGTTTCTTTGGTTGTTGTTGTGGTTTTGGTAGGGTTTGGTGTTGGTGGTGACGTTTTATTATTCTTGTTTGTTTTCTTTTTTTTTTTTTTTTATTTTTGTTTTTTTTTCTTTTTTTTTTGTTTTATTTTTTGCTTTTTGTTTTTTCCCTCTTAGCTTATTTTTTTTTTTCCACCCTGTTTCTTCTTTTTTGTTTTATTTTTATTCTTGGAGGGTGTACGTTCAAGGGGCGTGGCACGTTTCTAGTCCACCCATTAGCCAGAACAGGACCTCGCAGTTCTCCAGGCCAAACAGGGGACCCTAGGCCAAGAACACGACCCAGTCCTCAGGAACCTGCGGTGGGTGGGGTGGTCGGGTGGTGCCACCGGCCACCACAGTTGCAATTACTATTTACGTACATAGTCGATACATTACATACATACATACATACATACATACATACATCTATATATATAAAGAAATCATGGTCGTGGTCGTGGTGGTGATATATAAAGAAGTCGTGGTCGTGGTCGTGGTGGTGTCATCATCGCGTGCCCACGTGCCATGGGCGTGCGAAGTGTAACCGACTTGCAACCGACTTTTCGTTCACCCAACTAGCAACTCCCCGCCTAGCGGAATTTTCAAATACCAAAACTGCAGATGCGCTGAGCTAAGCGCGCGCGCTCATAGCATGTCCACAACTGCCTCCCATACTATGACGGCAAGACATTTAGAATCAGAAGATCCTCTCCTGGGAGGTCACCAGCCGACCCTCATATGGCTTGGCATAGCGCTCGGAATAATAGCTTTCAGTTCTTCACGGATAATGCGACCATGATGCATGGCAACGGTCCTAATGGACAGGAGGGCCCGCAACACCGCCAGCCAGCGCTCAAAGCGAGCTTACCAGAGCAAGGAAGACAGGGAAATAGCCAACAAGCGTAGACGTGATGCCCGCGCTGCCCGATCCGAGGAGCTACGTCATGCTGGTAATCTCGCAAGGAGTCAGGAACGAGCTACCGTGCCTGAGGAGGAACACGAAGCTGCTAACCAATCCAGGCGCGAAGACTATGCTGCCCAGCCTGAGGAGTTATGCCAGGATCATAATCAAGCCAGACCTTCAGATCGTGATGCTTTTTTCTCCGTCTGCGAGCGTTGCCACCATTCATCTCACGCAAGCGCAATTTTGCCATGCCATTCGCATCACATATTACGTAGTGATTGGCATCCAGTTGCGATTAATTACCTTTGTTCAGATCGCCATGGCCATTCCGTCCCCCTGGACACTCTCGCGCTTGCCACGCTCATCCCATCTTTGCAAGCTCTTTTCGTTGTAAATAATACGAAGTACGTTGCCGCGATTTTTGCTGTTCTGAGTTGACCGAGTATCGACTGGGGCACTGTACGAGAAGACGAAGCTGCAGGTTTGTAGCCATGCAATTGCACCGGTCTGGTGTTCTCGGGGCGATTGGAATCTGAGCGTTCGCAATGTTGGTAGGTTCAAAGCACAATGGGTCCCTCTTTCTGCACGATTGAATCCCACAGGGTGAAGTGAAGGGTACGAGGTAGGGAGAAGAAGATTGTGTGTGCGTGTTGGTGGTTGGGGGAAGGGAGGGTGGTGGAGGGTAAGGTGAGAGAAAGAGAGTGCGTGGGATGGGCTCTGTCGCTGTCCGTGCTGGTGGGGCCGGTGGTTTCCTGGTCCTTTGTTTCTGACATGGTGGGCCATTTCCGCCCATGTTAATTCTCTCTTCTGTCTTGTGCCTCTTTATTTGTCGTCCGCTTGCTCCCTTTCGCCTCTTCTCTCCGTGCTGCCCGCTCTCCAACCTTATCTCTATTGATCTTCCGTTTTTTCCTCTATCCGTTCTTTGCCCCTGCTATCTTACCCTGTTATTGAAGCAAGAATGGCGTGGGAATAGTGTGTAGGTCAGAAGAGGTTGTCGTGGTGTGTCTTGGGTGTGTTGGGTGTTGGGGGGAGAGGCGGGAGGTCCGTGTCGAGCACTCTACTTCTCACTTATGTGGGCTGAGATGGCTTATTTCTTGACTTGCGACTCTGTCTGGTAATGGGAGAGGGGTGGCCGGTTTGTGCCTTGTTCTTTGGGTGGGGGTGGGGTTACGTGGTGGGGGGCATACAACGGCCCGTTACCCGGTTTATCTGTTTTACCCAGACCAGACTAGGACCCATTGCCTGGGTGGGGGGGTGGGGGTGGGGGGTGGCCACCGGCCACACGGGCTACCGTACTAGTACATACATACATACATACATACATACATACCTGGCCAGCGAGCGCACTGCTCCAGCACCACCACTGATTCTGTGCACTGGAGGGCAGGCAGTAGAGGTCTGGCTCCCCAGGACAGGTAGGCTGGAGCGTGTAAAAAGCTGCCCATCACCACCGCTTGACCGATCACTCGTGCGGCTCATCCTGCCGCTAACGCCTAGGCTGGCGCGGGTAGTAAGCTGCCTATCACCACCCCTTGACCGATCACTCGTGCGGCTCATCCTGCCGCTAACGCCTGGGCTGGTGCGGGTAGGAAGCTGTCTCTCACCACCGCTTGACCTATCGCTGGTGCGGCCCACCCTGCCACTAACGCCTGGGCTGGTGCGGTTAGGAAGCTGCCTATCACCACCGCTTGACCTATCGCTGGTGCGGCTCACCCTGACCTCAGAGCCTTGATGGCTCAGCTGGGTTTGCAGAGACTCCCCCCCACCTACGATCTGCTGACTTTCTCTGGACTTGAGAAGGCCGCTGGCACTTCTCTGCTGGCCTGACAGGCGCATTGATAAGCGCACTGACTTGAGGCGATAATCGCTACCTTGCTGACTTAAGGAGTGAGGTGTAAGCAGGTGACCGACAACTGCTTGGTTACTTGGACGTGCCTGGATAGAGGCACTGACGCGACCTAGCAGGATCGATGAGCCTGAAGGGAGGCCGACCCCGCCACCTCCGCCACTCACACACACCTGAGGTTGGGAGGAATTCCTGGAGCCACTGGCAGGGTCACTGGCAACCTGGAAGGCCAGACGAGTTGGTTCAGTTTGTTATAAATAAATAAATAAACAGACCAACCAATAAATAGCACGCCTTGCTGCAAGGGAGTTGCCTCAGTTTGTCAATAAGTAAATCAATAAATCAATAAATAAATAAATAAATAAAAAATCAATAAACAAATGAATTCATAAATAAATAAATAAATACATTCATAAATATGTAAATACATAAATAACCCCCAGGGAGTTGCCTCACTTTGTTAAACATAAATAAATAGCACGCCTTATTACAAGGCGTGAGGTTGAGTGGGCCAGCCCGTTCGCTTGCCCTGGGGCCAACCACCAGTGACTCAGTTTGTTGATGATCGTAAGAAGATATTGGATCGAGTATATTGATTATATTATATTGCTTCTAGTATATTGATCATAATAAATTTATAAGAGTGTATTGATAATAGCATATTGATAATAGTATATTGATAACAGCATATTGCTTATAGTACATTTATTGTAGTATAGTGATTAAAGTGTATTGATTAAAGTAGATTGATAAGAGTATATTGATTATATTAGATTGATTATAGTATATTGATAAGAGTATATTGATTACAGTATATTGATAATAGTATATGAGATTATAGTGTATTGATAATATTGATATATATTGATTAAATTATATTGATCAAGTATATTGACAATAGTATATTGATAATAGTATATTGATAAGAGTATATCGATTGTAGTATATTGATTGAATTAGACTGATTATAGTATATTGCTTAGAGTATATTGGTTAAAGTATATAGATAAGAGTATCTTGCTAAGAGTATCTTGCTAAGAGTATATTGCTTATAGTATATTGCTTAGAGTATATTTCTTATAATATATTGCTTAGATTATATTGCTTAGAGTACATTGATCATGTATAATGATTATAGTATATTGATTATAGTATATTGATTATAGTATATTGATAATATTATATTGATTATAGTAGATTGATGATAGTAGATTGATTATAGTAGATGGATGATAGTAGATTGATTGTAGTAGATGGATTAAAGTTGATTGATTATAGCAGATTGATTATAGTATAATTATATTGATTCAAGTATATTTATCTAGTATATTGATAAGAGTAATGTTTTGGATTCAGATATTCCTGCCGACAACGCTGAGCAGCCATAAAGTTGTTTTGGATTTTGTTTTGAATGTTTTGAATTTTGTTTTGAATCCTGCCGACAACGCTGAGCAGCCTTAAAATTGTTTTGAATTTTGTTTTGAATGTTTTGAATTTTGTTTTGAATCCTGCCAACAACGCTGAGCAGCCATAAAGACTGGAGCCGTGTTTAAGTTTAAGTTCAAGTTCAAGTTCAAAATTCAAGTTCGAGTACAAACTTCAAGTTCATAGTTCAAGTTTAAAGTTCAAGCTCAAGTTCAAATTCAAGTTTGAAGTTCAAGTTCTAGAAAAAAAGTTTGAGCTCACGCTGGGTGGCACCTGAAGTGGAGTGGATCTATGTGTTTGTGTGTTTGTGTGTGGTGGTGTGGTGGTGGAGGTCAGGGTGTGTGTGAGTGTGTTTTTGTATGTGTGGGGGTTTGGGGTGGGGGTTGTGGTGGGGTGGGTGGTGGTGGTGGTGGTGGAGTAGGGTGGTGGGTGGTGGGTGGGGGAGCTAAACTAGGTGGCACCTTAAGTGGAGTGGAGCTTTTGGATGCTCTAGTAGAGACGCAGGTAGATGAGCTGGCAGTGGCAGTCACAGTGGCACTGGTAGTTGGCCACACCATGGATGAGCTTTCCATTTGAGAAGAACTTCTGCCGAAGACCGAACGTAGGCTGGATCCAGCAGCGTCCCTCCTCCAGGGCGAGGACAGGCGAGATGCTAGCTCACTCTTGGCCCCATACACTAGGCTGGATCCAAGCGTGTCATTACTCGTGGGCAAGGACTGGGGACAGCCTGGCTCATTCTTGGCCCCAGACAGTAAGCTGGATCCAGCAGCGTCCCTCCTCCAGGGCGAGGACTGGCGAGATAATAGCTCACTCTTGGCCCCAGACAGGCCTAGCCTGGATAGCTTGGTTGGAGTCATATATACCAACGAGGAGCCCGCCGGCCCGTTCAACTGCATCGCCTTGTCCGCCAAGTTGACGGACGGGGTGGGGAGGGTCCTGGCAGAGGAGGCGGGGCTGCAGGGGGAGGAACGGGCAGAGCCCGACGGCAAGATGGCTGATTGAGACTGGGATGCCTTAGTGGGGAGAGTTTGGGATGAACCCAGGGCCTCCGACTGGTCTTGCTCCTGCTGTTGTTGTTGTGGCTGCTGCTGCTGATTTAGCCGCTGCGCCTCAGCCTCTTGAAGCACGGCAAGGACCCTGCGGGTAGGGGTGGGTAAGTGGGTGGGTGGGTGGGGGGCCTCGGCCTCTTGAAGCACGACAAGGACCCTACGGGTAGTGGGGGGTGCGTGGGTGTGGGGGGGGTCTCGGCCTCCTGAAGCACAACAAGGAACCTGCGGGTAGTGGGGTGTGTGTGTGGGGGGGGGGTCTCGGCCTCTTGAAGCACAACAAGGAACCTGCGGGTAGTGGGGGGTGGGTAGTCGGGGATGGGGTGAGAGATGGGTTGGGGCCTGCGTGTGTGTGTGTGTGTATGTGTGTGTGTGTGTGTGTGTGTGGGGGGGGGGGGGGGGGGGGAGTTAGGGGACGAGCAAACAGACCTACCTGGAGCTGTCCATGGAGGTCTGGAAGGAGGAGAACTCGAAATCCTCGCCCTCGTAGCAAAATGAGATCTTGTCGATGTAAAATTCGTTCTCCTCTGACCGAAGCTTGATCCGATCTATCTCGAGGCAGAGTGTGCGGTCTGTCGCCTTGTTCAGGTCACTCTCCAGCACTGTAGTGAAGCTGACGCAATGCTGCGTGATGTATAGCCTCCCAACGCTCCGGCTAGAAGACCCGAAGCTGCAGCGAGCCTCTGTGCTCACTCTCTCTGATGCCGATAAACCGAAGATGAACTGAGCCGCGAGGGCACCAGCCAACTTCAGTTGGTCTGACACAAAGTCTCGTGCCAATGAATCTGTCTTGCACCGTTGCCTTAGCATGCGCAGGATATTGAGGAGAGAAAGCTGCTGGGGGGATAGCTCCCACACATGGCCATCTGCGATTACAAGGTGGGAATGGTGCTTATGTTCAAAGTGTAACAGGACAGGACAGGACATGGCAGGAAAGGACAGTAAATCTGTCTTGCACCATTGTCTTTGTATGCGCAGGATATTGAGAAGAGACAGCGGCTGAGGGAATAGAACATGCAATACACTGCCATTCAATTATGTACACTGTCATTCAATGCTGCTCACACACACGCACGTGGCCATCTGCGATGACAAGGTATGAGTGATGCTCATGTTCAGGGTGTTTCAGGACCAGGGTACTTCAAAGCGCGCGCTTTTGCGCTTTTGAGCGCTGACTTATTGACCCCCTCTGCGCTTTAAGCGCAGTTTTTCGCAACTCCCTGTGGGCGCAGCAAGCAATTTTTGCGCTTCTTGCACTACAAAGCGCAATTTTTTGTTTTCAAGTGCGCTAAAGCGCTGGCCAATTTGGCCATTTGAAGTACCCTGTTCAGGACATGGCAGGAAAGGAAAGGAAAGGACAGTAAATCTGTCATGCACTATTGTCTTTGTATGCGCAGGATATTGAGGAGAGACAGCCGCTGGGGGGATAGCTATAACATGGCCATCCGCGAAGGTGGAAATGATGCAGGGTGCTCAGGGTGTAACAGGATAAAACAGGACAGGACAGGGCAGGGCAGGGCAGGACAGGACAGGACAGGACAGCTGCTGAGGGGGATAGCTATAACGTGGCCATCCGCAAAGGTGGAAATGATGCAGGGTGCTCAGGGTGTAACAGGACAAAACAGGGCAGGACAGGGCAGGACAGGACAGGACAGGGCAAGACAGGACAAAACAGGGCAGGACAGGACAAAACAGGACAGGACAGGACAAAACAGGGCAGGACAGGACAGGGCAGGGCAGGACAGGACAAAACAGGGCAGGACAGGACAAAACAGGACAGGACAGGACAAAACAGGGCAGGACAGGACAGGGCAGGGCAGGACAGGGCAGGAGAGGACAGGGCAGGGCAGGGCAGGACAGGGCAGGACAGGGCAGGACAGGACAGGGCAGGGCATGTCTATCTTACCACTTATGGGCATGAGCTGCCTACACCTCAACTGAGCCTCAAACATTTCCGTCAGGTCGACTGTTGAAGCTTGAAGAGCTTGCAGCAAGGCGCGTGAGGTTGTGACCGCATCGATGCGCTGCAGGGGGTGCATAATTGGGGTTGAGGGGGGGGTGGGTAGAGGGCAAAGGTATGGAATTTGGGCCTCCGTCAGGTCGACTGTTGAAGCTTGTAGTGCTTGCAGCAAGGCGCGTGAGGTTGTGACCGCATCGATACGCTGCAGGGGGTGCATAATTGGGGTTAAGGGGGGGGGGGGGGGGGGGGGGGGGGGGGGTAGGGGGGGGGGGGGGGGGGGGGGGGGGGGGGGGGGTTTTTTTTTTTTTTGTTTGGTTTTGTTTTTTTTTTTTTTTTTTTTTTTTTTTGTTTTATTTTTTTTTTCTTTTTCTATTTTTTTCTTTTGTTTTTGTTTTTTTTTTTTTTTTTTTTGTTCTTTTCTCGTGCCCCTTTCTGTCCCTTTTTGTGTCTCCCGTCAGGGCAACGGGGGAGGCGGGGAGAGCTTGCAGCCGGGCGCGGGAGGTGGGGGATCGCAGCAAGTACGCGGCAGGGGGTGCAAGTAATTGGGGGTGAGGGGGGGGGGGGGGGGGGGGGGGGGGGGGGGGGGGGGGGGGGGGGGGGGGGGGGGGTGGTTTGGTGAAATATGTAGGTTGGGGTGTGTGGGGGGGGGAGGGGTGGGGGGTGGGGGGTTTTTGTCGTTTTTGGGTGTGTGGTGGTGGGGGGGGGGGTCGCGGGCCCCGGTCTGGAATTTGGTCCTCCGTCATGTGTCGACTGTTGAAGCTTGTAGTGCTTGCAGCAAGGCGCGTGAGGTTGTGACCGCATCGATACGCTGCAGGGGTGCATAATTGGGGTTAAGGGGGGTGGGGGGGGGGGGGGGGTTCTGGGGGGTGGGTTTGGTAGTAGGGCAAAGGTATGGAATTTGGGCCTCGTCAGGTCAACTGTGATTGCTTGTAGAGCTTGCAGCAAGGCGCGAGAGGTTGTGATAGCATTCAATACGCTGCAGGGGGTGCATAATTGGGGTTGAGGGGGGGGGGGGGGGGGGGGGTATTTGGTTTTTTATTATTTTGTTTTTATTTATTTTTGTTCTGTTTTTTTTTTTTTTTGTGTGGGGTTCGTTGTTTGTTTTTTCTTTTTTTCTGCTATTTGTTTTTTTTTGTTTGTTTTTTATTTTTTTTTTTTTCTTGATTTTTTGTTGTTGTTATTTTTGTTATTTTAAGATTGTTTTTTTTCCATTTTTTCTTTTTTGTTTTATTTTCTTGTTTTGTCGTTTGTTTTTGTTTTTTTTCGTACTTTCCCCCTTTCTTTCCTTTTTTTTTTCCTCGCCTTCCCTTCTCCTTTTTCCGTCTTTTCTTGCTTGCAGGCGATAGGCGCGTGAGGTCATGACAGCATCGTTACGGTGCAAGGGGTGCAGAATTGGTCAGGTGTGAGAATTGGCCAAGCCCTATTTGCAGTTTTTGGCTACCCTGGACTGTAACATGCATACATACATGTAGCATGTCAAAGCATGGTTTACACAAACGTGTTACCTGTTTTAAGGTTGGGCAAGTTCCTTAAGCCTATTTGGCCACCCCAGGACTGTAACAATATACACACCTATATCCCGTTTCGATGATTGGCTCAATGGTTGAGTTCGTTGAAATCAGGCAGAGTGTGCGGGTTTTGAATCCCTATGGGTGCGCTTTAGTGTTCGCGGTCGCTGTCAACCGCCATGGTAGCACTGCCCAGGTAAAGTAGCAGCCCATACACTAGCATGGTAAGGCAGGTCTCCCTTAATCCCACGCCCCACCAGGCGTTATCATTATTATAACACACACCTGTTGCTCCTCAGGCGCATCCATGTCCCAGGCAGTCAAAGTCTGCAACTCTGATTTGTAGATCTCCTGGAGGCTCACCACAAAGTCTTCAACTGTCTCGATTTCCTGCACATGCATGATGAGGATGATGATGAAGTACACACATAGGCATGAAGTACACAAATACATACCTGCTCTGCAAGAGGCCTGAAGTACACACAAAGACATGAAGTACACGCATACATACCTGCTCTGCAAGAAGTCTGAAGTACAACCAAAGACATGAAGTACACAAATGCATACCTGCTCTGCAAGAGGCCTGAAGTACAAACAAAGACACGGAGTACACAAATACATACCTGCTCTAAAAGAGGCCTGAAGTACACACGTATTCATGAAGTACACAAATACATACCTGCTCTACAAGAGGCTTGAAGTACACATGTAGTCATGAAGTACACAAATACATATCTGCTCTGCAAGAGGCCTGAAGTACACACGTAGTCATGAAGTACACAAATACACACCTGCTCTGCAAGAGGCCTGAAGTACACACAAAGACATGAAGTACACAAATATATACCTGCTCTGCAAGAGGCCTGAAGTACACACAAAGACATGAAGTACACAAATACATACCTGCTCTGCAAGAGGCCTGAAGTACACACATAGGCATGAAGTACACGCATGCATACCTGCTCTACACGAGGCCTGAAGTGCACGCATATGCCTGAAGTACACACATAGGCATAACATGCACAAATACAGACCTACTCTGCGAGAGGCCTGAAGTACACGCATAAGCATGAAGTACACGCATGCATACCTGCTCTGCAAGAGGCCTGAACGACACACATGGGCATGAAGTAAACACATAGACCTGAAGTACACACAGGCATGAAGTACACACATTTGCATGAAGCACACACATAGGCCTGAAGTACACACATTGGCATGAAGTACACGCATGCATACCTGCTCTGCAAGAGGCCTGAAGTACACACATAGGCCTGAAGTACACACATAGGCCTGAGGTACACATATAGGCCTGAAGTACACACATAGGCATGAAGTACGCACATAGGCATGAAGTACGCACGTAGGCATGAAGTACACACATAGGCATGAAGTACACACATAGGCCTGAAGTACGCACATAGGCATGAAGTACGCACATAGGCATGATGTACACACATTGGCATGGTGTACACGCATGCATACCTGCTCTTCTAGGGGCCTGAAGTTTGCAAGATTGAGAGAGATAGCGTTGAGGGCAGCTATCGCTCCTTTCCAGCTGTGGCCAACAAATCCTCGAAGAACCTCCGTCTCCTCTGCTGCTCCTGAGTATTTCCCCATGCATGCAAGCTCGCCACTGATGCAGGTCAGGATGCCTGATAGGATCTTTGCTGATGGAGGCTGTCTGCCATACGCCGACGTTATCATCTTACTCAGCGTCACCCGGTACTGATGGTAATACTCGGTCAGCATCTCTTTTCTAAAGCCGTTGACGCTGGCCTCCAGCTCTTTCCACCTAGCCGTGAAGACACTGACCACAATCATTTTTGAATCCAGGGGCTCTTCTACATTAGGCGCTGCCCCAAGGTTGGGAATGAGATCAGCTTGATTGGAAGCTGGAGGGAAGATGTCTGTGTAGGAGGAGCTGTTATCGTCCGCTATGTCTCTCTGATACATCGTGTTAGTGTACTACGCAAATAAAGGGTGTGTGCGTTTGTGTTTATGTTTGTGTTTATATTTGTTCTCATGTTTGTGTAGCGTTATATCTTGTGTTTTTGTTTTTGTTTGAGCTTGTATTGCAAGAAAGGGTGTGTACGTTTGGGTTTATTTTTTATGTTTTTATTTGTTCTTGAGTTAGTTTTTGTGCACGTGTTTGTGTTGTGTTATATCTTGTGTTTTTGTTTTTGTTTGTGCTTGTATTGCAAGAAAGGGTGTGTGCGTTTGTGTTTATGTTTTATGTTTTTGTTTGTATTTGTTCTTCTGTTTGTGCTTGTGTTTGTGTTGTGCTATATCTTGTGTTTTTGTTTTTGTTTGTGCTTGTATTGCAAGAAAGGGTGTGTGCGTTTGTGTTTTCTGTTTTTATGTGTATATTTATGTGTGTATTTGTGTGTATATATTTTTTGTATTTATGTGTGTATTTGTGTGTATATATTTTTTGTATTTATGTGTATATTTGTGTGTATATTTGTTTTGTATTTATGTGTATACTTGTGTGTGTTTATGTTTTCTGTTTTTATTTCTTCTTGTGTTAGTTTTTGTGCTTGTGTTTGTGTTGTGTTATATCTTGTGTTTGATTTTTGCTCATGAACTCCACAGCCTGTTTGTTTGATTAATTATTATGAGGAGAGTATTCGGCCTACCCCTGGACTGTAACAACAACAACAACAACTACAACTACAACAACTACAACAACAACATCAGCAACGACATCAACAACAACAAAACCAACAACAATAAGAACAACAACTAACAAAACAATAGTCATACACTTACCGTTGTGTACACCACAGGCGGGTAGGATGTACACAACACACTGGTAAGTGTGTGACCCACTTACCCACATACCCACGGGCCGGTAAGTCATACACTTACCGTCGTGTACGCCACGGGCGGGTAGCTGTACTGATTTGACTTGGCTTGGCTTGGCTTGGCATAGGTTGGTTGGTTTGGGTTTACTATCAAAAAGCCCTGCACACTTACCGTTGTGTAAGCCACGGCCGGGTAGCTATCCTGCCTTGGCTTGGCTTGGCCTGGCTTAGGTTAGTTGGTTTGGGTTTACTATCAAGAAGCCCTGCAATCTTACCGTTGTGTACGCCACGGCCGGGAAGCTACCCTGCCTTGGCTTGGCTTGGTTTGGCTTGGCTTGGCTTGGCTTGGTTGGTTTGGGTTAACTATCAAGAAGCCCTGCACACTTACCGTTGCGTACGGCACATGCAGGTTGCTACACTGACTTGGCTTGGCTTGGCTTAGGTTAGGTTGGTTGGTTTGGGTTTACTATCAAGAAGCCCTGCACACTTACTGTTGTGTACGGCACGGCCGGGTAGCTATCCCGGCTCTCAACCAATTCCTCCCCCTCATCATCTGTTTCTTCGTCCGAATCTTTTGAGCTGTTAGCCCAAGTGGTCATCATATCTGCATGGTCAAACTTTAGACGAGGCGCTGCCTCTTTTCGGCTGGTTACTTGCCCGCTATCGTACTGATAGGGTGAAGACCCTCCACGACCCCCTTGCTCGGGCTCGCCGCTATCAATACACTCCAGTTGAGGCTCCACGCTGCGCCTCCTGCCCATGAGTCCATCCATAGCTTGCTGCTGTTGCATGCTATTCATGCGGAGGCTAACCATCTGCATTGGGTTCATTAGTTTATCAGTGGTGGTGGTGGTGGTGGTGGTGGTTGGCTGGTGGTTATTGACCGGTATGTATGTGTGTATGTATGTATGTATGTATGTATGTATGTATGTATGTATGTATGTATGTATGTATGTATGTATGTATGTATGTACGTATGTATGTATTTACGTATGTATGTTTGTGTGTATTTATGTATGTATGTATGTATGTATGTATGTATGTATGTATGTATGTATGTATGTATGTATGTATGTATGCATGTATGTATGTATTTATGTTACAGTCCAGGGGTAGGCCAAATAGGCTAAAGGACTTGCCCGACCGTGTAGAAAGGGCTTTACCGGTATTTATTGTTCAACATCCTCTGAGGCAACATGCAGGTCGCAGCGTCCTGATCAACCCTGGGGCCAACTTGGCGGATTGTTTTAGGCCCCCCTAAAACAACCCTGGGGCCAACTTGGCGGATTGTTTTTGGCCCCCCTAAAGCAACCCTGGGGCCAACTTGGCGGATTGTTTTAGGCCCCCCTAAAACAACCCTGGGGCCAACTTGGCGGATTGTTTTTGGCCCCCCTAAAGCAACCCTGGGGCCAACTTGGCACATTGTTTTAGGCCCCCCTAAAACAACCCTGGGGCCAACTTGGCACATTGTTTTAGGCCCCCCTAAAACAACCCTGTGGCTTACTTAGCGGATTGTTTTAGGCCCCCCTAAAACAACCCATGGGCCAACTTGGCGGATGTCCTTTGCTGCATTGGCACTTCGATGGATTAGAGCCCTCTCGAAATCTCTAAGTCCTTTGCTGCATTGGCACTTGGATTTGAGGTTGAATCCGGTGAAAACAAACAGGATTTACATTGCATTCCATGTTGAAGTCTACTTCACACCGCGAGGGTGTATGAGACTCTGTGCTTTAAACAAAAAGAAAAAGCACCCACAAAGCAAAAAACCCCATAACATCAGGGTTTTGTCGAGGACAAACAAACCAAACTCCCAACCACCGTTTTGGTGGCGTAGGTATTAAACTCCCTAGAGCAGGACCCAGATCTGAACCACTAACAGTGGCGGAGGTAAGAAGCTAACAAATAATAAGACTAGCGTGCAAGCTGACGCATACACATACACATACATACACACACATAGCCCCTTTCAGTGATATACATTGGTATAGTGGTAGACCAAATCACTCTGAGGATGAAGAGTCGGGGGTTCGATTCCCCCTTCAGTCGCTCTTGGCGTTGCAGGCCGTTGTCAACCGCGATGGTAGCTTGTCCAGTTGAGGTAGAAGACCCCTCCCTACCCGCGTACGACGGGTTCCCTTAACACCACGTCCCACAAGGCGTTATCATTACCTTCACACACAATGTTAAACGATTTTTTGGGGCTCATTTCATCAGCGCTTTTTATTTTTAAGCCCTTCCTACACAGTTGGGCAAGTCCCTTTAGCCTATTTGGCCTACCCCTGGACTGTAACATACATACATACATACATACATACATACATACATACATACATACCACATACCTGCATTGAGATTCCAGATCCGTTGCGCTCCCCATGCTTCAGCAAGGCTTTGTTGAGCACCGTCTCCATATCCAGCGTGTCTTGAATCACCTACAGAAAATTAAAAAATCATAACACACTTGTTAATTTTGATTTCTTGAAACGTTTGCGTGTTACAGGAAGTCAGTATTTCGAACTCTCTCCATATCCAGTGTTTCTTTTATCACTCGAAATAAATTCAAAATACATAATGCATTATATAGTTGTTATTTTTCAATTTTCAAAATGTATCCACGTTGTAGAAAGGCCGTGCCCAGGTCAACATTCATAATACACTTGTTAATTTTAATTTTTCGAAATTTATCCAAAGGCAGAAATGCGAATGTTTAATATTTTGACATTTCCCCACGCTGCAGCAAGGCTTTTGTCGAGCACCGTCTCCATAGCCAGAGTGTTTAGAATCACCTGTAGGAAATCCACAATTTAGAATCCACTTGTTAATTTTTATTTTTCGAAATTTATCCAAACTTTGAATTTGTTTTGGCAGAAATGCGAATGTTTGATATTTTGACATTTCCCCATGCGTCAGCAAGGCTTTGTCGGGCACCGTCTCCATAGCCAGAGTGTCTTGAATCACCTGCAGGAAATCCAGAATTCATAATACACTTGTTAATTTTGTTTTTTCGATTCACACAAAAGCAGCTCGTACCTGATCCCCCCCCCCCACACACACACACACACCCACACACACACACCCACACCCACACCCACAACCACAACCACCCACACACACAACCACCCACACACCCAAGCAGCTCGTACCTGATCTCCCCCCTCCCCCCACACACCCACACAACCACCCACCCACCCACCCACCCAAGCAGCTCGTACCTGATCTCCCCCCCCCCCCCCCCCCCCCCCCCCCACACACACACACACACACACACAACCACCCACACACACACATACCCAAGCAGCTCGTACCTGATCTCCCCCCCCACCCACCCACACCCACACCCACCCACCCACCCACACAACGACCCACACCCACACAACCACTCACACCCGCACACCCACCCACACTCCAACCCAAGCAGCTCTTGCCTGATCTAGCGTGTTGCAAATGGCACAAGCGGCTTCGTTAAGACAGATTGACTCCACTGACTCAAGCCGCTTCATTATCTCTTGCTCGTCGCCAGCTTGGTATTCTTTCGCTTTATGGTTCCTGGCCTGCAGTGTTGAGGGGGCAGAGGGGGTGCATAGTGTGTGTTTTGTTTGTGTGTGTGTGCGTGTGTGTTTAAGGGGAGGTAGAGGGGGGTTGTGGAGGGTGGTGCATAGTGTGTGTGTGTGTTGGGGTGGGGGGGGGGTCGGGGGGGAAAGGTTGGTATTTGGGGGCTTTGTGGTCCTGGCCTGCAGTGTTGAGGGGGTAGAGGGGGGTTTGTAGAGGGTGGTGTATAGTGTGTGTTTGTGTGTGTGTTTGAAGGGGGGGGGGGGGGGGGGGGGTATAGGGGGGTGTTTAGTGTGTGTTTTGTGTGTGTTGGGGGGGGGGGGGGGGGGGGGGGGGGGGAGGCAGAAGAAGGGGGGTTTGTAGAGGGCGGTGCATAGTGTGTGTGTGTATTGGGGGTTTGTAGAGGGCGGTGCATAGTGTGTGTGTGTTGGGGGTTTATAGAGGGCGGTGCATTTTGTGCGTTTGTGTGTTACGCGCATATATGATATATGTTATGATATGATATGACCATTACGCGCATTTGATATGATATGATATGATATGATATGATATGATATGACATTATATGATCATTATGTACATGTGCACTCGGTACCGCAGATAGCTCAGTACAGGTGTAGTATCTGCTCTGTCCGCCAGATATAACAGTACAGGTGTAGTATTTGCTCTGTACTGCAGATAGAACAGTCAAGGTGCAGTATCTGCTCTGTACCGCAGATAGAGCAGTACATGTGTAGCAATGCACCTTGAAGACTACCAGCACGAACGCAGGGTCCCCGTTGGTAAAACGCAGGGTCGCACGGAATCGCTCAATTTGCGACGCTTCGCTCGAAAAAGAAACAGTGCGAGCGACCCGAACTCTCCACCCTCAACCCATTCCTTCGACCACCTCAGAATTCAAACCTCGGTCCCCAACCTCGATTCAATCTTCCACCCTTTTTCACTGTAGCACGAACGCAGGGTCCCAGTTGGTCAAACGATTGCTTGGGGTTCAGTTCATCAGTGCTTTGTCGTTTTAGCCCCTCCTGTCACGGTTGGGCAAGTCCTTTTAGCTTATTTGGCCCACCCCTGTGCTGTAACAACAACACCAATAACGACACCACCACCACCACTATCAATAACAACAATGACAATGACGACGACGACAACGACGACAACAACAACAACTGCAACAACAATAACAACGACACCACCACCACCACCACCACGTGCCGATCTTGTCGTCGACAACAACAACAACAACAATGACACCACCACCACCACCACTACCACCTCCACCACCACCACTACCACCACTACCACCACCACCTCCACCACCACCACCTACAACAACAACCCCAACCCCAATAACACCACCAACAACAACACCAGAAACACCAACAACCCCACCAACAACAACAACGCAACCCAAAGACATCCACCACCTCCATCCCCCCCCCCCGCCACCACCACCAAAACACCACCAGCACCTACACCACCACCACCTACAACAACAACCCCAACCCCAATAACACCACCACCAACAACAACAACACCAGAAACACCACCAACACCAACAACACCAACAACACCCCCACCAACACCAACAAGGCTACACAAAGACGTCCACCACCACCTCCACCACCATCACCAAAAACACCACCATCACCACCAACAACACCAACAACGCACCCCGAAGACGTCCACCACCACCACCAACAACAACAACAATGCACCCCGAACACGTCCACCCCCACCTCCTACAACACCAACAACGCACCCCGAATACGTCCACCCCCACCAAAAACACCACCACCAACACTCCCACCTTCACCAACACCAACAACGCACCCCGAATACGTCCACCACCCCCACCCCCACCAAACACGCCCCCACCTCCACCAACACCAACAATGCACCAGAACACGTCCACCCCCACCCCCACCTCCACCCCCACCACCAACTCACCCCAAAGACGTCCAACCCCACCAACACCAACACCCAAGACACCCCCACCACCAAGGCACTCCAAAGACGTCCAACCCCACCAACACCAACACCAAATATACCCCCACCCCCATCACCCCCACCCCCACCCCACCACCAACAACAGTAACGCACCCCGAAGACGTCCAGGACGCAGTCACTGACGAAAGAGGGATCTGTGGCCCTGGTCGACACGCTGGCTGTGGGCGTCACAATTTCCGAAATATCACTTTTCAAGGAAGCTTCTCCACTTAAGGTGCTCCACTTGAAGGAGGGAGTGCCCTTCAGGATGCTTTTGGTGGCAGAGGGAGGAGTCTTTGTCAGCGGCGGCTCATTCGCAGTAAAGCTGCCCCACCTGTATGCCAGGGGTACAAGATAGTAAGGATGCTCTTTTGGTGGTTGGCCCCAGTGCAAGCAAACAGCCTGGGCCCCTCAACCTTGCGCCTGGTAAAAAGGTGTGCTGTGTATTTATTTATTTATTTAGGATGCTTTTGGTGGTAGAGGGAGGAGTCTTTGTCTGCGGTGGGGGGGGGTAGCATTCTACGGAATGGCGACAGAATGGCGACGCGTTGTCGAAAAATGAAACACTGACCACCTGCATATGAGGGGTAGCGGATAGTAAGGATGCTTTCCCACTCATTCGTACACCTCGTAAAAAGGCGTACGATTTATGTATTTATTTATTTATCAAGGATACTTTTGGTGGCAGAGGGAGGAGTCGTTGTCGGCGGCGGCTCATTGACAGAGAAGCTGCCCCACCTGTATGCAAGGGGTAACATATAGTAAGGATGCTCTTTTGGTGGTTGGCCCCATTGCAAGTAAACAGCCTGGCCCCCTCAACCTTACGCCTCGTAAAAGGCGTACCATTTATTTATGTATTTATTTATTAAGGGCGCTTTTGGTGGAAGAGGGAGGAGTCGTTGACAGCGGCGGCTCATTTGTAGTGGAGCTCCCCCACCTGTACGTGATGGGTTCAAAATAGTAAGGATGCTTGCCCACTCATCCTTCCGCCTCATAAAAAGGTGTGTAATTTATTTATGTATTTATTTATGTATTAATTATCAAGGATGCTTTTGGTGGCAGAGGGAGGAGTCTTTGTCTGCGGTGGCTCATTCACAGTAAAGCTGCCCCACCTGCACATGAGGGGTAGCGGATAGTAAGGATGGTGGCCCACTCATCCGTACACCTCGTAAAAAAGCGCACCAGTTATGTATGTATTATGCTTAAAATCACATTCTTAAGAAGGGGGCGAGTGACTGTAACATACATTTAGGTGGCAGGTTGCAAGCAAGAAAAGGCAGCGCAACAAGCAGAATGAACAAAGCAGGCACGCGCCCAAGGTGCTCGAATCAATAAGGCCAGGTAGTGCTGTCTGCAGACTGTAACAAAGTTGCAAACCAGATCCGACGGTGCAAAAGAGGTAATGATAACGCCTGGTGGGGCGTGGTGTTAAGGGAGCCTGTCGTACGCGGGTGGGGAGTGGTCTCCTACCTCAACTGGACAAGCTACCATCGCGGTTGACGACGACCTGCAACGCCAAGAGCGACCTAAGGAGGAGTCGAACCCCCGACTCTTCATCCTCAAGCGATCTGGTCTACCACTAGACCATCGAATATCACTGAAAGGGGCTTCAGACTGTGCAAAAGAGTGCAAGAAGCAGGTATGCGCCCAAGGGGCTTGTATCAATGACCCCCCACCTTTGACACTACCTCAGGACCCCCACCTTTGAAATAACTCAGGACCCCCACCTTTGAAAAGACCTCAGGACCCCCACCTTCGAAATAACTCAGGACCCCCACCTTTGAAAATAACTCAGGACCCCCACCTTTGAAAATAACTCAGGACCCCCACCTTCGAAATAACTCAGGACCCCCACCTTTGAAACTACCTCAGGACCCCCACCTTTGAGACTACCTCAGGACCCCCACCTTTGAAATAACTCGTGACCCCCACCTTTGAAACGACCTCATGACCCCCACTTTTGAAAATAACTCGTGACCCCCGCCTTTGAAAAGACATCAGGACCCCCACTTTTGAAAAGACCTCAGGACCCCCACCTCTGAAAAGACCTCAGGACCCCCACCTCTGAAAATATCTCAGGACCCCCACCTCTGAAAAGACCTCAGGACCATCACCTTTGAAAAGACCTCAGGACCCCCACCTGATACTCTTGTCTAGTGTACTCTTGCCCCTGACGCCCTTTGCCGTCTCGGGCGTTGGAGCATTGCTGGCTTGGTTGAGGCACCGCATCTCCTGAATAGGGAAAAAAGCATCCACGAGATCAGATGCAACGTCACTAATACAAACAAAACATCAATTTTACAAATACACATTTTTTTTTTTATTTTATGTAAAAAAAATGAGATATGAGATAGATCAATTTTACAAATAAATATCAACACTTAGTGCTCAAAACTTAGTGATCAACATTTAGTGCTCAGCACTAAGTGCTCAACATTTAGTGCTCGGCACTTAACACAATTAAAACACTTAGGGCACCCATTTGATGCTAGATACTGGGAGAGGTCAGAAATGACTGAATGAGACAATGAGGAAATCCGTTATCTTTAAGGTGAATCGAAGATTCAGCCAATTGCATGGGAAATCTTAATATCCCCATGCATGCATCGAATGGATTTAAACACTCAAATAATTTTATGAGGTAAATGGATGAGATATTTAAAATAACACATACATATGCACAGGATACATTCAATATATCCATGAGATACCTGAAATAACAAATGCATGAGATAAACAAAATGACTGATGACATCTAGGTGAGGGGGTGCATGTATACATACATATTTAATATTGCATGTATATATATAATATTGCATGTACATATATATTTAATATGCATACATATATAATATTGCATGTATATATATTTAATATTGCATATATATATGTAATATGCATACATATTAGATATTGCATGCATATATACATTTAATATGCATACATGTTTGATATTGCATGTATATATATAATATGCACACATATTATATATTGCATGTATATATATTTAATATGCATACATATTAAATATTGCATGTATATGTATATTTAATATGCATACATATTTAATATTGCATGCATATATATTAAACATGCATACATATTTAATATTGCATGTATATATATTTAACATAATATTCTTACAATTCGTAGAAGACCAGTTGAAGGGACATGAAAGATGAAACCCATCCCGACTTCACTTAACTTAAGTGTCCTCCTGTCATGGTTGGGCAAGTCCCTTCAGCCTATTTGGCCTACCCCTGAACTATAACATACATGCATACACACACATGCATACATACATACATACATCTATATATGTAAAGAAATCATGGTCGTGGTCGTGGTCGCGGTCGTGGTCGTGGTCCTGGTGGTGTCATCATCGCGTACCCACGTGCCATGGGCGTGCGAAGTGTAACCGACTTGCAACCGACTTTCCGTACACCCAAGTCTTCGCCCAGTGATTTCAATTGCCGAAACAGCAGATGCGCTAAGCTATGCGCGCGCGCTCATTTCATGTCCACAACTGCCTCCTATACTGCGACTGCAATGAATTGCAATGAAATGAGTGAGGAGATCCTCTCCTCGGAGGTCATTTGCTGACCCTCAGATCGCTTTGCACGGCGCTCGGAATAATAGTTTTCAGTGTATTGCTTCACGGAGCGACCTGCGGCTCATGCTCTAGAACTTTCACTTAGGCTCATGATTCGGCTGGCCCTTGACTTTCACTATGCTCACGCATGCGCACTTCTTTCTTCATCTCAGCAATACATTCGTCATCGCATTATGCTATCACATAGCCTGAGTCGCTATCACATAGCCTGATTCTTGATTGGAGGTAGTTGACTTCCATTCTCCAGCCTTTCTGCAGGCTCTATTGATAAATTCATCTTGCTGCGAGCTTAGACACAGGCGCGGCTCATGGTATCTCTGCACGATCTAAGTCCCTGCAACCCTGTGACGTTCTCCCGACGTCCAACTTCCTTCTTGCTGCGTGCTCCTTGCACCGCGTGCAATACCTCTTCAAGATCTTCCCCCCCACTCCACACCACTCACACCCTGCAACGATACGGTTATTTTCGCGCTGAGCTGTAGCGAGTGCGTGACAGAGTTGACCGAGCGAAGGCCCTATCGGGAAACAGCTTGCACGCCCAACTAAGTATCTATGAGCGAAGAGGAAGCTACAGGTAAGCCCCTCTGCTCTCGCGCAATTCCGATCTTTCAAGCTGAGTCTGAATCTGCGCAGACGTTCGTTTGCAATTTCTAAAAGTCTTCGCATTTCCGCGTCGTCTGACGAAACGTCTAAACGTCTGCGCGATTTCGAACTCAGCTGGAAACATCATAATCGCTTCTGTTAAACCCATCTGCTAAAGTGGCCGAGAGAAGATCAGATTAATGGGAACGGAGAAGCAGGGAAGTGCGTGGGTGTTGGCGGGTGAAGGGGTGAGGCAAATTTGAGATTGGGCCTGGATCGAGGTTTGGGCAGAGTGGGGACTGTGTGTGTGTGTGTGTGTGTGTGTGTGGGGGGGGGGGGGGGGGGGGGGGGGGGGGGGATGCATGGGGAGGGATTAGTGTGTGGTTAGTTGGTGCTGGGGGGGGGGGGGGGGGGGGGGGGGGGGGGGGGCAGATGCGTCAGCATTTGAAGTGGGGGAAATATGATGACTGTGTTTATAAGAGGGGTGGAGGTGAGGACAAATGTGTAGCCCATTCTGTAACCCAGCCTCACGGGCACCCTATTATGATTGGGGTAGGGGGGGTAGGGGTGATGTGTGTCTGTGTGGCCACCGGCCAAACGGGCTACCGTACTAGTACATACATACATACATACATACATACATACATACCCCTGCCTTACCACAAAGAAAGCATCCACGAGATCAGATGCAAACTGCGTGAACACATAGTGGACCCATTTAATGATCAGATCCCTGAGCGTGATCCTGCGAGCATCACTCCCTGCATGACCTTTCTCCACCCATGCGTCTATGGCCGCATTCAAAGGATGCCGCATCTGCGCCAAGCAAAGCGAAACCTCGTCGGAGGTGACTTTCCACTTTTCAGCGCCCACAAGTCGCCTGAAATGAGCTGCCATGTCGATAGCAGACGCCTCAATCCACCTGCGTGCAAGTCCATATCATATGTGTGTATTTTGTTGTTGTTGTTGTTGTTGTTGGTGGTGGTGGTAGTGGTGGTGGTGGTACGCCAAGCAAAGCGAAACCTCGTCGGAGTTGACTTTCCACTTTTCAGCGCCCACAAATCGCCAGAAGTGAGCTGCCATATCGATAGCAGACGCCTCAATCCACCTGCGTACAAGTCCAAATCATATGTGTGTATTTTGTTGTTGTTGTTGTTGTTGTTGTTGTTGGTGGTGGTGGTGGTGGTGGTGCACCAAGCAAAGCGAAAACTCATCGGAGTTGACTTTCCACTTTTCAGCGCCCACAAGTCGCCTGAAGTGAGCTGCCATGTCAACAGCAGATGCCTCAATCAACCTATGTGCAAGTCCACATCATATGTGTGTGTATACAGGTATTTTTTGTTTTTGTTTGTTTGTTTGCTTGTTTATCTGAAGTGGGCCGCTATGTCAACAGCAGACGCCTCAATCCACCTACGTGAAAGTCCACGTCATATGTGTGTGTATACAGGTAATTGTTTTTTGCTTTTGTTTGTTTGTTTGCTTGTTTGTTTATCTGAAGTGGGCCGCTATGTCAACAGCAGACGCCTCAATCCACCTACCTGCAAGTCCACGTCATATGTGTGTGTATACCGGCATGTTTTGTTATGTTTGCTTGTTTGTTTGTTTATCTGAAGTGGGCCGCCATGTCAACAGCAGACGCCTCAATCCACCTACCTGCAAGTCCATAGTATATATGTGTATTTGTTGTTGTTGTTGGTGGTGGTGGTGGATTTGTGGCTCCCCTGGAGCACCACCTGCACCACTACCACCACCACCACCACCACCACACAATGTAATACTAACCCTCCTAACCGTGACATGACTTCAATGACTGCAGGCTGTGTGTACACCCTCACCATATTTTGTTTTTTGCGGAGCCCCCCCCTTCTGAGTGGCCAGAGCCCCCAGTGTTACCCATTTGTCCGGTCGACCGACCATCCATCCATCCATCTGACCGTGATGAAGCCCGACACGTCAGCCAACGGTCTCGTAACTAACTCGCTTCCGTTGCCACCTGTCACTCCCTTGCGATCACTCTCTGCCAGTTTTTAGCGTCCCAGGCGACGCTGCATTGAACTTTTGGGGCCTTCTGAGTGGCGGGAGCCCCCAGGGTCACCCCATAATTTTTTTCAAATCTGGAAGTGGGTTTTTTCTAGCTTTATGGTTTTAGGCCTCCTCCAGGGACAGCGTTTTAGTGCTTTCTGTAGCTTTTTGTGGCTTTTTAGGGGCATTGAGGGCGAAACAAAAAAAACTTTCCTTTTTTTACTTTTTTGATAACGATAATTTTGCTAAAACGGGGTCAAAACTAGCGATCGCTATATATAGCGGAAATAAATATATATAGCGGAAATAAATAAATAAAAATCCCTGGGGTCACCTCGTGGTCCGTTTGTGCATGCGTGCTACCGACCACACAAAGCCTGACATGTAAGCCAACTGTCTCGTAACTAACTGGCTTCGGTCGCTCCATTCCGTTGCCACCTGTCGTTACGATAGCCAACACTCCCCGCCAATTATCGTCGCAAGCGACGCCACCAAGTTTTTGTTTAGATTTTACCCCCAAGCTAAAATCCAATCCAATCCAATCCAATCCAGCTGAGCCCTAACCCTAACCCCCCTGGACACTTCCCTACAAAAGAGTCCAACACTGGTCCACCGTCACCGCGGCATGACCTCAATGATTGCATTTGTTTTTGTTTGTTTAGGGTTGAACCCTAAGCTGAAATCCAATCCAATCTAATCCAGCCCAGCTCATCCCATTCCAGCCCAGCCCTAACCCTGACCCCCAGGACACTTATCTACAAAAGAGTCCAACAATGGTCCACCGTCACCGCGGCATGACCTCAATGATTGCATTTGTTTTTGTTTGTTTAGGGTTGAACCCTAAGCTGAAATCCAATCCAATCTAATCCAGCCCAGCTCATCCCATTCCAGCCCAGCCCAGCCCTAACCCTGACCTCCAGGACACTTATCTACAAAAGAGTCCAACAATGTTCCACCGTCACCGCGGCATGACCTCAATGATTGCATTTGTTTTTGTTTGTTTAGGGTTGAACCCTAAGCTGAAATCCAATCCAATCTAATCCAGCTCAGCCCAGCCCAGCTCATCCCATTCCAGCCCAGCCCTAACCCTAACCCCCAGGACACGTATCTACAACAGAGTCCAAAAATTGTCCACCCTCACCACAGCATGACCTCAATGATTGCATTTGTTTTTGTTTGTTTAGGGTTGAACCCTAAGCTGAAATCCAATCCAGTCCAATCCAGCTCAGCCCAGCCCAGCTCAGCCCATTCTATCCCAGCCCAACCCTAACCCCAACCCCCAGGACACTTATCTACACAAGAGTCCATCACTGGTCCACCCTCACGTTGACATGACCTCAATGATTCCTTTTTATTTTTGTTTGTTTAGGATTTAACCCTAAACTGATATCCAATCCAATATAATCCAGCTCAGCCCAGCCCCGCCCAACCCAGCCCCGCCCCGCCCACCCCACCCTCACCTTGACATGACCTCAATGATTGCAGGCTCCGCATCATAGCAGTACAGATTCAGTGCCCCCGTGTCATCATCGGAATCAGTAGCAACCTCTGAAATACTCAGAGTAAGAGGAACGTTCCCCTCGCCCGGGGCTGGGAGAGCTCTGCATATTCCAAATCTGACGAGGGCTGCGTTGTAAGATTGTATCTCCTCCTCCAGCTCCCAAACAATCTGTCAAGAAGGCAGGGCAGGGTTGTTGATGTTGTTGTTGTTGTTGTTGTTGTTGTAGTTGTTGTTGTTGTTGTTGTAGTTGTTGTTGTTGTTGTCGTTATTGTTGTTACTGTTGTTGTTGTTGTTGTTGTTATTGTTGTTGTTGTTGATGTTGTTACCTATGCCAGGCTCTAACGTGGGAAGCCGAAAAGAAGAAGAAAATGCCCAAATTGGCTACCCCCTGGACTGTAACATACATACAATATAAGGCAGATGAAACATAGCAGAGAAGAAAACAGTGCCGATCTTGCCGATGCTGCTGTTGTTGCTGCTGTTCTCTACCTTTCCCCACTTCTGCCTGCCATCCTGCAGTTGCTATCTTTGCCAGGCTATAACGTAGAAAAAAACAAAACAGTGACAAGATTGGCAGCCTCATGGACTGTAACATACATAGAATATTAGGCTTATGCCGAGAAGAAAACAGTGCCGTTCTTACCGGTGCTGCTGTTGCTGCTGTTCTCTACCTTTCCCCACTTCTGCCTGCCATACTGCAGTTGCTATCTTTGCCAGGCTATAACGTAGAAAAAAACAAAACAGTGACAAGATTGGCAGCCTCATGGACTGTAACATACATAGAATATTAGGCTTATGCCGAGAAGAAAACAGTGCCGTTCTTACCGGTGCTGCTGTTGCTGCTGTTCTCTACCTTTCCCCACTTCTGCCTGCCATACTGCAGTTGCTATCTTTGCCAGGCTATAACGTAGAAAAAAACAAAACAAAACAGTGACAAGATTGGCAGCCTCATGGACTGTAACATACATAGAATATTAGGCTTATGCCGAGAAGAAATCAGTGCCGTTCTTACCGTTGCTGCTGTTGCTGCTGTTCCGTACCTTTCTCCAGTTCTGCCTGCCATACTGCAGTTGCTATCTTTTCCCCGCTATAGCATAGTAAAAAACAAAACAAAGCAGTGCCAAAATTGGCCGCCCCCTGGACTGGAACATACACTGGAGTAGGCAAATTAAAACCGAGAAAAAAATAGTGTCGTTCTCTACCGTTCCCCAGTTCTGCGCACCATCCTGCAGTTTCTATCTTTGCCTCGCTAAAACGAAGCAAAAACAGTGCCAAAATTGGCTTCCCCCTGTACTGTAACATAAGGCAAACTAGAGAAGAAAAAAGTGACGTTCTTGCCGATGCTGCTGTTGCTGCGGTTCTCTACCTTTCAACAGTTCTACCTGCCATCCTGCAGTTGCTATCTTTGCCAGGCTTTAACATAGCAAAACAAAGAGTACTAAGATTGGCAGACCCGTGGACAGTAACATACCGTACATAGAATGGAAGGCAAATGCCGAGAAGAAAACAGTGCCGTTCTTGCCTATGCTGCTGTTTCTGCTGCCGTTCTCTACCTTTCCCCACTTCTGCCTGCCATCCTGCATTTTCTATCTTTGCCTCGCTATAACGCAGCAAAAAGTCTCATCTAGTCTCACATTGGACTGAAGCATACATTTAGATGATCAGACAACAAGAACTGCAACACACATACACACACATCTATATATTTGTAAACATACATGGATTTCTCTTGAACTTTTCGTTCGTTGGTGTGTAGGGGGGCCGGTCCCCCGGACAATTATACTACACGATTTTTCTGGCAGTTCCACATGGTACGACGTACTGATATACACGGGGTGGTGTGCACGGACTCCTGCCAATGTTCAAAACATTCTCATCGCGAAATCGCTTTCCCCCCAGCGATTCTTCTCTGAACGTTCCTCATATTCAGGAGCGCTTTCTCATTCTAAGCGATTACAAATGATTCGCTGTCGCGGTCTGCTTTTGGAACCATGCCTACAAAAAAATCAATCCTTCCAGTTCGTTCGATTTTTTGCGATATAAAGCAAATATGGCGCTAAGGCTGATCGTATACAACCTATTGCTACTTGATGCCACAATGCTACACCAACACGACAGAAGAGCAGGAACCACAGCCAGTCAGCGCGCTAAGCGAGCTCTTCGGCCCGACGAGGAGCTCATCAGAACCATTGTTCTTATCAGGCGCCCATTGCCAGCGCTCATTGTTCTCAGCAGGCGCCCATTCTATCCTCAGCGCTCTTCCGCCTGCGAGCGTTGCCACCATTATTTTCACGCATGCGCCTTTCATCATCCTTGGTAGCTAATTGTTTCGAGAAATGTGACTTTCTTCAGATCTTCATGGCCATTCCGTTTATTGCGCTTTTACCGCACATCCCATATATGCGATCTCTTTTCGTTGTATCGACGATCGTGAAATATGACGCTGCGAATTTGCTGTAGAGTGTTGACCGGATTTAAGGCGAATTTTTCCCTACTGTGCAACTGCACGAGTAGAAGAAGCTGCAAGTTTGTAGCCTTGCAATCGCGCAGATCCGGTGTTCTCGGTATGATCGGAATCTGAGCGTTTGAAACCTGTGGGTAGGTTCAATACCCAGCCTGCACTTTCAGCACGATCTCAGCCCACAGCTAAAGTAAAGTGCACAAGGTAGGGATAGGTCAGAAGGAGGGGAGCATGGAGGGAGGGTGAAGATGGCTGGGTGGTGTGGGGGGTTCGGGGGTATTTGGGTGGTGTGGAGATGGCTGGGGGTTAGGTGGGGTGCAAGGGGGATAAACAGAGTGTGTGTCAAGGGGGTGGGGATGGGGGGCAGGAAGATTTAGGGGGAAACAGGGATCATGTAGGTCTTGGGGGCTGGGGGTAGATGGGTATATTTATAGTAGGGAAAGGAAGGGGGCATGTGTTAGATATGTTGCAAAGGGGGAAACATCTTGACTGTGTGCATGTGAGTAAGGGGGGGGGGAGGGTGTACGGTCAAGGGCGTTGCACGTTATGTAACCCAGGCCAGAACAGGACCCAGGACCTGGGTGGGTGGGGTGGGGGGTGGCCTCCGGCCACACGGGCAATGTACTAGTACATATGTACATACATACATACATGCACACATACATACATACATACATACATACAAACATAGGGTTCGAATGGGGGGGGTCTTCTCTTCAGATGATCAAACAGAAAGAACAACACGAACAACAGGAACTGGAACATACATGCATGAATGCAACATAGCGAAAAAGAAAAGAGAGCCATTTGTCACTGGGAGTTATGAACATGTAAAGCAACAACCACCACCCACACCACCAACACCTGCACCACAATCCACACCACCACCTACACCACCACCCACACCAACAACACCAACAACACCACCCACACCACCATGAAAAGCACCGTGATACAGTAGCACAGTGCGACAGATAAGACAAGGACAGCAAGACAGAAATGTAGCAGAACTTGAACTTGAACTTGGTTACATAGCTTCAGCCAGCAATTTCGCTGCTCGCCGTCTTCGGCAGTAAATACAAGAATCCCAGGAAAATGTAAACTCGAACAAATCACTTCTTCGTTTTTTTTCTTTCTTTCTTCTTCTTCATTTTTCTTTTTTCTTCTGTCCTCCTCTTCTATCTCATACTGAACGGAAAAAGAAAAGAAAAAACTATACATACCTATCTAAGAAGACTGAAGAATGTGGCAGAATGCTGACACCATGTGACAGTGTGACAGATAAGACAAGGACAGCAAGACAGAAATGTAGCAGAATGTCAGTTAAACGATTGTTTGGGGTCCAGGTCATCAGTGCCTTTTCTTTATAAGCCCTTCCTATACTGTTGGGCAAGTCCCTGTAGACTATTTGGCCTACCCCTGGACTGTAACATACATACAAGCAGAATGCTGACACCATTACCCAGCAGAACTACCTACCTTTCTGCAGTTGTTATCCTTGCCCGGCTCTAGAGTGAACATCTGGTCCAGGCAAGCGCAAATAGAGGTGAAGCGATTCTGGGTCCACTCGATGACCTTGGTCTCTAGGTTAGCTATGTGAACCTTCGTCATCATATCGCGTTGGAGATCGTTCCTGCAGGGCAAGGGGCGGGGAGGTTGGGTGTGGGTAATGACGGGACGGGGTGGGTGGTGTGGTGGTGGCAGTATCTGGTCCAGGCAATCACGAATAAAAACAGGGCTAGCGGCGAGGGGCGAGGAGGTTGAGTGTGGGTGGTGACGGGAGGGGGTAGGTGGTGGTGGTGGCAATGATGGGAGGGGCCGATGCGTGGGTGGGTGGTAGTGGCAATATCTGGTCCAGGCAAGCACAAATAGTGGTGAAATAGATGCTGGATCCACTCGATGACCTTGGTCTCTAGGTTAGCTATGTGAACCTTTGTCATCATATCGCGTTGGAGATCGTTCCTGCAGGGCGGGGAGGTTGGGTGTGGGTGTGGGTGATGACGGGAGGGGGGGAGGGGGGGGGGGGGGGGGGGGGGGCAATATCTGGTCCAGGCAAGCACAAGTAAAAACAGGGCGAGGGGCGAGGAGGTTGGGTGTGGGTGGTTACGGGAGGGGGCGGGTGGGTGGGTGGTGGTGGTGGCAAGGACTGAAGGGGATGGTGGGTGGTGGTGGTGGCAATATCTGGTCCAGACCAGCACAAGCAGTGGTGAAGCGATTCCGGCTCCACTCCATAACTGTAGGCTAGCTACTGGTTGTGAACTCTCATCGTCATATTGTGTTGGACATAGCAACATGCACATACCACCTTACCGTGCACTCTCCGTAGAGAGCTGCAGGAGGTCTTGGATGTTAACTGAGGTGTGGAGGGTCGGAAGGTTTTTGAGTCTCCTCTCTGCTGCAGCGTTCAAGGTGGGGGTCAAGAAATAGGGATCGGAGCTATTTGTCCACTCCTGGACTGTCACAACATACACACATACACACACCACCTTACCGTGCACTCTCCACACTCGTAGAGAGCTGCAGGAGGTCTTGGATGTTTACTGAGGTGTGGAGGGTCGGCAGGTCTTTGAGTCTCTTCTCTGCGGCGGCGTCCAAGTGTGGGGTCAAGGAATCTATAGGGATTGGAGCTTTGGGGTCCCAGGTGTATGCCCAGCCAACCATCTCGAGCAATAGGAAGGTGGCCGATGGCCTCCCCCTGGGTGCAGGGAGTTGTGCATAGTGGTCCCTTAGGGTTGGGATGGCCCGCTCTAGAAAGAATCCCATCATACCCTTGAAGCCCTTCACCTGCAGCGGTCAGTAGTCAGCAGTCAGTGTTCAGTGGTCAGTAGTGGGCAGCAGTCAGTGGTCAGTGGGCAGTAGTGGTCAGCAGTCAGCAGTGGTCAGTAGTACCCTACGGCACATGGTGGAGGGGCTTGATTTATTTCATGTGTAGGATAGTCTTGCTTATCTGAGGTTGGGCAGGTCCCTTTAGCATATTTGGCTACTCCCTGGTCTGTAACATACATACCGGTACACATGAGTAAAGCAGCTTAACACAATATCGTACGACATGAACTTAACGTTTCTTGTCATATGTCTTAATCAAAGGAAGAAAATTACATACCTCATCATTAGTAAGCTTGGCGTCAAAGTATTTTATTATTTATAAAAAGTACATACCTTATTTTATTATTTATAAAAAGTACATACCTTATTTGATTATTCATAAAAAGTACATGCCTTATTTTATTATTTATAAAAAGTACAAACCTCATCCTTGGTGAGCTTGGCGTCGTAGTATAATTCAAGGCAGCTCATGAGACCCGTGTACGCTGCTCGGATGAACACCTCGGATGGCATCCATGACTCAAGGATATATTGCGTGAGTGTGATCATCTGTGTCTCTTGACGTATCAAGTAGAGCCTCGCAAAGGACAGCAACAGAGCAGTGCCTCCAGTCCCAAAAGTCAGCATCTCCTGGACAGATTCGTCCTGCAGCATGCGTGTGTATGTTACAGCGCAGGGGTAGGCCCAATAGGCCAAAGGGACGACTCAAGGATACATTGCGTTAGTGTGATGTCTCTTGACGTATCAAGTAGAGCCTCGCAAAGGAGAGCAACATAGCAGTGCCCCCAGTCCTAAAGTCAGCATCTCCTGGATTGATTCATCCTGCAGTATACGTGTGTATGGTACAGCGCAGGGGTTTGTATGTATGTATGTATGTATGTATGTATGTATGTATGTATGTATGTATGTATGTATGTATGTATGTTTGTTTGTATGTTTGTATGTATGTATGTATGTATGTATGTATGTATGCATGTATGTATGTATGTTTGTATGTATGTATGTATGTATGTATGTATGTATGTATGTATGTATGTATGTATGTATGTATGTATGTATGTATGTATGTATGTATGTATGTATGTATGTTACAGTCCAAGGGTAGGACAAATGGGCTTAAGGGACTTGCCCAACCTGACAGGAAGGGCTAAGACGAAACAAGTGTTGAAGAACTGAACCCCAAACAATCGTTTTACCGACTGGGGCCCTGAGTTTGTGCTACAGAGATAATTGAATCATACACTTATAACATGTAGCACATACCTGAAGCATGTCACCAAGGGGACCGTCCTGGGGGATTTCCATGTCAAAGTCTTCAGACTCGGGAGAAAGGGGTATTTTGAAAGCTTGTCCGTTCTCCTTGGCCCTCCACAGTGTTGCCGCAAGTTCACGGTATGTTTGAAGGGCAGTCTTGGGGGTGCTGCATGGGGGTGAAGGGGTGAGGAGGGGGGTGGGAGGTGTGTTTGAAGGGCAATCATGGGGGGTGAAGGGCGAGGGTGGAGGTGGAGGTGTGTTTGGAGGGCAGTCGGGGGGGTGCTGCATAGGGGTGAAGGGGCGAGGTGGGAGGTGGGAGGTATGTTTAAAGGGCTGTCGTGGGGGTGAAGAGGCGAGGTGGGAGGTGGGAGATGGGAGGTGGGTTTGGAGGGCAGTCGTGGGGGTGAAGGGGTGAGGTGGGAGGTGGGTGGTGGGAGGTGTGTTTGAAGGGCAGTCGTGGGGGTGAAGGGGCGAGGTGGGAGGGAGGTGGGAGGGTAGAGGTGGGAGGGGAAAGGTGGGAGGTGTGAGGGAGGATTGGGGAGGGGGGAGATGGGAGGCGGGAGGGGGGATTGGGGAGGGAGGAGGGGGGAGGTGGAACGGGGGAGGAATAATAACAATGATATGATGCATTACCACTTACCAACAGTCCACTCAAACACAACGCTTCTAGGCGCATCACAAGCGAAGCGGAAAATTGGCGATGGTGGCAACAGAATGAAGTGACAGAATGAAGTGACAGAATGAAGTGACAGAATGAATGAAGTGACACAATTCACTCGGTGGAACAGAAGCCAGGGTTTAGGAGAAGGTAAGAACCAGGGTTTCTGGTGATCGGTCGTTCGGACGGTCAAACGGACTAAATAATAGAATACAATTTGTATCGGCGCGCTCATATAAAACACCACTACGGGGTGACCCTGGGGGCTCCTGTCCCCCGGAAGGGGAGGCTCCGCACAAAAATGGTGCGATTCGCACTTCCCATCTATCCACCACCAGGCCTGCATCCCAAACCATGCCAGTAGAGAAGACGGTAGAGACACGCCAACCCAACCCAACCCATAAACCCGACCCAACCCAACCCAACCCAACTCATAAACCCAACCCCATTCAACCTTGATGGACTGGCGCGCTTCAAAGACAACGATGGCTACACCTCTTCATCTTCTTCCCTCGGGGACTGGAGATGTTGGTGTGGATGCAAAATAAAGCAATACAATATTATGATGCGATTCACACTCACCATCTATCCACCACCAAGGCTGCATCCCAAACCATGCCAGTAGAGAAGACGGCGGAGGCACGCCGCCAGGATGAAAACCTCCTCATCTTCTTCCCTGGGAGACTGGGGCTGATGTTGTGGCTGCCTAGGCCACCCAGCCCAGCCCAACCGCTGAGATTGGCCCTCGGGGGACTCCTGGTGGAGGAGGACTGCTTGCTTGTTGTGGTGTTGCTCGGCATTGCAGACAAATGGGTGGAGGCTCTGTCTTGAGAACCTGTTGCCATAGAAGGGAGGGCGGGGGTGGAGTGGGTTAGGGTGGGGTGGGGCGGGGGTGGAGTGGCGTGGGGGTGGGGGTGGAGTGGGGTGGTGGTGGGGTGGAGTGGGCTGGAGTGGAGGTGAAGTGGGCTGGCGGTGGAGTGAGGGGGAGGTGGAGTGGGGTGAGAATAGGGGTCCATTGTAGGATCCAAGGAGCGTCCCACCACCATGGCTTCTAGTCAACGAATGGGGACAGGTAGGGGGAAGCTGGGGGTGGAGTGGGTTAGTGTGGGGTGGGGGCGGGGGTGGAGTGGGGTGGGAGTGGGGGCGGGGGTGGAGTGGGGTGGGAGTGGGGGCGGGGTGGAGTGGGGTGGGAATAGGGGTCCACTGTATGATCCAAGGAGCATGCCCCCACAACGAGTTATAGTCAACTAATAGCGACAGATAGGGTGTTGCTCGGCATTGCAGACGAATGGGTGGAGGCTCTGTCTCGAGAACCTGTTGCCATAGTAAGGGGGAGCTGGTCAGCACTTAGCACCCACTCCCACTCCACCCCCACCCCAACCCCACCACGAGTTATAATCAACAAAGAGCGACAGATAGGGTGTTGCTCGGCATTGCAGACAAATGGGTGGAGGCTCTATCTCGAGAACCTGTAGGGAGGAGCTGATTAGGACTTAGCTGGTCAGCACTTGGGTTTAAGTGGTATAGGTGTAGGTGGTTTAAGGTTTAGTTGGTTTAGGTTTAGGGTTTAGGTGGTTTAGGGTTATGATGTAGGGTTTAGGTGGTTTTAGGGTTGATGTTCAGGGTTGATGTGGTTTAGGAAAATAAGTGCTGAGCAGCTAAGTGATGAGTAGCTAAGTGATGAGCAGCTTACCCTGACCATGGCACCAGGGTCTCGAAGCAGAGCTTCTACCCAGTTTTTTTTTTCAAATCTGAAATTGGTTTTTTCTAGCTTAATAATTTTAGGCCTCCTCCAGGGACAGCGTTTTAGTGCATTTACAGCGATAATTTCGCTAAAACGGGATCAAAACTAGCGATCGCAATAGATAGCGGGAAAAAATCCCTGCTTCCACCCATTCGTCTAGCACCCGCCCCCACCACTACTCCACCCCTGCCCCACTCCACTCCACCCCCGCACCAGCATCCACCCCCGCCCCACTCCACCCCCACCCCCGCCCCACGCCACCCCAGCCCCACTCCACTACTCCACCCCTGCCCCACTCCACTCCACCCCCCCGCCCCCACTCCACTGCACCCCCGCCCCCGCCCCCCCACCACTACTCCACCCCTGCCCGCTCCACTCCACCCCCGCACCCACCACTACTCCACCCCTGCCCCACTCCACTCCACCCCCACTCCACCCCCGCACCCGCCCAACTCCCACCATAACTCCACCCCCACCCCGCCCCACTCCACTCACTTGAACTCATCTTGGTGGCATGCTCCCTGGATCCTACTGTGGAGGCGCGGTCCCTAGAGCCCATGGTACTGTGCATGGGGGGTGCATGGGGGGGGAGGGTTTGTGTGTGTCTTTGGGTGGATGTGTGTGGGTGGGGTGGGGTGGGGTGGGGGGGCATGGGGGGGAGGGTTTGTGTGTGTCTGTGGGTGGTGTGTGTGTCTGTGGGTGGTGTGTGTGTGTGTGGGGGGGGGGGGGGGGGGGGGGGGGGGGGGGCAGATGAATGTGTGGAGGCTCCGCCTCGAGGCATTGTCTGCATTCGTTTACAAGAGCTCATGGTGGTGGCCCAGATTTTCAAATTGTAGGTTGAGGGTTCAAATATAAGCCCTCAAACCTAAAACCTAAGCCCTAAACCCTTTGGGGTTCAGTTCATCAATGTCTTTTCTTTTTAGTCCTTCCTGCTACGGTTGGGCAAGTCCCTTTAGCCTATTTGGCCTGCCCCTGGACTGTAGCATACATGCATGCATGCATCAGCCCTGACAAGCTTGTACACGCCTGCAACTAGCTTTGATCTTTTTAGCCCTTCCTGCCACGGTTGGGCAAGTCCCTTTAGCCTATTTGGCCTGCCCCTGTACTGTAACATACATTTAGATGATCAAACAACAGGAAGACAGGAAAGGGTGACAGAAACAGACAGGATGCAAATGAAAATGCATAGGCCTATGCAAAGATGCAGCCCATGAGGTGCTCGAGTGAGACTAGACTAGCAACGGCCCTATACATACATACAAAGCCTTATAGCCATTCAGGGGATGATTTGGGAAGCACACTTTGTACTTCGGACTTGGTTCTCAGAATCTCAGGCCGATTATCGAGAATTCTCGCGAGAATTCTCAGATTTCCAGGCCAAATTCTCAATTTCATGTACGAAGTCCGGGTTCTTCAGAAACCTTGAACCCAAATCATCCGCTGAATGGCTATAATCATAGCCTATTCACATACCTTGAGGCCAGGGTGGAGACTCCGTGACTGAATGTAAACACACTTGAAAATGTACACTACACTTGATGTAGCTACCTCGAGGCCAGGGTGGAGACTCCGTGACTGAATGTAAACACACTTGAAAATGTACACTACACTTGATGTAGCTACCTCGAGGCCAGGATGGAGACTCCGTGACTGAATGTAAACACACTTGAAAATGTACACTTCACTTGATGAACCTACCTTGAGGCCAGGGTGGAGACTCCGTGACTGAATGTGACTAAACTTGAATATGAACACTTGAATGTAAACACTTGAATGTGAACACTGCACTTTATGTAGCTACCTTGAGGCCAGGGTGGAGACTACGTGAATGAATGTGACGACACTTGAATATGAACACTTGAATGTAAACACACTTGAATGTGAACATTTCACTTGATGAACCTACCTTGAGGCCAGGGTGGAAACTCCGTGACTGAACTTGAATGTGACTAAACTTGAATGCTCATCTCACGGCTTCCTCTGCTCAGTGCGTTTGTGTGTGTGTGTGTGTGTGTGTGTGGGGGGGGGGGGGGGGGGGGGGGGGGGGGGGCTTATCTACCTACCTTGAGACCAGGGGTAGAGGCTCCTGTGACTGGAGATGACATTGTCTGAGCTCTGAGCTTATCTCGCGGCTTCCTCTGCTCAGTGTGTGTTGTCGTGGTGGGGGTGGTGGGGGTATGCTTCTGTGTGTGTGTGTGAATGGGGGGGGGGGGGGGGGGGGGGGGGGGGGGGGTGGGCTTATCCACCTACCTTGAGGCCAGGGTGCAGAGCTCCGTGAATGGATGACATTTGTCTGAGCTCTGAGCTTATCTCGCGGGCTTTCCTCTGGCTTTAGTGTTGTGTGGTTGGTGGGGTGGTGGGGGTCTATGTGTGTGTGCTGTGTGTGTGTGTGTGTTGTGGGGGGGGGGGGGTGGGTCTTATCCACCTACCTTGAGGCCAGGGTGGAGGCTCCGTGACTGGATGAATTGTCTGAGCTCTGAGCTTATATCGCGGCTTCCTCTGCTTAGTGTGTGTGTGTGTGATGGGGGTGGGGGTGGGGGTGGTGGTGCGGGGGGGGGGTCTTGTGTGTGTGTGTGTGTGTGTGGGGGGGGGGGGGGGGGGGTCTTATCCACCTACCTGAGGCCAGGGTGGAGGTTCGTGACTGGATGACATTGTCTGCAGCTCTGACATCATCTCGCGGCTTCCTCTGCTTGGTGTGTGTGTGTGTGGTGGGGGGGGGGGGTGGTGGGGGGTCTATGTGTGTGTGATGTGTGTGTGTGTGTGTGGTGGTGGTGGTGGTGGGGGTCTTATCCACTACCTTGAGGCCAGGGTAGAGGCTCCGTGTGACTGGATGACATTGCCTGAGCTCTGAGTTATCTCGCGGCTTCCTCTGCTCAGTGTTGTGTGTGTGTGGTGGTGGGGGGTGTGTGTGGTGGGGGTCTATGTGTGTGTGTGTGTGTGTGTGTGTGTGTGTGTGTGTGGGGGGGGGGGGGGGGGGGGGGGGTCTTATCCACCTACCTTGAGGCCAGGGTGGAGGCTCTGTGACTGGAGGACATTGTATGAGATCTTGAGCTTCTCTCGCGGCTACTCTGCTTAGTGTGTGTGTGTGTGGTGTGTGTGGTGGGGATGGTGGGGGTCTATGTGTGGTGTGTGTGTGGGGGGGGGGGGGGGGGGGGGGGGGGGGGGGTCTTATCCACCTACCTTGAGGCAAGGGTGGAGGCTCCGTGACTGGATGACATTGTCTGAGCTCTGAGCTTATCTCGCGGCTTCATCTGCTCAGGTGTGTGTGTGTGTGTGTGTGTGTGGTGGTGGTGGTGGGGGGGGGGGGGTCTTATGTGTGTGGTGTGTGTGTGTGTGTGTTGTGGGGGGGGGGGGGGGGGGGGGGGGGGGGGGGGGGTCTTATACCACCTACCTTGAGGCCAGGGTAGAGGCTCCGTGACTGGATGACATTGTCTGAGCTCTGAGCTTATCTCGCGGCTGCCTCTGCTCAGTGTGTGTGTGTGTGGTGGGGGTGGTGGGGGTCTGTGTGTGTGTGTGTGTGGGGGGGGGGGGGGGGGGGGGGGGGGGGGGGGGGGGTTCTTATCCACCTACCTTGAGGCCAGGGTAGAGGCTCCGTGACTGGATGACATTGTCTGAGCTCTGAGCTTATCTCGCGACTGCCTCTCCTCGATGGGTCGGAAGGCTTGCTGAGGGCCGGTGGCTAGTCGGCTCGGCATGGGCTGATCTGCAGCCATCCGCTTCTCCTTCACATACGTCACTTCCACTGTCAGCTTCCCGGGGTGCCGGCGCCCCATGGTACCTAGCAGAGAATCTTGTACATCGTACATCTCTTCGATATCCATCGCACGCGTGTCCATCTCTTGATCTTGTGGTCCGTCCATAATTGCACTGCCACACCAGCAGCTCCAGAAGGGCTTGCCCTTCTGAGGGGGAGCGTGGGTGTCCAGGGTCAGGGTCTGGCTTTTCAGACCTGGCTGCAAGGTCTTCAGGTCTAGTGAGCACTGGCCCAGAACAGTGTCGCTGAAGGTTGGGCATGAGTGGTCGCAGTGGCGCACCTGGGCAGTGCAGGGGGGGGAAAGAAGAGTGTGGGGCGGGGTGAGGTGTGGTGTGGTGTGGTGTGGTGTGGTGGGGGTGGGGGTGGGGGGGAGGGGTGGGGTGGGGTGGGTAGGGTTGGATAGGGTTGGGTAGGGTTGAGTTGGGTAGGGTTGGGTTGCTGAATGTTGGGCATGAGTGATCACAGTTGCGCACATGGGTAGGGCAGGGGGGGGGGAAGAGTGTGTGGGGTGGGGGTGGATGGGCATGGGCATGGAAGTGGAGTGGAGTGTTGGGTAGGGTAGTGTTGGGTAGAGATGAGTTGAGTTAGGTTGGGTAGGGTGGGTGGGGCGCTGACTGTGGGAATGAGTGACCCACAGCGGCAACCTGGGTAGGGCAGGGGGAGGGGAATAAGAGTGTGGGGGGTGGGGTGGGTGGAGAGCATAGGTTGTCAGGTCCGGGTTGGATTTTCAGACCGGTGCAAGTCTTCAGTTCTAGTAGGAATGGCAGCCACAGTATCGATGGAAGGTGGGCATGAATGGTTGCAGTGGTGGACCTGGGAGGGCAGGGGGCGAATTAAGAGTGGGGTGTGGTGGGGTAAGGAGAGTGGATGTGTTGGGTTAGGGCAGGGGGGGGAATGGGGGAATTAAGAGTGGGGTGGGTTGGGTTGGGGGGTTGGGTTGGGTTGGTTGGTGGGGGTTGGGTTGTTGGGGTGGGTTGGGTAGGTGGGTATGGCCTGGTTAGTTGTTGGTGTTGGGTTGGGTTGGGTTGGGTTGGGTAGTGTTGGGTGCCTGGTAGTGTGGGGTAGGTGTAGTGTTGGGTTGGGTTGGGTTGGGTTGGGTTGGGTGGTTGGGTTGGGTGGGTTGGGTTGGGTGGGTTGAGTTGGGTTGGGTGGTTGGGTTGGGTTGGGTTGGGTTGGGTTGGGTTGGGTGGGTTGGGGTTTTGGTTGGGTTGGGGTTGGGTTGGGTTGGGTTGGGTTGGGTAGTGTTGGGTTGGGTAGTGTTGGGTTGGGTAGTGTTGGGTTGGGTTGGACTGGGGTAGTGTTGGGTAGTGTTGGGTTGGGTTGGGTTGGGTGGGTTGGGTATGGTTGGGTTGGGTTGGGTTGGGTTGGTTGGGTTGGGTTGGGTTGGGTTAGTGTTGGGTTGGCCCTGGGTAGTCTTGGGTTGGGTTGGGCTTTGGGTGGGTTGGTTGGGTTGGGTTGGGTTGGGTTGGTTGGGTTGGGTTGGGTATGGTTGGGTTAGGTTAAGTTGGGTTGGGTTGGGTTGGGTAGTGTTGGGTTGGCCTGGGTAGTCTTGGGTTGGGTTGGGTTTGGGTGGTTGGGTTGGGTATGGTTGGGTTATGGTTGTGAGTTGGGTTGGGTTGGGTTGGGTTGGGACGCTGAATGTTGGGCATGACTGCATGAGTGGGCACAGTGGGACACCTGGGTAGGGTAGGGTGGGGTGGGATGGTGGAGTGGGGTGGGGTAGTGTTGGATAGGGTTGGGTAGGGTAGGGTGGGGAATGAAGATTGTGTAGGGTGGGGTGAGGTGGTGTAGTGCAGTGCAGTGTAGTGTAGTGTAGTGTAGTGCAGTGTAGTGCAGTGTAGTGTAGTGTTGGGTAGGGTTGGGTTGGGTTGGGTAGGGTAGGGTTGGGTTGCGTTGGGTTGGGTTGATTAGTGTTAGGTTGTGTTGATTATTGTTGGGTAATTTTGGGGTGGTAAGTGTTGGGTTGGTTAGGGTTGGGTAGTGTTGGGTAGTGTTGGGTAGTGTTGGGTTGGGTTGGGTTGGGTTGGGTTGGGTTGGGTTGGGTTGGGTTGGGTTGGGTTGGGTTGGGTTGGGTTGGGTTGGGTTGGGTTGGGTTGGGTTGATTAGTGTTGGGTTGCGTTGGTTTGTGCTGGGTTAGTTAGTGTTGGGTTGGGTTGGGTTGGGTAGTGTTGATTAGTGTTGGGTTGGGGTGGTAAGTGTTGAGTTGGGTTGGCTTGGGTCGCTGAATGTTGAGCATGAGTGGGCACAATGGCGGACCTGGGTAGTGTAGGGTTGGGTAGGGTAGGGTGGGGAATGAAGAGTGTGTGGGTGGGTGGGGTGGGTGGGTTAGAGTAGGGTGGGTAGGGTTGGGTTGGGTGGGTTATTATTGTTTCGTTGTGCTGGTTCTTGTTGGGGAGTGTAGGGGGGGGGGGGGGGTGGGGGAATGAAGAGTGCGTTGGGGGGGGGGGTGGGGGGGGAGTGAAGAGAGTGTGGGGTGGGGGTGGGGGGTGGGGGGTGTGGGGGGGGGGGTAGGGTAGTGTTGGGTAGGCTTGGGTAGGGTTCAGTGGATTGGGTTGGGTAGGGTTTGGTTGTGTTGATTATTGTTTGGTTGCCCTGGTTATTGTTGGGTATTTTATGGGTGTGAAGTGCTGGGTTGGGTAGTTTTGATTAGTGTTGGGTTGGGTAGGGTCGATGAATGTTGGGCATGAGTGATCACAGTGGCGCACATGGGTAGGGCAGGGGGGATGAAGTGTGTGTGGGGTGGGGTGGTTTGGTGTGGTGTGGTGTGGTGAGGTGTGGTGTGGTGTGGTGTAGTGTATTGTATTGTAGTGTGGTGTAGTGTAGTGTAGTGTAGTGTAGTGTAGGTAGTGTAGTGTAGTGTAGTGTAGTGTAGTGTAGTGTAGTGTAGTGTAGTGTAGTGTAGTGCAGTTTTGGGTAGTGTTGGGTAGTGTAGTGTAGTGTAGTGTAGTGTGGTGTAGTGTAGTGTTGGGTAGTGTAGTGTAGTGTAGTGTAGTGTCGTGTCGTGTCGTGTCGTGTAGTGTGGTGTAGTGTAGTGTAGTGCAGTGTTGGGTAGTGTTGGGTAGTGTTGGATAGTGCTGGGTAGGGTATTGTTGGGTAGTGTAGTGCAGTGTTGGGTAGTCTTGGGTAGGGTATGGTTGGGTAGGGTTGGGTTGGGTAGCTGGATGTTGGGCATGATTGGTCACAGTGGAGCACCTGGGTAGGGCAGGGGGGGTAGTGTTGTGTTGCGTTGTGTTGGTAAGTGTTGGGGTGGTACGTGTTGGGTTGGGTTGGGTAGCTGAACGTTGGGCATGCGTGATCACAGTGGGGGACCTGGGTAGTGTTGATTAGGTTTGGGTTGTGTTGGTTATTATTGAGGTGGTAAGTGTTGGGTTGGGTTGGATTAGTGTTGGGTTGGGTAAGGCAGGGTTGGGTAGTGTTGATTATTGTTGGTTATTGTTGGGTTGGTTAGTGTAGGGTTGGTCAGTGTTGAGTGGGGTTAGGTGGGGTGGGTCGCTGAAGCTGGGCATGAGTGATCACAGTGGCGACCTGGGTGGGCAGAGGGGGGGGGGGGGGGGGGGGGGGGGGGGGGGTTCGTGGATGGTGTGTGAGGTTGGGTTGGGTAGTGTTGGGTAGAGTGGGTTGGGTAGGGTTGGGTAGTGTTGGGTAGTGTTGGGTTGGGTTGGGTTGGGTTGGGTTGGGTTGGGTTGGGTTGGGTTGGGTAGGGTTGGGTTGGGTTGGGTTGGATTGGGTTGGGTTGGGTTGGGTAGGGTTGAGTTGGGTTGGGTTGGGTCGCTGAATGCTGTTTTTGAACTTCCACCTCCTCCTGGAGACGGGGTGATTTGGTGCAAATCTGCCCAGAGTGACACCTTGGTGATCTGGCCAAGGCATGCTGCCATGGGAGATGTGGGATGCATGATGCATGAGCTAACAGTCTGGATGATGAGAAATATTAATCTTTTGTCTTTTACATGTTAAAGTCTACTGGACATCACGAGAGTGTATGAGACTCTGTGCTTAAACAAAAAGAAAAAGCACACACAAAGCAAACAAGTTCGATGCAGCGTCGCCTGCGACGCTAAAAAACGGCGGAGAGTGATCGCGAGGGAGCGACAGGTGGCAACGGAAGAGAGTTAGTTACGAAGCCGTTGGCTGACGTGTCGGGCTTCATCACTGTCAGACGGAGGGATGGATGGATGGATGGTTGGATGGACGGACAAATGGGTTACCCTGGGGGCTCCCGCCCCCCAGAAGGGGGGGCTCCGCCCAAAACAAATCGAGCATGCCGATGCTGCAGCCAGCGTTTGGATCAACCAGAAATATTAATAATCGGTCAGGATGCTCAGGGCATCGTTTTGCGAGCTCGAAAACATTGTCCAGACCTGAGATGCCGATCGGCCATTTTGCGAATAAACATTAATAATCGTGTTTTGCATGATTAATCCTTCTTAGAAAAAACACTAACACTAATACTAACAATAACGCTTATACTAATTATAATTATAATTATAATGCTAAGACTAATACGTATACATATACATATACATATACGTATACTAAGGTGATTGGCCCCAGTGCAAGCAAACGGGCTGGCCCCCTCAACCTCACACCTCGTAATAAAGCGTACTATGTATTTATTTATTAATACTAATACTAAAACGTATACTGATACCAATACTACTACTACTACTACTAATAATAATAATTATTATTATTATTATTATTATTACAATAATAATAATAATAATAATAATAATAATAATAATTTATAATATAAAGAAATCATGGTCGTGGTCGCGGTCGTGGTCGTGGTGGTCGTGGTGGTGTCATATCGGTACCCAAGTGCCCATGGGCGTGGACAGGTGCAACCGACTTGCAACCGACTTTCTGTCAAACCCAATCGCACAAAACCCCGCCAGCAAATTTAAACTACCGAAACTCAGAGCGCAAAGCTAAGCGCGGCGGCTATTTCATCCCCACATTGCCTCCCATACAATGACTGCAAGCAATTAGATTCCAGAGTTCTTTTCGGAGGTCATTCTGCTTGGCTCTCTTTGCATGGGCGCTCAGAATCATATTTTCAGTTCATTGTTCTTCACGGAGCATGCGACACTGATGTATGCCAACGTCTAATAGACCGGAGGGCGGACACGCCAGCCAACCGCGAAGTGCTAAGCTGCTCCTCTTATCACCCAGCCAGACGTGAAGGACTTTGTTCCAACCCACCTCAGGGAGTTTCCACCAGATCCTAATTTCAAAGCTTAGATCGTTTTATGCTTTGTTTCTCCGCCTGCGAGGGTTGTCACGTTATCTCACGCATGGCACATTCGCCATGTCATCGCCTCGCCTTTCGTCATGGTTGGCTGTTGTCGATTAATTCGGATTTGTTTAAGATCGCAAAGGCCATTCCGTCCCTCTGCCCACTCGCGCTTGCACCTTCATTCCATATCTACAGCTCTTTTCGTTGTATCGAAATATCGCGACATACGATTGTGCTGTCCAAGAGTTGGACGCGTATCAACTGGGGCGCCTGCACGCGAGATGAAACTACAAGTTTTTTAGCTTTGGAATTGCACTGGTCAGGTGTGCGGGGGTGATCGGCTTGAGAGTACCAAGTTGTTGTCACGAAGTTCACCTTCTTTATGCAGATTAAATCCCGCAGCCCGAAAGCGAAAGGGTAGAGGTAGGGAGGAGGAAAGTGTGTGTGCGTGTTGGTGGTTCGGGGAAAGGGGAGGCTTTTGGGGGCGAAGGTTGAGAGGAAAGAGCGTGTGGTGGATTGGGTAGGACGAGGCCGGGGGAGGAAGCAAGAGGATGCTGGGGGTCTGCCTGTGTGGTCTGTGTGTTGTGTGTTTGTTTGGT
>JACBWV010000610.1:140998278-141040778 GCA_013435795.1 Chlamydomonas sp. ICE-L
TAATTTAATTGCACGATTACAAACTGTGCGAACCTGCAGTACTTCATCTACATCTGCAAGGACAGCCTGGCGCCACTCGAAGTACGCTTGCGGATCACTGAAGTCGTCCATGCTCATGCCCCCATAGCATTCTGATCGAATGTCCTCACCCCACTCCCCGTGCTCTGTCATCACCCAGGAGTTGTCGTCCATGGCCAAGGCAAGGATCTACAGGAGGGCAGGGATGCAGGGGGTGAGAAGCGGAAGAAGGAGTGAGTAAGTGGGTTTAGGGGGAAAGGGGGGAGGGGGGAGGGGGGAGGGGTGGAGGGGGAAGGGGGGGAGGGGAAGGAAGAGGGGTGGAGGGGGGATGGGGAAGGGGGACAGAGAGTCGTCCATGGCCACCGCAAGGAGCTACAGGAGGACAGAGATGCAGGGAATGAAAAGCGGGAGAATGAGTGAGTAAGTGGGTTTAGGGTTTAGGGGGGGGGGGGGGGGGGAGAGAGAGTCGTCCATGGCCAAGGCAAGGAGCTACAGGAGGACAGAGATGCAGGGGGTGAGAAGCGGGAGAATGAGTGTGGAAGTGGGTTTAGGGTTTAGGGGGGAGGGAGGGAGAGAGTTAAAGAGTTATATATGGCCGATGCAAGAAGCTACAGGAGGACAGAGATGCAGAGGGTGAGAAGCGGGAGAATGAGTGAGTAAGTGGGTTTAGGGTTTATGGGGGAGGGGGGGAGAGAGAGAGAGAGAGAGAGAGAGAGAGAGAGAGAGAGAGAGAGAGAGAGAGAGAGAGAGAGGAGAGAGAGAGTAGGGGGGGGGGGGGGGCTGAACATCATGTGTTATCATCAATTTCTGTCTCATCACCCACCTCCTCATGCATTTTTGGAGGGAATTCCAGGATGTTAGCAACCTTGAGAATACTTGGTGATCGCCTTTTTTTCATTGGTTTTGCAATGCTGTCAAAATCTAAAACATAATGCCGCGGAGAGACTTTGATTCTTTGAAACACGTTACGCACAGCCACCTCATCACCACTCATCACCCACCTCATCATGCATTGTTGGGGGGAATTCCAGGATGTTAGACACCTCCTGAGCACGAGCCAACCTCGCCAGGAGGGTCTCTGCGACAGGGGGCATATTGCCCTTGGGCAGCATGATCGATCGCATGATAGCTACATAGGCTCCATTGGACAGTTGAGTACCCGCAACGTTGTTTGGACACCAGTCTCCGTTCTTGTAAAGCTCCATCAATTCAGAAAAGGCCTCATCAAGCCCATCATCATTGCCATCGTTGGGCCAGCCTGGCGACTCGTGGGAAGGAGATGGTTTCGGGACGTCCGACTCAGGCTGTTGCCGCAGCAAGGGGGATGGATGCTTGGAGGTGGCCAGTTTCAGGTCCACTGGCTCAGACAAGTTGTGAGCCTTGGCTCCATCCCTGGTGGTATCCTTCAAGGCAATAGCTGCCTTCATTGGGCCCAGCTGCAGCGGGTTTTTTAGGCACGATTAATCGCCATGTTAACGATTTTAATGTTTATTTGCGAATGTGGCCATCGACATGTTTTCGGATTCTGAAACGTTGGCTGAAGCATCGGAGCACTGTTGGTTATTGAAGTTGTACTCAAATCATTTAAACAATCACTGCCCAGCTGCTGCTGTGTCGACCGTCGACTGTCGACGAATTAGCTTCTACTAATGCTGATGACGATGCTGAGGGTGCTGATGCTCTCTCTGGCCAAGATGTGTGTTGACCCTTAACTAAAAAGCTACTGCCTATAATTACACTACTACTGCTGCTGCTGCTGCTGCTGGGGGGGATGTAGCTTCATTCTACCCAGCTTTGTCTCGACCCTCAACTAAGAATGTAATAATTATACTACTGTTGCTGCTGCTGGCGGGGTTCTTGCTCTATCTGACGCAGTTTTGTCTCGACCCTCAACTAAAAAGCTACTACCTCTAATTCTGCTGCTGCTGCTGCTGGGGGGGCTGTTGCTGGAGGGGCTGTTGCGGGGGGGGGGGGTTGTTGCTCCATCTGGCCCAGCTGTGTCTCAACTCTGAACTAAATAGCTACTACCTCTAATTCTTCTGCTGCTGCTGCTGGGGGGGCTGTTGCTCCATCTGGCCCAGCTTTGTCTCAACTCTCAGCTAGAAATCTACTGCTGCTGATGAGCATGAGCATGAGCATGCGGGGAAGTTAGAATTGTACATGCTCTAATACGTGTGTGGTACAGTTCCTTGAGGAGCAGCTCCTTTATTCCCTGGAGAAATGTACAACCAGGTATTGAACTCCATAAGCACTCCAACCCTTGCAATCGGGGGTGCTGGGCTGTTTGTTATGTTGACCGCTGGACTGCTGCTGCTGCTGCTTCTGGGTGCTTCCTATGCGCTTAAACAGACGTGCAGTTCCATACAACCGCTCTGCGTCTCCTCAAATCCAGGCTGCGATAATTAGAAAAGCTGTCTCGAATGGATGTGGGGAAGAAGTTCGCTTTGGGATATCATAGAGCCGTGAAAGTAGCGATACATCCGACTATTTTGTTTAGCTCGCTTAAGTGAGATAGCGAAATACTTCCGCGGTTGCGCGATGCTGCTCTGAAGAGGTCGGTCAGACGTCCATCGTCCAGCGTCCAATCCGGAAGTTGGTAACACCAAGCTGGCAGGCCTACCTGGAACACGCGGGAGCAAGACCACGGGAGCAAGAATTTGACTTGAGTGACATACAGGCTGGCCCGGGCTGGCCGGGCTGGCCCGGGCTGGCCTCATCAGATACGCTTGAGGTACGCTCGCGGCGCATGGCACCAGTTGACCATTTCGTGGCATAGCCCTGATTTGAAGCTACGTTTGAATTCGCAGCGGTTGTGTTCGGTGTTAAGCTACCACAACTACTCTTGGTCTGACCCTCCTGTCCATGCTCCAGCCTTGTTAAACGATTTAGTGCAGAGCAGGAAGGTTGCGCCGCAACCTTACGCGCACTAGTAATTGGCAAACGATTTGGCAAACGACCTGTTGTTGCCAAGTCGAACCTGATTCTGTCCAGTTGCCAAGTAACTCCTAGCTGCTGTACCAGGCAGTACAGTGAGGCCACTAGTATCCCAAATTCACTTGTGAGATCACAATCCAAAACAGTCCAAAAGGAACATTTAAAAGCTTTCACAATAGGCACTTAATTTGTATTGCTTATTCACCATTACTGAGTTCTTCGCCGTCACAGCTTGGTCTAACACACGTTACTGTTAACCACAGGGTCAGGAGGCGAGATCAATGACACTTTGGACGATTTCGGCAATTGGAACATAGTTGACAGAGATTGCCAGTTAAAATAGAAGAACTCAGATCTAGGAACTCAGATCTCAGATCAGTTTAAAAAAAGGTATAGACTCGGTTACGGTACCATAGTGGTACCGTTACCTATACCCTGGACCTCTAGCTACACAGTAGGCGTATGGTTTCGTTTATAGAAGGACGGGAGGACAGAGACTCAGAGAGGCAGTCAACAGCTGAACGCCGGCAGTTCCACCTTGGGTTTAACTTCCTAATACTTCCACCTTGCTAATAACTTGTGTACATCGTTTGCCAATTACTTGTGCGCGTATGGTGTGGAGATATTTCATATTTGATCAGACACACTATGAAATGTGATGAGGAACACCAAGTAAAATTATCCTGTGGTAGGTCTTGATCTCAGGTCCTCCAAGATTTGTTGGGAACCAGGTCGTGTAGTGCTTGTTAAATAGACCATCCGGATAATCTAGAATTATCTTGACTATTGGTAAGTTTGGGGGGTCGGGCAAGTACCTTAAGCCTTATCCCTGGATCGCAACACATAAATTTAGGTGGCAGGTTGCAAGCATGCATACATATTTGTATATTTGCAGGGACCGACATATGACATATCACATGATGTTAACCAAAGGCAAGTGTGATGTCATATGATATCATACAAACTTCATCACATGATATTGTATATAAGTAGTTCTTGTTGTATATAAATGGTGCCTATTCGGACTGCCGGCATCATATGACTTGATATCATATTGCTGTTCCCTATATATGTATTCCTTATGTGTAACTAGGCATGTCAGCACATGTATATTTAAGTCAAGGGTTGGCACTTGGCCAGTTAGCCTCAAGGAAATTTCCCAGCTTCGAATCATCATTATCATAATAATTACGGTATATAATATCAGGGGGGGGGGGCTGGATTGGTATGGAAGGCCTATGCTTGCAACCCTGCACCTTCCTGCCAGTCTAGCAGTTTCCCGCCCTTGTCCGAGGTTATGGTAGAGCTGTGCCCAAGGCGTTCAAACCCTGCCTTGCAGGTTCGAGAGCAGCGCGAGCGACAGCTTGAAACGCGTTTCTGGGCTGTTTAACACCACCAGCACTCGGCTATTGTAACAGACGCAGTATGAGCCCCGCAATGCAGCACTGACAGTTCCTCGGATATTTCAGAATTCGCATTTTTTCGTCCCTCTCAAATTTCGTCCCTGACAAGGAAGCGAGGCCAATGCGGCTGATATGAGCTATGCTTCATTGGAAACCATTCCTTGAGGACCACGTGCTGCTGGGTCGCCAAATTGCGCTCCTGATTTTGAAAGATGGATACAGCGGATTGGTTGAACTCAGTTACTCGATTCTGCGCGAAATAGCTCGCCTGGCTAGACGCCTCATTCGCCTCTTCCACAAGCATCGAGCTTACCTCCTCAAAACCGCGTTCGTGATTCCGCACACGGCCATCAAACTAGCTAAGAACTGCCTTACCTCCAAAACCGGGCGAGGGGTCTTAGCAGGGATAGCTGCTCTAGCTGCTCTAAGACTCTGCAGCAAAGCATCAAGCTCCTGCACACCAGCAAGCTTGGACCTGCAAGCAACCTTGTTCCTGGGCTCTTTATTCAGGTAGGTTGTCATTTCCTGGATATGTTATCAATTTGTCTTTGCCCATGTGATTGCACTCTTTCCTGAGGAGTGTGGTTTAGTTGTGCCTACATCGCCCACATTGACTCCGCCCCACAAAACTTGAAGGGTTGGTGGACAATGCAATCGAAATACAAATTTTGGGGGTGGCAGAGCCCCCAGTCTGGTCCCACAAGCCTTTAAAACTTGAACTTGGTTACATAGCTTCAGCCAGTAATTTGGCTGCTCGCTGAATAAGCATAAGCCTTTAGCTTCCAGGAAGTTGTAGGGCGCCAGAATAATATGATTACCAACACCATCATCATCATCACCATCATCATCATCATCATCATCATCATCATCATCATCATCATCATCATCATTGTCCTCATCCCATAGTCAGCTTTTCAGCACTGCTGAAATCTTTGAGCTTCGCTTAATGGCTGGCTTTGGAAGCTGCCTAAGAGCTTTTCCATATAGCACAAAAGAGAAAAACATGCCACCGAGATGTGTCGCACTGCAGGGGTGGAGCCGAAACTGTTCCACCTTCATGTGCAACACCTCTTGGTGCCACTGTTTATATTTTTGGCTAGGTCTAGCAGCTTTTAGGCAGCTCCCTTTTCCCGTCCTGGGGCCAAACCAAAAGCTAGCTGGTGCGTCTGAAACCCTGTAAGACAGGCATTCCAATGGAGCTAAACGCTCTCCGATTGACCCAGTGGCTGGCATATGGAGCTGGCTGGAAGCAGCTATGCATAGTGTTGGAACCGAATACTACATGACTCAGATTTCGCCCTGCCTTACATCATGTTTTCCACCCAGACAGTATTGGTTACATTTAGCCCCCAAAATAAATAGTGAAGGTCCTCTTGGTGCCTTTGTGTCAACACCTCTTGGTCTGCATCCCTCTGTCACTCTCATCCCATGATCTCATGGTTCAGGTTTGATGTATCATGGAAGGTGACCCTGGGGCCATCCCACTCCCACCACACTCCCACCACACTCCCACCACGCACCCCTCTTGGTGCCTCACCTCCTCGTCTCTATCCCTCTGCCCCTCTCTCCCATCCCATGAACTCATGGTCCAGCTTTGATGTATCGTGGAAGGTGACCCTAGGGCCATCCCACTCCCACCCCACTCCCACCACGCACCCCTCTTGGCAGCGTTTGTTTTTTCAGCCACAAGCAGCAGCTTCTAGGCAGCTCCCCTGACTGGCTGTATATCCAAACTTAGCGCAACCTTGAGCATCTTGAAGCTGACACAAGCAGCTTTCCAGAACTGCTGAAATAGTTGTGTGAAGCCAAGTGGTCGGCTCAGGGAGCTGCCTAGAAGCTGCTATGAAAAGCCGAAAAGAAAAACCCTATCTCTTGGTGCCTCATCTCCTCGTCTCTATCCCTCTGCCCCTCACTCTCATCCCATGTACTCATCCCCCAGGTCGGATGTAACATAGAAGGCGACCCTGGGACCACCCCACTCCCACCACGCACCCCTCTTGGTGCCTCCGTACCCTCCCCTCCCCATCTCTATCACTCTTTTTCTTTTCGGCTACCAGCACCAGCGTCTAGGCAGCTCCCCGAGACTGCCATTAAGCCAAATCCAAAAAATCCAGTAGAACTGGAAAGCTGGCGATGTTAGCTTCCAGGACCCTGGGTTGCTTAAAGTTTGGTTGAAGAGAGTGCCCAGGGAGCTGCCTAGAAGCTGCTGCTCGTAGCTGAAAAGAAAAACTATGGTCTCTATCCCTCAGCCCCTCACTCTCGTCCTATGAACTCATGCCCCATGTTGGATCTATCATGGACGGCGACCCTGAGGCCACCACACTCCCACCAAACTTCCACCCCACTTCCACCACTTTTCCACCCCACTCCCACCCCACTCCCACCCCACCCCACTCCCACTTGAGACCCCTTTTGGTGTCTCCATGCCCTCACCTCCTCGTCTCTATCCTTTAGCCCCTCACTCTCATCCATGAACTCATGCCCCAGGTTGGATCTATCATGGACGGCAACCCTGAGGCTACCACACTCCCACCACACTTCCACCACTTTTCCACCCCACTCCCACCTGAGACCCCTCTTGGTGCCTCCGTACCCTCACCTCCTCGTCTCTATCCCTCAGCCCCTCACTCTCCTCCATGAACTCATGCCCCAGGTTGGATCTATCTTGGAAGGCGACCCTGAGGCTACCACACTCCCACCACACTTCCACCACTTTTTCAACCCACTCCCACCTGAGACCCCTCTTGGTGCCTCCGTACCCTCACCTCCTCGTCTCCATCCCTCAGCCCCTCACTCTCATCCATGAACTCATGCCCCAGGTTGGATCTATCATGGAAGGCAACCCTGAGGCTACCACACTCCCACCACACTTCCACCCCACTTTTCCACCCCACTCCCACCCCACTCCCACCCCACCCCACTCCCACCTGAGACCCCTCTTGGTGCTTCCGTACCCTCACCTCCTCGTCTCTATTCCTCAGCCCCTCACTCTCATCCCATGAACTCATGCCCCAGATTGGATCTATCATGGAAGGCGACCCTGGGCCCAGGCAGGGCCAAGGGGGAGACATGCAAGGAGGCTGGCGCACAAGATGTACATTCAAGCAAGGAAGCTAGCGCACAAGATGTACATTCAATCAAGGAAGTAAGCGCACAAGATTTACATACAAGCAAGGAAGCTGACGCACAAGATGTACATTCCAAACTTAAGTCCCACTCCGAGCCTCCACATGGCCCCTCGGACAGGCTGTCGCTTGAAGCTGCCAGCTCATCATCGCAGGCTAGTGAGGTGAGGTGGTTGGTAGCTGGTTGATCTCATCGTTTTTTGGTGGAGTCCGACCTCCTGGGAGGCGAGAGCCCCCAGATTCACCCAATTGTCCGTTTGTCCGGCCGAATACAAAATTGTGGGATGCCCTCCCCTGACCCTCCCCTGACCCTCCCCTGACCCTGCCCCTCCCCTGCCCCTCCCCTGCCCTGCCCCTCCCCTCCCCTGCCCCCCCTGCCTCCCCTCCCCTGCCCCTCCCCTGCCCCCCCTGCCTCCCCTCCCCTGCCCCCCCCCCCCCTGCCCCTCTGTCCCCCCCAGAAAAGTTTTGGTGTGGGTCTGCCTTTGGATACCACTGGCCTGTCTATGGCAATGTAGATGTACAACGTGATTTCCTGAAGTACACACGGGACCCATCAACAAGCTATCACTCAGCGTTTTTGGCACAGCCCCCTCTTCAAGGGGGCGGGAGCCCCCATGTTTACCCATTTGTCCGTCTGTCCGACCGAAAAACTTGAAGCCCAACACGTCAGCCAACGGTTGCGTAACTAACTCGCTTCGGTCAGCTCCATCGTTGCCACCTTTCGTTCCGTTGCCAACACACTCCGCCAATTTTCCGCGTCGCTTGCGACGCTGCATATAACTTCTTCTTTTCGGCTACGAGCAGCAGCTTCTAGGCATCTGACTGGCTATTCGGCCAAACCTGGCACAACCTTGAGCACCTTGATGCTGTCATAAGCCGCTGTCCAGATGTGCTGAAATACTTCAATGCAGCCCAGTGGCTGGCTCAGGGAGCTGCCTAGAAGCTGTGATGAAAAGCCGAAAAGAAAAAAACTTACCTATCAACATGCTGTATGATATCATGGCAATATGATATCATATGATGTTGGCAGTCTAACTAGGCTAAACTTACCATTTATAAACTATATCATATGATGCAATTTGTATGGGATCACATTATATCATATGATGCAATTTGTATGGGATCACATTATATATTTCCCCCTATAGTCAACATCATAAGATATGCCGGTCCCTACACATATACATATGTATGTATGTTTGCAACCCGCCACCTAAATGAATGTGTAACAACCCAGGGGGGGAGCCTTTAAGGCTCAAGGGCCTTTTCCGAACCCCCAAACGTACCGATAATCAAGATAATTGTAGGTTATTCAGATGGTATATTGAACAAGCACTATATGTAGGGAACGGCAACATGTCATCATATAATATCATATGATGCCGGCGGTCTGATTAGGTGACTTTGGCCTGGGGCATCATATCATATGGTATTCAATCATATGATTTTTGTATGGTATCATATGATATCATACTCGTCTTTGGTCAACATCATATGATTTGCCGTGCCCTAACTATATGACATGGTCCCCATCAAATCTTAAGGCTACGACGGAGGACCTGAGATCGATTACTACTGCAAGATAATTATACTTGGTGTTCTTCATCATACTTCTTAATGTGCCTAAAATTAGATATCTCCATACCGTACGCGCACATGTAATTGGCAAAATATGTACCGGTACATAAGTGGTTAAGGGTAGCCCCTTCCAGCGAATCAATTGGTCTAGTGGTACACCAAATCGCTTTGAGGATGCAGGGTCGGGGGTTCGATTCCCCCTACGGTCGCCCTAAGCGTAGCAGGTCGTTGTCAACCGCGATGGTAGCTTGTCCAGTTGAGGTAGAAGACCGCTCTCTACCCGCGTACGGAAGGTTCCCTTAACACCACGCCCCACCAAGCGTTATCATTACATTTCCATACCGTGCGAGCACAAGTAATTGGTAAAATATGTACCGGTACACTAGTGATTAAGGGTACGACGGAGGACCTGAGATCAAGTACTACTACAGGATAATCTTACTTGGTGTTCTTCATCACACTTCTTAATGTGCCTTATGCAAATGTATTGCAATACTTTTTAATAGGCTTTGCAATAGTTTTCAATAGGCTTCTATATACTATTGCCTATTGAAAACTATTGATTTAGCACTACTGCAGAATAATTTTACTCGCCTTTGAACAACATCATATGGTATGCCAGTCCCTATCTATCACTCAGTCATTCCTTACACCTGCAGGAACCCCCAGGAACTTGTTTGTATGCTGCTGTGTTCTAGTACTGTGTTCTAGTGCTGTAGTAGTACTGTTTAATAGTAACGTGTAAAAGTATTTTTTGGTAGTACTGTGTCTTACCTTCACCTTAACTCTTCAAGTGTTTACCAATCTTGATGTCACTTGTTTTTTCCCCTTCAATCCTCCTTCCTACATGATACAACCTTCACTCTGCCACCCCCCAGCTAGCTAGATTTTTTTCCAGTTCAGAAAATGGGTTTTCTATAGCTTTATGGGTTTAGGCCTCCTCCAGGGACAGCGTCCTTACAGCTTTTTAGGGCCATTTAGGGCCTTATATTTGGGTTCTTTACAGCGGCAATTTGGGCCAAAGCGGGGTCAAAAGTAGGGAAAGCTATATATAGCAGAAGGTTTTTGTGTGCCCTAATTGCCACTATGAAGAAGCCAAATGTATGGCCCTAGAAGCCATAAAAAGCTTTAAGGACGCTGTCCCTGGAGGAGGCCTAAACCCATAAAGCTATAGAAAACCCACTTTCTGAACTGAAAAAAAATCCCTGCCCCTAGCACCTGCAGGAAGCCATCCCACAGCTGGAGTTCAAGAATCAGATTCAGAACTTCCTCAAGTCCAGAGGAGACTCATCAAGTAGCTCTAAAGCCCTGAGCTCAGGCCTCTTAGCATCACCTGCGCTGAGCGCAACTAGCATCCGTCCTCTTCTCCGAGCGACAAGCACGCCGCTGTCCGAGAAACTGGCTTCAAGCTTATCCCAGACCCAGATGCAGGCTTCAAATTCGACTGTATCACAGAAAGTTGCTCCTAGCTTGCCATTGTCTCAGCATCTGGCATCAAGCTCACCCCAATCAGAGAATATGGCGCCAAGCTCACCCCTATCACATCATTTGGCGTCAAGCTTACCATCGTCACAGCAGCTGGCTTCAAGCACACCCCTATCAGAGAATATGACGTCAAGCTTATGCTCGTCTCAGCATATGGCGCCAAGCTCACCCCTATCGAATCATCCGGCGTCAAGCTGGCCATTGTCACAGCATCTGGCGTCAAGCTCACCCCTATCAGAGAATATGACATCAAGCTTCCGCTTGTCTCAGAATCTGGCGCCAAGCTCACCCCTATCACATCATCTGGCGTCAAGCTCACCCCTATCAGAGAATATGACATCAAGCTTCCGCTTGTCTCAGAATATGGTGTCAAGCTCGCCAATGCCACAGCATCCGGCGTCAAGCCTGCCATTGTCACATCAGCTGGCGTCAAGCTCGCCAATGCCACAGCAGCTGGCATCAAGAGTGGGCCTGTCTCAGAGCCAGGCAGAAGGCTGTGGTGGCAAGAGCAATAGCAACTGTTGTGGTCTCGGAGCTGGCGCCTCAAATGACGTGGCGGATGATCTGGAAAGTCTTTACAAGAGCGGGCATGCCTTCTGTAATGTGCGCTTGGCTGAGTCAGCAGATGTTGAAGGTGCGCATATGAAGGAATAGGGTGGTTGATGATTGCATAAATAGGCTGTACACTTGATGAACTGGTCTGCATTGTGTGATTGACTGGGCCAGCAGACGTTGAAGGTGCGCATTTGAAGGAATAGGGTGGTTGATGATTGCATAAATAGGCTGTACACTTGATGAACTGGTCTGCATTGTGTGCTTGACTGGGCCAGCAGACGTTGAAGGTGCGCATATGAAGGAATAGGGTGGTGAATGGTTGCCTAAATAGGCTGTACCCTGTGCTCACCGTTTTTCTTTCTGGCTACGAGCAGCAGCTTTTAGGCAGCTCCCCTGGATTGCTACCCGGCCATACCTAAAGCAACCTATTGCACCTTGAAGCTGGCACAATCAGCTGTCCAGAACTGGGGCTTGGCCCAGTGTCTGGCACAGGGAGCTGCCTAGAAGCTGCTGCTCGTGGCTGAAAAGAAAAGCTATGGGGTCCAACCTTTGCAGATACGATAACTATGTTGTCCTGTCATCTGAGGGGAAAGGGTACACTGTTTCTTTTGGGGGCTATGTGTAGCAGCTTCCACCCAGCTCCATTAGCCAACGACTGTGTCCAGCCCACAAATTGCAGCTGGATTGGAAACCTGCCATTCCAGCTTTCAGACACACTAGCTAGCTTCGGATTTGGCCCAAGGGTGGGTGAACACACTGTTTTTTCTTCAGCTTTCTGTAGGTCCAGTTGTGTAGCAAAAGTTGCAATGCAAGCCTAGATTCGGCGTTTGTGATGTGTTTTGTGATTGTGATTGTGGCGTAGCACGGTATAGGGGGAGGCGCGGAGCGTCGGAGCCCCGGGGGGTTAGGGGGACAGCACGTCGCACTGGGGTCGCTATGAGTTGCTCAGTTTGCAATGCGTCGCACACAAAACATCAGTGGTTGGACAACACTGGGCACCATAGCACTGTCACCGAACACCACCTACTGCAGCCTACTGGTTAAAAATGAGAAAACTAATAGTATTTATGAAAAAGTAATAGATATTTCTGACCGGGGGGCCATAAAAACGTATGTGGGGAGGCACAAGCCGTTAATCGTCTCCGATTGGGTCGTAGGCCCCGAAACAGTTGAAAAAAGCGGGGGAAAGTGTTTTGGGGCTTAGATATGGGGGGTCCCAAAGGAGGGGGGGGGGGGGGGGGGGGGGTCGAGGCCGATCTCAAAGCTTCTTCACAACTGCTTTTTCTGTGGCCTGAATCGAACGTGCCTCACATCATCGAAAAGGCCTTGACAAAAGCATTACGAATCTGCAGTCGTTGATCGATTACACCCAGGGTGTAATTGTGGATGTACATCCTAGGTATATCCAGTCTGGGCGCCACCCAGACCTTCGGAATGATAGCTGACAACGACAGCCCGAGTGAGCTGTTGGAAGCTCAAGCATCAGGAATCCACGCTTGTTTACAGCAACAAATGAAAATAAAGTTTTAGGTCAGGGCCAGGGCTGAAGCCGAGGCTAGCCCAGCCCATGCCAAAACTCCAGCCGATGCGCCTTCCACCCAAGCCCTCAACGACAACTTGCAACATCTGCAATTCCGTGGTTCATTGCCCTCCCATCAACAAGGCTAACCTTAAGTCACACCAGGCCAGCAAGCAGTGCATGGCAGCCAAGGCGTCCAAGTCTGGCTTAATGCCCCTGTCTAGGTTCTTCAAGCCACTATCTGGTGTCCCACAAGCTTCTACATCGCCAATACGAGACGTGGCACCCAGCACACACTCTCCAAGGTCAGGGCTCAAGGGGGGCTTCTGACAACCAGCCATGGCGACCCCTCCAGGGGGGGGGGGGGGGGGGGGGGGGGTAAGGGCAAATAACAAAACTTCATATCATGGGTGTCCAAAAACCACTTCTTGATGGCCCCCTGTTTCTGACCCTACAACTCTAACACCTGAGATCAATATGAATATTGCAAAAGCTACCAATAATATTTTCACTAAAGAAAATATGTTAAGTGAAGTGAAAATGGTCGATTATTCAAACACCACCCACTGTATGCAAGTCGCAACCAGGGTTGCTCAGGAGGACCCCCAGCTCTGCTTCCTAAGACGCAACCAATTTCACAGCCTGTGTCCTAAGACGTAACCAATTGCAAAGCCTGCGTCCTGAGACGCAACCGACACATAACCGACACATAGCCTGCGTCTGCAACGCAACTGACCCACCACAAGTTGCGTCTCAGGACTCAACGGCCTCTTCGACGCTACCTCTGCGGCGGAGGACGCAGCGTCCTGAACAACCCTGCACTGAACACCACAGCACTTGTGGTGTATGACCCAATACATTCACCAATCAGACACCACGTTTTCCTCATGTACCACATTTGGTTTCGGGCTTAGTCCACGGTACTAGTCAGGAGGTTTGAGGGGGCCTCACTAGTACACCCCGCGATCCGAGTTCGATCCCGGCCTGGCGCATTTGGAAACTTCCGCTAGGAGGGAGCTGGTCGCACTGGACGTGCACATCTCAGCGATGAGGTGGGCGTCGGATTTTTGAAAAGGGGGCGAGTTGTGGTGTATGACGCATATGACCCAATACATCCACCAATCGGACACCACGTTTTCCTCATGTACCACAGCACTGTCACACAAGATCACCCACTGAATGCAGGTAGCAACGCGACCACTAACAGTAGTTTATGGGGAGACGACGCAAGGAAGAACCTCATAAGAGATGGCGCCCGCCGCCACCACGCCCCTTCCATAGCAGCGCAGCAATGCGCCAAGGGAGGAGGGGGGATGTCTACGGGCTCCACTCTGCATCAGTGCATGTCTTCTCCCATACCAGAAGGGGGTGCTGGCTCTTCTCTCGCTTCACCTGGCCTGCCTCAACTCTAAACCTACAACTGTTTATAGAGATGTGCTAAGGGGGGGAGGTTGTGTGTGCGTGTCTGGGGGGGGGGGGCATACGGGCTCCAATCTGCATCAATGCATGTCCTCTTCCTTAGCAGAAGCGGTTGCTTGCTCTTCTCTAATGTTTTAATTGTTGATTTGAGGATATCCAAGTCCCTAATTAGGTACCCCCTGGACTGTTATACACATACATGTTGATGTTACTGCCGAAGACGGCGAGCAGCCATAAAGGCTGGAGCCATGAAACCAAGTTCACGTCCAAGAACTTGCTCGTCTCTGGCTTTTGAAGAATAATCGTTACAAGGTTATACCGGTGTTACATTATATTGCATTGTCATCGACAGGCCATTGTTGGCCCAAGACAAGCCCCCTCCATAGCATTATAGCAACCGCGAGGGGTCTTCCAACAAATCCTGAGAAAAAAGGCAATGTTGCAGCAAGCAAGCATTATTATCATCACTTTTTCCATATTATACCGGTACCAGGAAAATGTAAACTCGAACAAGTCACTTTTTTTCTTTTCATTTTTTTCTTTTGGGTTAGACAGACAGACCGATGGTAGACTTGTCCAGGTCTCTACACCGGCATCTCTGGTTTTGCCTGGCCTGCCGCGAGTAATCGTGTCACTACGGATTGATTGATTGCATGGTCTTCTAGCCTTCGGGCGGCTCGCCAACGCTCAGTTTTGCCAAACTATGTGTAGGCAGCACGAAGCTTACTCTTTCCAATGTCCAAAAGTAAAAGGCATGTATAAGACAAAAATATGTCAACATGTGCAACAATATTACGTAGGGCATATACTACCAGTACTCATAAAATCGTACAACATTATTCAAGTTACACTCCTGTATTGCTGTACCGACCAGGGTACTACTAAGCGTGCGGTGCCGCGCTGCCTATTTGAGCCCCTCTGCGCGTTTCGTGCAGTTTTTTCAATCCCCTGTGGGCGCAGCGCACAGTTTTTGCGCTTTTTGCTCCACAAAGCGCTGACCAATTTGGCTAGAAGTTGTACCCTGATGTGTAGGCAGCATGAAGCCTACTCTTTCCAATTTCCATAAGTATAAGGCATGTATAAGACGAAACATGTCAACGTGTGCAACAATATTACATGGGGCATATACTACCAGTACTCATAAAATCGTAAAACAGAATTCAAGTTGCACTCACGTACAGGGTACTTCCATTGACCAAATTGGCCAGCGCTTTAGCGCACTTGAAACAAAAAAAGTGCGCTTTGTAGTGCAAAAAGCGCACAAATTGTTTGCTGCGCCCGCAGGGGGATGCAAAAAATTGCGCGACACGCGCAGTGGGGCTCAATGTGGAAGTACCCTGCTCCCATATTGCTGAACCGACATTTAATATCCCCCTGGTTACGGTGACTATTATAGCTTTCCGGAGTGTTGTACCGTGAGAACTGACACAGGGAATGGACGAGGGCGTGTGCTTTACAAACGTGATATGTGTCAGGCGACATGGCAGGTATAACGAGAGAAAGGCGACAGTACCTCAGGGTACTGCCGCCGCTAGGTGCTGGCCCTATCCGGCAGAGGCACTACAACGGAAGCTTCCAGGCGGAGGGCCTGGCGCACTAAGACACTCTAGCTAGACCGGGAGAACCGGTCTATAACATCCCCCCCCCAATTCCTGGTATTCTTCATTCAGAAGAATTCCTGGAATTCAGGAGGTTCAAAGCAAAAGGGAAGTCTAGAGTGTAAAATATTCAGACTATGTAATAATGTGATTACCAAGAAGCATGGGGCCAAGCCTGGAAGGTAGTCATAGTGGGAGGAGAGCTCAGGTGTACATATTGAGGTACAGAGCAAGAGGGGAATGCCAGTCAAGGATAAAGGGACACTTCAGGCAATATATATTTAACATGGATTGGATTCCAGCTGATAGCTGCCAGGAAAGGGTGGTCTGGTCATGCTAGGATATCAAGCTAGGAGGGGGGAGTGCAGGGGTGAACTCCTAGGAGCTGCAGGGAATGATTCAAGAGTAGCCTATGGGACAAGGTCTCTGTTCAGAGCTAAACTAAAATAAAAGAAAGCAGTCAGTTATGATGCAATCAATCAATATCTAGGAAGAGTCTGAATCTTGGACCTGTCAGGAGAGGTCTAGAATGGACTGCATAGGAGCTGCAGGAAGCTGCAGGATTAATGGAGCTAGAGGGGAAGACTAGAAGGCAAATTACTCCCCATGATCAAGAATATGAGTGATATCAGATCAAAGGTGCTTGATCAGAGCTTCTAGAGTTATTCCATTTTGAGCTTGCCAATGCAGCCAATCTTCTCTCTGAAGTCACAGAACTTGGCCCTGGGCAGAGCTTTGGTGAGCATGTTGGCAGCAGTGGGTATCCAGTTCAATTTGATACCTTCTTTCTTGGACTGCTCCTTGAGGAAGTAGAACTTGGTCTCCATGTGCTTTAGTCTAGAGGAGAGCTTCTCCTGGTTCCAGGCACTGAGTGCAGCTTGATTGTCACCATTAATGGTGAGAGCAGGGGGAACTATGCCTGTGGCAGAGTGTCGTAGTTTTCTCAACCACATTCCCTCTTGGGCTGCAGAGGTAGCTGCCATAAACACGGCCTCTGTTGTGGACAGAGCTGTAGCAGATGCCTGGATCTTGGATGCCCATGAGATTGCTCCCCCTTGGTTGAGGAATAAAAAGCCTGTTGTGAACTTCCTTGTGATGGGGCAGGCAGCATGGTCAGAATCACAGTAGCCAATGAGGGGCTTGTTGGAGAAGGTGTAGGTGATACCATGGTCTGGTGTGTTAGACAAGTATTTGAGGATACCAGTGGCAGCTTCCATGTGATCATGTAGTGGGTGTGCACTGTGCCTTGCCAATCTGTTGACTGCTTGTGCAATGTCAAGCCTGGTGTTGACTGCAAGGTAGTTGAGAGAGCCCACAATTTGGGCAAGGGGAAGGCCAGTGTCTGGGGTGTCTTTGTCAGCATAGGGCAGGGGGGCATCTGGTAGGAGAGGCACAGGGAACCTGGTGCTGTTGGGCTCAGGTTGCATGTTGTGGGAACGAAGGAGATCCTGGATGAATCTGGACTGACAGATGTGTAAGGTGCCAGTGGATGCATTCCTTGTAATTTCATAGCCAACAAAGACAGAAGGGTCACCAAGGTATCTAGTTTTGTACAGCTGCATGATGGTGTTCTTGTACTTGCCTAGGATGCCTTTGTCAAAGGAAAGCATGAGGAAGTCGTCAACCCGAAGAAGAACCCAGATGATAGATTTGTGGGCTGGGCCAGGTAGCACAAACAAGCCTTGATCTACATCAACTTCTCTGAATCCTATAGCAGTCATATATTCTTTGACTTTGAGGTACCATTGGCCGGATGCTTGCTTTAAACCATAGAGGCATTTCCACATGCGGCAGACTCTGTGGTCTTGTTCGAAACCAGGTGGTTGGTTGCAGTACAGTTCTTCTTCAACTATGCCATTGAGGAATGCAGTGGAGACATCTAACTGTGCTAGGCATGCTTTGGGGTTTGCTGCCATGGAGAGGATGTAACGGATGGTAGCATGTTTGGCAACGGGGGCAAAAACTTCATCATAGTCCATGCCTGGACGTCGGGCATATCCTTTGGCTACTAGCCTTGCTTTGTATCTGACAATTTCTCCATCAACTGATTGTTTGATGTCGAATACCCATTTGGTTCCTATTGCTTTACATCCTGGAGGGAGTTCTGAGAGGGACCAGGTGTTCATTTCTGCAAGTGCTGCTAATTCTTCTTGCATAGCAGCTTTCCATTCTTTAGCTTGGGGACCAGAGAGGGCTTCTTTTTCATTTTTAGGAATGATAACTTGGTCTGTAGCTAGGAAGGCTAGGAAGTTGGGTGAGTGTCTGTCTCTGCCAGATCTCCTGGGTTCAACTAGAGAGGAGAATACCTCTGGTGGTGGTGAAATGTCAGGGCTGGGAGGGGTAGCTAGCTCTTGGTTTGATAGAATGGTGGGGCCAGTGGGATCTGTTGATGGATTTTCGTGAAGGTTGTGTTCAGCTCCTTGTTCGACAGTGTTCTGAGTGGGTGCACTGGCTGCTGGCATGAGGCTGGGTGCTGTAATGGTAGGCTGGTACGCTGTATCAGGATTTAAAGAAAGGCCATCTGGGGAGCCCCATTTGGGAGGGTTGGCTTGGTTCCTGGCAAGTCTGGCTTGGTAGAATTCCCTGTCTTGGAGTTCAGATGGGGTGATGACAGGGGGGACAGGGGGAATAGTGTCATCATCAACTTCTATTGGGATATCTTCTTCATAGTTTCCTATCACTACGGCATCTGCACATGGGAATCCTTTCTGTCCTGCTAAATTTTCAAATTCATTGAAGGTGATGTCTCTGGCATCAAAAATCCTGTGGGAAGAGTCTACTACTCTGTAGGCTTTTCTTGATTCTGAGTATCCAATAAGTCTGGTGATTTTTGCTGAGGGTGAGAACTTGAAGGATCTTGATTTCGGTGGAACATGGACATATGCTGTGCATCCAATGGTCCTGAGGTGGTAAATCTTAGGTTTGGTTCCATAGAACATTTCGTAAGGTGTTTTATTAGATTCAGTGGGGGAGAGGTTCCTGAGGATGCTTGCATTCTTGACCATTTCTGCCCAGTACCTGTTGGGGAATTTGGATGAAAGGAGGAGTGCTGTGGATCTGTCATGCAGAGTTCTGTTGAGGCGTTCTGCTGCACCATTGGTTGATGGGTTACCTGGGACTGTGAAGTTGAGGGTGATTCCTTTTCTTTTGCACCAGTTTTTGAATCTAGTGCAGATGTATTCAGATCTATTGTCACAGAAAATAGTCCCTATTTGGTTCTGGGTGAGGACTTCATACCGTTCAAGTTCTGTGATGGTGGCACTCGCTACTGTTTCCTTGGTCTTGTGGAATGTGACAATGGAGTATTTGGAGTAGTCATCTAGAATGCCCTGGAAGTAGAGGCTTCCATTGAGGCTAGGGATTTTCATCTTTCCACTCATGTCAATGTGAATGATGCCCATGGGTCTGGTAGCTCTGGTATGGGATGTGGGATAGGGATTCTTGTCCATTTTAGAGAGAACACAGATTTCACAGGTTAGTTTTCTCATTTTGTTGAATGCAGAAGGGGTGATATCGTTTCCAATGACCATATCTTCTGAAGCCATCCTTGCTATAGAACTGTATGCAAGGTGTCCTAATCTGATGTGTTGGAGTTCAGCTGTCATTGGAGTTTTCCTAGAAACGGCTGCTAGAGCTACAGCTGTTTCGTACTCTGATCCTCTGATCAGTGTAGGATCAGATTTGACCACGGGGACTAGGTAGAGGCTACGTTTCTTTGGTCCTGAGATGATAACTTTGTTGTTGATGGTCATGGTGCATTCATGAGAGTTGAATTGTATTTCCATATTGGAGTTGTTTCTGATAGCTGATGCCATGGAGAACAAATTGTGTGTGTTCTGATCTGAATTAAGGTGGACATTGAGGAGTTTGTGGAGTTTACCATGTTCTCCTCTGATGAGGGCTGTGCCAGACTTTGTAATGTAGGTGTGGCCAGATGCAGTCAGGACTTTTATAGGATCTATGTCTTTGATGTCATAGAGGAGACTGGGGTCCCCAGTCATGTGTGAGGTAGCACCTGCGTCCATGATCCAGTATCTGTATATGCGACGGGTGTGCTTTGTTGCATTGAGAGCATAGTGGGTACTGGGTGTGTCGTCTGTTTGTGAGGTTTGATGTCTAGTCCTTGTGCAGGGTTTTTCAAGAGGCTGCAAGAAATCATGATCTGTGGGGTTTGTGCAAAGGGGTGGGATTGTGAGCCACGGGTATGGCCAAGGATCTGTTTCAGGGTCCTTGACGTGCTCAAAATACCAGTCTGCATAAACATCTTTGAGCCAGGACATGAGATCTGTAGACATATGTAAACGACAGTACTGGAATCTGAATGCTGGGGACATCTGGTCCAAAATGGAGATCTTAGCTCTGTAGCGTACTATAGATAAGGGCAGGTCTAAATTAGATTCCTCCATCACCTTCAGATCTTTAGAGATGTCCTTGATCCATTGGGTGAACGCTGTAGCGGTGTTTGCCGATGGTGCATCCATTGGAAGGGGATCTGGAGGAGTCTGGGACGGGGGGGGGGGATTAGGGGGGGGCTTGCGAGGCCGACGGGGTTAAAGGAGATGGTGGGAGGGGAGGAGAGGGGAACTGATGGGTAGACGCAGTGGGGGGGGTTGGTTGTTGCGGGGGCAACGTACTGGTGTTATCCAGCGGGCTTCTCGGGAGTTGCGGGGGCAACAGACTGGTGTGATCCAGCGGGGGATGCCTAAGCGATGACAAGTTTTCTGGGCTTGAGATCCTCTTCTTCGGTGGTTGCGCCAGCAACAATTGAAGACACTGCAGATGCGCGGGAGCTCGGGATCTACGGACAATTTGACAGGCTTTGATGCGCTCAAATCTGTTGCAGTGGAAGACGTTACGGCGATGATGGGCGATAACCTATAGCTTTCCGGAGTGTTGCACCGTGAGAACTGACACAGGGAATGGACTAGGGCGTGTGCTTTACAAACGTGATAGCATGTCAGGCGACATGGCAGGTATAAGGAGAGAAAGGCGACAGTACCTCAGGGTACTGCCGCCGCTAGGTGCTGGCCCTATCGGGCAGAGGCACTACAACGGAAGCTTCCAGGCGGAGGGCCTGGCGCACTAAGACACTCTAGCTAGACCGGGAGAACCGGTCTATAACAACTATAGCTAGCTCTGTCTTAAGCTTTGGTGTCCTTAACTTCACGCCCTGTGAGTAACGGCATTACACGGATGTAACAATTTCAATTCCAATTTCCCCCTGGTTGTGACTCACTGAAGTTGACAGTTTTAACTTGAACTTGGTTACATAGCTTCAGCCAGCAATTTGGCTGCTCGCCGTCTATCAGCTGTTATGCTCTACCAAATGACCTCACTTGACATCTGATATCAGATGTCAAGTGAGGTCATCTGGTAGACCATAACAGCTGATACCGTCTTCGGCAGTAACAAATAATATTACCAGGAAAATGTAAACGCGAAAAAATCACTACATTTTGACAGTTTTAAACCTTTGTATTCAAATACGGTTAGGAATCCAATCAAATGCAACTCTATGTATTTTCAGTCCAGGTGAGGGGTAGGGGGCTTGCCTAACCGTAAAATAAAACAGGAAAGATAGTTTAAGAAACAAGCACTGCAGGGATTATTTTTTCGTTTTTGAAGCCCCCCCTTTCCATAGCTATTCTGGTTCCGGAGCCATCTGGCCAGTCTCAGATTGTAGCTATTCGTAGCTATTTTCAAGTTGGCGTCTTTCAACATTCTAATTAAAATTTAACTTGTCCAAGGATGGGCGAGCTCAAGTGGATCTAGGTCTGGTCTAGGTTTCCCCCAATTACAAGCACACTCCATAAGTTCAGATTATTTATCCCCTGAACTATTGCTCACCCCCTCCACTCTCTACCAGAACCACTCCCTTGCCCTTCTCTTCCCCCCCACCCCACCCTCACACACACCACGACCCAACCACCCACGAACATGCACATACTCCCCTCCTCCAACCAATCTGCCTAGTGCCCAGCGAAATGCATAACCACGATATATCGCGCACGCGCGATATATAATGTTTATTCCCGTTTTGGTCCATCGCGCCCCCAGGTGTGTATATGTTTCCAGGTTCCCAGATGCTACACCTGGGCATCGGGCGCCACGATAAGTAATGTTTCCACCTCCCCCAAAGCTACACCTGGGCATCGGGTGCCACGATTTTTAATGTTTCCAACTTCCCACATGCTACACCTGGGCATCGGGTGCCACGATTTTTAATGCTTGAACAGTTCGAGGGCATTGCGCGCTTTCACCAGCAAGTTGATGAGGTGGCACCTGGGCGATAGCCACGTTGCCACTAGCACGCGACGACCACGCGCCGTCCACACACCGACAAGCACACACCGACAAATTCAAACAAATAAACAGCGCGATATTATATGTGCCTGCCCGATACTGGCATCGGGCAAGCCAAAAAGGACGCCCGATATATAATGTTTCTACCTTGTAAAAAGCTACACCTGGACATCGGCTGCCACGATTTTTTATGTTTCCACCTTCCCAAACTCTACACCTGGGCATCGGCTGCCACGATTTTTAATGTTTCCCCACTCCCAAACTCTACACCTGGGCATCGGTGCCACGATTTTTAATGTTTATGCCCAAATCCTTATGCATATCCCTGCTAGTGCCTAGCGCTCTTGCACCTCATTTGCGGCGAGCATTGATTATGCAGAAAGACAAAGACCAGGTTGCGAATTCAACCTACCTGATTGAACCAAGTTGAGACGTGTTGATTCCGTGATGTATACCGGAACTGCTAATCCTTGCCAATCACAAATCTAAACGCCTGGAGCTTCTGCTTTGCGCGCAGTTACCCACTCAGTTGGGTTTTCAAGCTGTCCAATCGAGTCGATCAGCCTACGCAAGTAAACTCGGTGCATGGTATGCAATACATCTGTTTGGCCATGACCCATAGGGGGGGGAGTCTGTCTCTTATCAGGGAGTATCCTTGGAATAATCGACAGATGGGAATGTAATATTGTCCTCGAGGAAAGCAACGAGGCTGCACATCGCACTCGACCCCTCTTCTGTAACTGCCAGCCAGGGTTTGACCACTACGGCGAGAGTTACCACGTGCTGCACGGGGGGGGGGGGGGGGGGGGGGGGGGGGGGGGGGGGGGGGGAACCGGCCAGGCTGGCCGAGCCTGGCCAGAAATTCGAGGAGTTCCAGGCCAGGTCAGCTCCCAGGCGGCCTGGGCCAGGCCAGTTGGGACTCGAGGACCAGATCTAGCTGCATCGCTCGAACCGCTTTCATCGCTTGGCTAATCCCGGAAGTGATGGGTTTCATCGCTAATAGCGACACATCGCTCAAATAAAAAACCCTGAAGCACTGGTGGATTAAACCCCTGCTTATTGTAGACGACGGGCCCCGGAGTTCCTTCTATACAGATAACTAGCATCTGAACCCGTCGTACCGACGGGTAGACCCCCGTGGCCACGTCAGCGACAGGTGTCGGAAAATCGAGATCCGAAAACGGGTAACTCCGAAACGACTCCCCTGGCCACGTCAGCGAAAGGCAGCCAGCGAGCTGGCAGGAGTGAGAGCGCAGGAGAAGGCCAAGGGAATGCTGCGACGGGGGGAGCTGCATGCGAAGTTATTGACAGTGGCAGCGAAATTTGTGGGAAAGAGTTTGGGCTGACGACGAAGGGAGGCTACACCGTTGAATATAGGGCGATATAGGCAGCAAGCACCGAAAATAGCAGAAGTGCGAAGGAAAATTCGGGTATCAGAACGGCTAGGCTCAGGAAATGCAAGAGAATTTCACGGAGGAGCAGTGACAAGGAGTCGAAAACTAGAGGTGACCGCCCTATCGGGCGGTCACCTCTCGCACGGTCGTGGGTTCGTGGGTCTCGGTCTGGGTCCAGGTCTCGGTCTCGGTCTCGGTCTCGATCTGGGTCTCGGTCTGGGTCTCGGTCTGGGTCTGGGTCTCGGTCAGGGTCTCGGTCTGGGTCTCGGTCTCGATCTGCGTCTCGGTCTTCTGCGTCTCGAAGCTTCCAAGCGGCATCCGCAGTTCATGCGCAACGCCGGCTGGCGTCGCCCGAGGGCGCTCACCTATCGGGCGGTCACCTCACGCTCGGTCGTGGTTGCGTGGGTCTGTGTCTCGGTCTGGGTCTGTGCCTCGTTCTGGGTATCGGTCTGTGCCTCGGTCTGTGTATCGGTCTGGGTCTCGGTCTGGGTTTGTGTATCGGTCTGGGTCTCGGTCTGGGTCTCGGTCTCGATCTGGGTCTCGGTCTCGATCTGGGTCTGGGTCTGGGTCTGGGTCTCGGTCTCGGTCTTGGTCTTCTGCGTCTCGAAGCTTCCATGCGGCATCTCGGTCTGTGTATCGGTCTGTTCCTCGGTCTGGGTCTCGGTCTGGGTCTGGGTCTCGGTCTCGATGTGGGTCTGGGTCTGGGTCTGGGTCTGGGTCTGGGTCTGGGTCTGGGTCTGGGTCTGGGTCTGGGTCTGGGTCTGGGTCTGGGTCTGGGTCTGGGTCTGGGTCTGGGTCTGGGTCTGGGTCTGGGTCTGGGTCTGGGTCTGGGTCTGGGTCTGGGTCTGGGTCTGGGTCTGGGTCTGGGTCTGGGTCTGGGTCTGGGTCTGGGTCTGGGTCTCGGTCTCGGTCTCGGTCTCGGTCTCGGTCTTCTGCGTCTCGAAGCTTCCATGCGGTATCCGCAGGTCATGCGCAACGCCGGCTGGCGTCGCCCGAGGGCGCTCACGGGCGACGAACCCTTAGGTTAAATTGCTCCTCCTCCTCCTCCGCCGCCGCCAGTGTGACCGGTGTAACCGTGGTCTCTCTGCTTAGTTGAGGGCGGTAACGACACCGGCTTCATTAGAGCAGTGCACAGCTGCGCAGGGGGTGAACAGGTCGCAGGAAAATTCGGGCACCAAGCCGGGTAACCTTGGACGGGTGGGTGGATGGGTGGACGGCAGACAGGCAATCGTTCCTGTGGCTGCGCCGAAAAATCGAGATCCCAGACTGGCTGCCACCTGGGCGACAGGTCGGCAAGATATGGAACCCAAACCCCAAGCGGCTAGGCCAAAAGGCGCCGACCACGCGCCGGGCACGCGCTAAACCGCTGACAACGCGCTATTATAGATAGGACCGGATAGGACTAGCATCTGAGCCCGTCGTACCGACGGGCGGACCACCCCCGTGGCCACGTCAGCGACAGGTGTCGGAAAATCGAGATCCGAAAACGGGTAACTCCGAAACGACTCCCCTGGCCACGTCAGCGAAAGGCAGCCAGCGAGCTGGCAGGAGTGAGAGCGCAGGAGAAGGCCAAGGGAATGGTGCGACGGGGGGAGCTGCATGCGAAGTTATTGACAGTGGCAGCGAAATTTGTGGGAAAGAGTTTGGGCAGACGACAAAGGGAGGCTAAACCGTTGAATATAGGGGGACTCAGGCCTAAAAAGGGACTAAAATATCGACCCCTCTAAAAGAGGGGGGGGGGGGGGGGGGGGGGGGGGGGGGGGGGGTCCGACGGCTTTCAGAAATTTCCTCTGGTGAAGACTGTTAGAGGCAAAAACTTCCTCAGTACTCGGTCTGTGCTAAAATTAAGCCGACCTATGAAACAAGCTCGGCGAGATCTTTCCGAATCCACCCTTATTACAACACCGAGTAAATATGGAGGCGTGATCCTCTAGATACTGTCTAGATCCAAGTCGAGGCACCTGCCAGGCTGGCAGATCCTCGTTCAGGGGTCGAGCCGGTTTCGGAAATATCTTCGTAACTTCCTCACACGATAAGCATACCCACGAAACTGGTTCGTCGAGAGCATTCCGACTCCGCGAATGTTTTCGAGAATGGGTAAATGAGTCGTGGTAGTGCTTGAATAGTGACCTCCACAGGTCCTAAATACACCAAGTGTGAAGGTTGGGTCAAACCAGAAACTCAATCTTTCCTCCCCAAACTTCTTGGGTATAAGGAGGGTACTTGGGCATGCGACTTAGGCTTAACACCACCTTCAAATTCTCAAACACCAACACTAGCTAGCTCAGCTCAGAATTAGGACTAGGAAAGGGTGTTTGCTTGACCATGTTGTCAAACTTTGATCAAATCCAAATGTAAGACCACAAATGGATAGAGCTCGTCGAGGGGATCATTATAGACCCTACTTTGACCCCCTAATTATAATTTTTGAAGGAGATATGGGCCTATGAGGGGGGGGGGGGGGGGGGGGGGGGGGGGGGGGGGGGGGGCAAGGCTGATTACAAAAACTTCCGGCATAGGAATATGAAAAAAACTTCCTGAGGGCCCCCTACCTGCCATATACTTAATGTTTATGACAATTTCCTTCAAATAAACACTAATGATAGCTCTCGAGTCGACACTCCACGCGACAGACTAGGGATGATATCGCATCAAGGCGAGCCAACGGACTTTCAACCGATCCTTACATGGCGCCATGTCGAATCCCAACCGAATCCTAGCCGAGTTTGGTGGTCTCGGCCCTTGATCATGATTCGATTTGCCCTTTAGTTTGCATCTCTATCACGACCCCCTACTTCTTTAACATCGGTCGCAAGGGTACAACCGCAAGAGGGGGTGACGTGGCAGCTCTATCAACTAGTGTGAAGGATATCAACAACACCGGCAATAGTTCCACCAGACCCAGTATTCGCAGCAACCCCACCGCACCACCTACAGGTGGGGTTGTTGCCGATACTGGGTCTGGTGGAGCTGCTGCCAGTACCATTGATATTAGTACTGCTTTTGCGTACACCACAGCCACTAGGTCGAACCTGATCGCCCTCTACGTTATTGGTGATTTGTGTGCATGCGGTTATATTTAATGCTTTGCTGAATGCGCTGTACCTGGTTGTGCATGCCAGTTGCATGACAAATGACTCATATGTATCATGTATGGCATGACTCTTGTTCGAGCAACAGCCATTTATTAGCCATGATTCTGTGGTTTGTATGTTGCTTGGATTGATGCAACGCTACTTTGGATTTGTGTTGAGTGTCAAGTTGGATTGGCTGTGCTCAGAGCTGCCCTGTATTGTACCACTGCTACAATTGGGGAAATATGAACAACACGGTGTGTGCCTGGATGGTTGAATATTACGGTTACCATGGGACTTTGCAGTTTGCACCGGTTTGAATTCAGTAACCTCTCATGGACCAGATGTGTGATGTAATTCCATGTGTGCTAGAAAATACTGAGCACAGCCAATCTCTCTCTCTTTCTCTTTCTCTCTCTCTCTCTCTCTCTCTCTCTCTCTCTCTCTCTCTCTCTCTCTCTCTCTCTCTCTCTCTCTCTCTCTCTCTCTCTCTCTCTCTCTCTCTCTCTTTATATAAAGGGTAGGGGGGTAAGAGCCATGGGATGGGGTAGGGGAGTATGGGATGTCCCAGCCCGTCACTACGTTGGATTATAACCCATTCTACCCATACATAACACAAAGTATACATAGTTCACTTACATGTGTAAGCGAGGGGAATCGGACCGCCGACCTCCTGTTGTTGAAGTAGTACCTGAAGACTATTGAGGACGTTCAGATACCACAGTTCCACACGAGAAAGCCCTATAAAGGTGCTAGCTGGAAAATGGCGCAGGCACCGAATGCCCGAATGCTCCGAACGCGAATGAGATTTTCACCGAATGCAAATGCATTCGGTATTTTGGTGCATACGGACCGAATGGCACAACCCTGGTTCTGGCTGACGCTAGATTTCGTGGCGTTTAACGAGAGGGGTACCGCGTGAGACGGGAAACAGAGCGGCGACAACCCTCCGCGGCTCTCGGTCACTCAATCGCATGCTTGAGCACTAGTGGGGAATCTCCGGGTGTCTAGTTGTGGGCTTCCCACGTTGCATTTTTTTACGTAAGGTTCATTGTGGTCCTTCTGCTCTATTAGTAGGGCCAAAACCAGAGGCCTAAGAAACCCTGGATTTCCAGTTGACAACATACCCCACTCTCGAAGATGCTAAACCTGGATTACATGCCTAAGCTCGCAATTGCTCATCACTACTAGCAAAGTTCTATGGACCTTTAATATTATCTATCTTCTTATTATATAAAGTAGGGCGATAGTAATTTGTCACGGGTTTACCCGCTTTCGGCTCAGGCAGTTGGGCTTTTGGTTTCATATCTTGCCTACCTGTCGCCCAGGTGGCAGCGAGTCCCGATCTCGATTTCCCGAGACCTGTCGCTGACGTGGCCACGGGGGTCCTCCCGTCGGTACGACGAGCTCAATGCTAGTAATTTATAGATGCATAGCATAATATGCTTTGGTTTCATTGAATAGCGTTTTTGAAAACCGTAGATCATACATCGGTATATGACATAATTTTGCTTTTACCGGTACTGCCTAAGACGGCGAATTGCTGGCTGGCGCCATGTTACTACGGTACCAATAGAAGTACCCTGCCCAGGAGGTGTGTATGGACAGCTGGACTGGAAGAGATTCGAGGGGAATAAGAGAAAATTCATATTCCTGGATGACGTAGCCACTCCTACTCTTTTGAAAATAGGAAAGCGCTGTGGTTTTCAAAAAAACAGCGCGCTCCGCGCACAGGGGTTGATAAAAACTGCGCGAAACGCGCAGATGGGCTAAAAAAGGCCGCGCGGGCCGCGCGCGCCGCGCGCGCTTAGTAGTACCCTGGTGGTAGCGTATTCCGATTTTCGAACTGACTCCTCGGTGTCGCTGGTTTGTGCCGGGAGACCCAACTCCTGGGGCGAAAATCCTTTCACAACTAAAGAAAAGCAAAGGAATTTGATGAAAGGAAATTCATGTTAGGTACTTCTTTAAGGATCTGTGTAGATTCTTATAATCCTTTTATGCGCAGTGTGGGAGCTTGAATATTCGTCTACAATCCTCAGTTTAAAAGCGCTGCGCCAGTGCGCTCTTTCACGTGATAGCCGATTTACCGTGCGTGCAAAATAGTAACTCAGCCCCTTGGTTCTCGTGTACACCCAGGCCAGGGGATGTATGGCGGGAGCGCATTTGCCAGCCCAAGAGCGAGAAGGCGAGAAGGTGCAGAAGGTGCTGTTCCCCACGACTGGAGAATTGGGTAGCAAGCGAAAGACAGATGCTGTCATGTGGCACCAGGAGGCGTGGCGCAAGCTACTGGGCATGAAAGAAGTGTCCAAGTGCGTCATTGCGACAACGCAACACAACGTGAAAAATGAAAAACTGGCAACGCAAGGTTATCCCACGACAAGGATAAATGATCGACACCGCACGCGCACGGTTTGCTGGGCGACAGCTTGGGCGCTGGCGTTGGTCGCTGGCAAGTGCGCTCGAGCGCGCTGGCCTCTTACCAGGCAAGTGGCAGAAACATAGAAGGTACTGTAACGGTCTTAACGACCGACTGCGACAAATATTCGACCTCTACACCTCCATGCATTTCCGTCGGTACGAAATATCTTCTTGCCTTACGAACCCCATGCTTCAGACGAATCCTTGCCCAGTATCCACTTACGCGCTCTCATTTTTGCTGTGCGCCCATTGCGTTCAGGTTGTCTCGATCCCGCATTGGTTCTAATCATATAAGGTTGGGCGTTTCGATTAATTAGCCAGCTTCCTGACAGCAGCGCGACAGCGGAGATATTCACTCAGGGGTCCATCTTGACAACATAAATAATAGCAGGGAGGTCGATATTGACGCAAGCTGTTGCTTTCTGGGCATTGATCAAATCCCAAACCCTGCCTTCAACTGCCCAGACATCCTCCCCCTCTCCTGGAACAGAAACTACAGGAAGAAATCCAATATTGACAGCGCAAGAAGCAGTGGCAGCATTATCAGCATTGTCTTCAACAGGAGCAGTGACATTGACAGCATCGGCAGCATTATTGTCTGCAGCAGTAGCAACAGTATCATCCACTCTTACAGCAGCTGGTTCAGCATCCCATCTTGAGTGTTATCCCTCTGGACTTGCATCCTACGGCAGGAAGGGAGACGTGTTCTATTACAGGACAGTGCAGTACACTACATCATCATAGACAGGCCAGTGTTGGCCCAAGACAAACCCATTCCACACCGCAAGTCAGCCATGCCGTACATCACACTACAACTAGGGGTTGTGCGAGGCATGGAACTACCCAAGGCTGATGTCCTATCTGAAATCGACCCCTACATAAAGTGCTACGGACCTTTCAGTGAGGCGGAGGCAGGGGGCTTGGCACCAAGGACAGGGCCATGCATGTCTACTGTGTATTTTGGTGATGAACCTAACCCTGAGTGGTACGAAAGCTTCTTTTTTAAAGTGGAGGTCAATGAGGATGGATTCATGGTCGGGGTCATCCGACTAGAGCTATGGGACAAGGTAGGTGGCTGTATTCCTATGAATGAGGGTTGGGGCCAAAACATGCAGTAGTGGATTCATGGTCCGGGTTATAAGACTAGAGCTATGGGTCAAGGTAGGTGGCTGTATTCCTATGCATGGGGCCAACACATCCAGTAGTGAATTCATGGTCCGGGTCATCAGACTGGAGCTATGGAACAGGTAGGTGGCTGTATTCCTATGTGTCAGCCATCCACCCATCCATCCACCCAACCACCCACCCATCCAACCACCTAACCACCCACCCACCCATCCATCCACCCACCCACCCATCCACCCACCCACCCATCCATCCATCCATCCATCCATCCATCCATCCATCCACCCACCCACCCACCCACCCACCTACCCATCCACCCACCCACCCACCCACCCACCCACCCATCCACCCACCCACCCACCCACCCACCCACCCACCTACCCATCCATCCACCCATCGCTTGCAACCCTGCATATGACTTGTGTCCCAACACTTCAGATGCTTATTGGTGTGCTCTGTGCCATGCACTCACTGAGTTGTAAATGCTGTCATGATACACAGTGTGTGCGTGGGGGTGGGTGGGTGGGTGGGGTGGGTGGGGGGGGTGATACTCCAGACACATGTTGTCATGTGCTCTGTGCCATCACATGCACTCACATGTAGGCCCATGCTGTCATGATGCGCAGTGTGCGTGTGGGTGTGTGGATGGGTGGGTGGGGGGCTATGTGTGTTTGTGGGTGGGTGTGGGTGGGCAGGTGGGCGGGTTGATACTCCAGACACATGTTGTCATGTGCTCTGTGCCATGCACTCACATGTTGGCCCATGCTGTCATGATGCGCAGTGTGTGTGTGGGTGTGTGGATGGGTGGGTGGGCGGCTGTGTGTGTTTGTGGGTGGGTGTGGGTGGGCAGGTGGGTGGGTGGGCGGGTTGTTACTCCAGACACATGTTGTCATGTGCTCTGTGCCATGCACTCACATGTTAGCCCATGCTGTCATGATGCGCTGTGTGTGTTTGTATGTGTGTGTGTGTGGGCTGATGCCCCAGACACCTGTTGCCATGTACTCTGTGCCATATACTCACATGTTGGCCCATGCTGTCATGATGCGCAGTGTGTGTTTGTATGCGTGTGTGTGGGCTGATGCCCCAGACACCTGTTGCCATGTGCTCTGTGCCATGGACTCACATGTTGGACCATGCTGTCATGATGCGCAGGAGAACTTGAGTGATGAGTTCTGTGGCATCTCACTCTTAGACCTCTCGCACTGGCCGGCAGACCTGCCGCGCGGGGGGAGCTACGGCACTCTGCTCACTCTACCTGTGGACTACGCAGGTCCCAAGAAGAAAGTGTACATGAAGCAGAATCGGAACAGCCGGCTAGTGGTGCGTCTTGTAGGTGAGTTGGCTGGGGAGGTTTGGGGGGGGAGCTGGGTGTGTGTGTGTGTGTGTGTGTGGTGGTGGTGGTGTGTGTGTGTGTGGGGGGGGGGGGGGGGAGGGAGGCTACGGCACTCTGCTCACTCTACCTGTGGACTACGCAGGCTCCAAGAAGAAAGTGTACATGAAACAGAATCGGAACAGCCGGCAAGTAGTGCGTCTTGTAGGTGAGTTGGCTGGGGAGGTGTGTGTGTGCGTGGGTGGGTGGGTGGGTGGGTGGGTGGGGGGGGGGGCTATGGCACTTTGCTTACTCTACCTGTAGAGTACGCAGGTCGGAACAGCCGGCTAGTGGTGCGTCTTGTTGGTGAGTTGGCTGGGGAGGTGTGTGTGTGTGGGGGGGGGGGAGCTGGGGGTGTGGGGGTGTGTTTTTGCGGGTGGTGGTGGTGGTGGTGGTGGTGGTGGTGGTGGTGGTGGGGAGGCTAAGGCACTCTTGGTATATTCATAGGGTGGTGGTGGGGTGTGTGTGTGTGCGGGTGGTGGTGGTGGTGGGAGGGGGGGGGAGGCTATGGCACTCTGCTCAAAATACCTTTTGAGTGCAGAGGTCCCAAGAGGAAAGTGAACGTAAAGCAGAATCGGAACAGCAGGCTGGTGGCGCGTCTTGTAGGTGAGTTGTATGGGGAGGTGTGGTGGGGGGAGGTGGGGGGGGCTGGGGTGGTGGTGGTGTGTGTGTGTGTGTGCGGGTGGTGGGGGTGGGGGTGGAGGCACTCAGCTCACAATACCTGTGGAGTATGGAGGTCCCAAGAGCAAATTGAATGTGACGCATAATCGGATCAGCCGGCTAGTGGTGCGATATGGTATGATATATCAAAGTGGGGTGGGGTGGGGTCTCAGGGGGAAAACAACAACTTCCGATGATGCGGTCTGATAACTTTATTCTTCCCCCCCCCACCCACCCCCACCCCACCCCCCTAGCGATATGGTACGATATGTCATAAGAAACTGTACGACATGTCATACGATATATCATACGATAAAAGTAATGATAACGCCTGGTGGGGCTTGGTATTAAGGGAGCCCTGTCTTACGGCGGTAGAGGTACTTGGCTTGAGGCAACATCAGAAACAATAATTTTCGACGATATATCATACGATATGTAGGGAACGGCAACATGATATCATATGATATCATGTCATCATATGATATGATATGATGCAGGCAGTCTGCCTATGCCTAAGTTACCATTTAAATACAATATCATATAATGCAATTTGTATGATATCACATGACATCATTCTCGCCTTTAGCCAACATCATATGATATGCCGATCCCTAACGATATATACATCCGAAATATCCTACTTGTCATCCTACTTGACTTTTCTTACACAAAAACCTGAACTGCCCATTCCACCTCTCAGGAGCCATCAAGTCCAGTGACGACGTGAATGCATGGATTTGGAGCCAGCACCTTCTTCAGTCCAGCGACATGATCTACCATTGAACCATTCGCCGAACCGGGATAAGATATCATACGATATGTATATTATTAATACCGTACTTGACGTTGCCACTTATCTTACACAAAAAACTGAACTGCCCATGCTACCTCTCAGGAGCCATCAAGGCGAGTGACGAGCTTGTTCACCAGCTAGGGCCAACAGCAGCCAGCTTTGGCACTGATGATGAGCAGCACCTGTACAAGCCGATCGAGCACGATATCAGGATGTACGCCGGGGTGCGGTACAGCTCAAGGGAAGTCAGCTTTTTTGTGTGTTTGTGCGAGAAAGTGGAGACTACACATCTGGATATTCAGTATCATGGGAAGGACCTTGAAAGCGCCCCCATGTTGACACGGAGGGAATATAAAGTGAGTTGGGAACAAATGTGGTGGGTTCGGGTCTGGGTGTGGGTCTGGGAGTGGTTGTGGGTGTGGTTGTGGGTCTGGGTGTGGGTGTGGGTGTGGGTGTGAGGCGGTTATCATGGAATTGCTGATCAGTGTGGGTCTGGCTACCTGGCAAAAACTGAGGGTGAGGGTGAAAAAGATATTCAGTATCATGGGAAGGACCTTGAAAGCGCCCCCGTGTTGACACGGAGAGAATATATGGTGAGTTGGAAACAAACGTGGTGGGTGTGGGTCTGGGTGTGGGTGTGGGTGTGAGGGGGTTGTCATGAGATCAGTGTGGGTCTGGGTGTGGGTGTGGGTGTGAGGGGGTTGTCATGAGATCAGTGTGGGTGTGGGTGTGGGTGTGGGTGTGAGGGGGTTGTCATGAGATCAGTGTGGGTCTGGCTACCTGGCAGTTACTGAGGGTTAGGGTGAAAAAAACATTTAATATCTTGGGAAGAACCTTGAAAGCGCCCCCATGTTGACACGGAGAGAATATAAGGTGAGTTGGGTGTGTGTTTGTTTGTGTGGGTGTGGGTGGTGTGGATGAGTGTTTGGAGGGGTGTGTGTGTGGGGGGAGGGGGAGGTTCACGGCACTCTGCTCACTATACCTGTGGAGTACGGGGGTCCCAAAAGGAAATTTACATGAAGTAGACACGCAGTATCATGGGAAGGACCTTGAAGGCGCCCCCATGTTGACACGGAGACAATATAAGGTGAGTTGGAAACAAATGTGGTGGGTTCGGGTCTGGGTGTGGGTCTGGGAGTGGGTCTGGGTCTGGGTGTGGGTGTGAGGGGGTTATCATGGGATCAGTGTGGGTCTGGCTACCTGGCGGTTACTGAGGGTAAGTGTGAAAAAAGCATTCAGTATCATGGGAAGGACCTTGAAGGAGCTCCCATCTTGACACGGAGACATTATAAGGTGAGTTGGGTGTGTGTGTGTGTGTGTGTGTGTGTGTGTGTGGTGTGTGTGTATGTGTGTGTGTGTGTGTGTGTGTGTGTGTGTGTGTGTGTGTGTGTGTGTGTGTGTGGGGGGGGGGGGGGGTTCACGACACTCTGCTCACTCTACCTGTCAAGTATTGGGGCCCCAAAAGGAAATTTACATGAAGCAGACACGCAGTATCATGGGAAGGACCTTGAAGGAGCTCCCATCTTGACACGGAGATAATATAAGGTGAGCTGTGTGTGTGTGGTGTGTGTGTGTAAGTGTGTGTGGGGGGGTTCTCGGCATTCTGCTCACTCTACCTGTCAAGTATTGGGGCCCCAAAAGGAAATTTACATGAAGCAGACACGCAGTATCATGGGAAGGACCTTGAAGAAGTGCTCTTGTTAACATGGAGACAATATGAAGTGAGTTGTGGGTGTGTTTGTGTGTGGTGTATTGGTTGGAGGATTGTGTGTTTGGGGGGGAGGAGGGGGGGTTCACGGCACTCTGCTCACTCTACCTGCGGAGAACGGGGGGGGCCCAAAAGAAAATTTACATAAAGCAGGCACGCAGTATAACAGGGAGGATCTTGAAGACGCCCCTATGTTGACACGGAGACAATTTAAACTAAGTTGGACCATACATAACACCAAATACATAATGCGAGTACGTAGCGACCATAAATACATTACGATCATAAATATATAACAATCATACTAACATGCATAACAAATGGAAAGACATACGATCGTAAATACTAAATAAATACATATCAGTCATACAAACATAACAATCAAAAATACATAGCAATTGTAAATGCATAACAATCGTAAATACATAACAATTGTAAATACTTAATAAATGCATAACGATCATAAATACATAATAAATACATAACAATCATAAACACATAACAATCGTTAATGCATAACAATCGCAAATACATAATAAATGCATAACAATCATAAATACTTAATAAATGCATATTGGTCATACATACATAACAATCATAAATACTTAATAAATGCATAACAATCATAAATACTTAATAAATACATACCGGCCATGAATACATAACAATCATAAATACATATCAATTGTAAATACACAACAATCATAAATACATAATAAATACATAACGATCATAAATACATAATAAATACATAACGATCATAAATACGGAACAAATACATATCGGCCATGGATACATAACAAGTGTAAATACATCATACATACATAACGATCACAATTACAAACACTTGCAGAGTGAACGAGAGCTGATGCCAGGCGTACATGAGGCACTTTGACGAGCGCAATGAAATGCGCTCACCCACCAATCTACACCACCACCACCACCCCACCTGTCGCCACCACCACCACCCATGCCTCCACACCCACCCACAATTACAAACACCCCACCTGTCGCCTCCACCACCACTCATGCCTCCACACCCACCCACAACTACAAACTACAACTAACAGAGTGGACGCGAGCTGATGCCAGGCGTCCTGTGCTATGAGGAGGTTGTGCTGAGGGGACTCCCCCTTCACGTCGATTATGCAGACCTCATCATTTCAGTCCAAGATCGGAAGGCCAAGGTGAGGCTGTGGGTTGTCCCCACCCGGTAACAGCATTATAATCGGTCATAGTATTATGTTTGGTAGTAGTATTATAATTGGGAAAAATATTGCTATGAGGTGGTTATGATCGGTAATAGTTTTATTATCGGTAATAGCATTATAATCGGTCATGGTATTATGTTTGGTAATAGTATTATTATCGGTAATAGTATTGCTATGAGGTGGCTATTCTGAGGGGACTACCCTTGCACGTCGATTATACAGACCTCATCATTTCAGTCCAAGATCGGAAGGCCAAGAGACCCCCTCCCCAGACCATGGGTTGTCCCCACCCGGTAGTAGCATCATAATGGGTAATAGTATCATAATGGGTAATAGTATCATAATGGGTAATAGTATCATAATGGGTAATAGTATCATAATCGGTAATAGTATCATAATGGGTAATAGTATCATAATGGGTAATAGTATCATAATGGGTAATAGTATCATAATGGGTAATAGTATCATAATGGGTAATAGTATCATAATGGGTAATAGTATCATAATGGGTAATAGTATCATAATCGGTAATGTTGTTTTAATTATACTACTATATTATTATGGTCGGTCATAGTAGTATGATTGTATAATTACACTTTCACTGTAGCACGAAGTCAGGTCCCCCGTTGGTAGCAATTGTATGGGGTTCAGTTCATCAGTGCTTTTTCGTTTTAGCCCCTCCTGTCACGTTTGGGCAAGTCCCTTTAGCCTAATTGGTCTACCCCAGGACTGTAACAACAGACAGACAGACAGACAGACAGACAGGCAGACAGACAGACAGACAGACAGGCAGACTGACTGACAGACAGACAGACAGACTGTGTGGCACAAAAACAACAGTGCTCACTGTGCTTACTAAAGGTTTCATCTGAAGAAAGTTGTTACATTTAAAAACATAACTCTTGATTGGGGCCATGTTAAGTACTCACTCTTATGCTCACTCTTATGCTCACTCTTATGCCCACTCTTATGCTCACTGTTAGACCCTTTGCCATTCGGCATACAGGTGGCTTGGCTTGATGTTAGGTTGCACTCACTGCACACTCATATGCTCACTGTTCCACCCTTTGTCATTCAGCATACAGGTGGCTTGGCTTGATGTTAGGTTGCACTCACTGCTCACTCTTATGTTTACTTTCCTCACTGTTCAACCCTTTGTCATTCGGCATACAGGTGGCTTGGCTTGATGTTAGGTTGCACTCACCGCTCACTCTTATGCTTACTGTGCCCACTGTTCAACCCTTCGACGTTCGACATACAGAACTACGTCAATGTGGAAGAGCTGCTGGACTCAACCAAATTCACCGGCCTCTGTGCGGAGTTTGAGGCTGCAGTACAAGAAAATGAAGAAGGAGGGCAGGTTGTAGATGATGCTGGCATCTGTCACACACACACACTATCCACCATCCCACCACTTCACCAACCCACCAACCACCACCATTCAGAACTACGTCAAAGTCGAGGGGCTGCTGGTCTTCACCAAATTCCCCATCCCCTGTGCCAAGTTTGAGGCTGCAGCGCAAGCCATGAAGGAGGAAGGCGCCTTGACAGATGATGCTGGCATCTGTCACACACACACAGTCCACCATCCCACCTCTTCACCAACTCACCAACCACCACCATTCAGAACTACGTCAATGTCGAGGAGCTGCTGGTCTTCACCAAATTCCCCAGCCCCTGTGCCAAGTTTGAGGCTGCAGCGCAAGCCATGAAGGAGGAAGGCGCCTTGACAGATGATGCTGGCATCTGTCACACACACACACACACACACACACACACACACACACACACACACTATCCACCATTACACCACCCTCCACCCACCACCATTCAGAACTATGTCAATGTCAAGGAGCTGCTGGATTCGACCAAATTCGCCGGGCCCACTGCCAAGTTTGAGGCTGCAGTGCAAGCAATAAAGGTGGAGGGATATATGACGGACCATACTGGCATCTGTCACACACACACTCACTATCCACCATCCCACCACCCACCAATTACCACCATGCAGAACTACGTCAATGTCGAGGAGCTGCTGGATTCAACCAAATTCCCCGGGCCATCTGCCAATTTTGAGGCTGCAGCGCAAGCCACGGAGGAGAGGGGTGCCTTGATGGATGATGCTGGCATCATACACACACACACTGTCCATCATACCACCACCCACCACCCACCACCCACCACCATATACAACTACGTCAATGTTGAGGAGCTGCTGGATTCAATCAAATTCCCCGGGCCATCTGCCAATTTTGAGGCTGCAGCGCAAGCCATGAAGGAGAGGGGTGCCTTGATGGATGATGCTGGCATCATACACACACACACTGCCCATCATACCACCACCCACCACCCACTACCATATAGAACTACGTCAATGTCGAGGAGCTGCTGGATTCAATCAAATTCCCCGGGCCATCTGCCAATTTTGAGGCTGCAGCGCAAGCCATGAAGGAGGAGGGCGCCTTGACAGACGATGCTAGCATCTATGTCAATATGCCTGACGCGGGAGCTAAGGGGAGCTTTAGTCGCGCTCTGTCGAAGACAAAGAGTATAAACCACACCCTATCTAACGTCATGGTTCAGCTAGATTACGGTGAGGGAGGCCACCGCACACCACACACCACACACCACACACCACACACCATCACACACACCACCACATATACACCACACACCACACACCACCACACACACCACCACATATACACCACACACCACACACCACCACACACACCACCACATACACACCACACACCACACACCACACACCACCACACACACCACCACATATACACCACACACCACACACCACACCACACACCACCACATACACACCACACACCACACACCACCACACATATGCCACCGCATAAACCACACCGTGTCTAACGTCATGGTCCAGCTAGATTATGGTGAGGATTCTGTTTGTATTTTTACAGTCCAGGGGTGGCCAAGTAGGCTACAGGGACTTGCCCAGTATCAGGAAAGGCAGTTTAAAAAAAGCACTACTGACCCCCTCCCCCCCCCCCCCCCCCCAATTACGAGGGCGACCACCACACACCACACACCACACACACACACACCACCTCATAACCCGCACCGTGTCTAACGTCATGGTGCAGCTGGATTACGGTGAGGGGGTCCACTACGCACCACCACACACGACACGCCACACACCACACCACACACCACCACACACCACACACACACCACACACCACACACTTCACACCACCACACACGACACGCCACACACCGCACAACACCCACCACACACCTCCACACACACATGCCACCGCATAACCCGCATCGTATCTTACGTCATGGTGCAGCTGGATTACGGTGAGGAAGGCCATCACACACCACCGCACACCACACACACCACACGCCTCACACGCACCACACCTCACCACCACACACCACAGACCACACACCACACACACACCACACACGACACACTTCACACGCACCACACCACACCACCACACACCACAGACCACACACCACACACACACCACACACGACACACTTCACACCACCACACACGACACGCCACACAACACACAACACACAACACACAACACACAACACACAACACACAACACACACGACACGCCACACACCACCACATCATATGCATGATGTATGCATGGCGTATGCATGGCGTATGCATGACGCGGGAGCCAAGGGGAGCTTGAGTCGCGCTCTGGCTAAGACAAGGGGTATAACCCGCACCGTGTCTAACGTCATGGTTCAGCTAAATTACGGCTAGGGGGGCCACCACACGCCACACACAAACCACCAACCCATCACCATTAGGTGCCACCAACCTACCAACCCACCAACCCACCAACCCATTACCACCAGGTGCCACCAACCCACCAACCCACCAACACCATGTGCCACAAATTCACCAACCCACAAACCCACAAACCCATCACCACCAGTTGCCACCAACCCACCAACCCACCGACCCATCACTACCAGGTGTGGCTTCTGAGGGCGTGCGAGAGCTAGCTGGCCTGCCGCCAGGTGTGGCCAAGCCCTCTTGTTTGCCACCAACCCACCAACCCACCAACCCATCACCACCAGGTGCGGCTTCTGAGGGCGTGCGAGAGCTAGCTGGCCTGCCGCCAGGTGTGGCAAAGCCCTCTTGTTTGCCACCAACCCACCAACCCATCACCACCAGGTGCGGCTTCTGAGGGCATGCGAGAGCTAGCTGGCCTGCCGCCAGGTGTGGCAAAGCCCTCTTGTTTGCCACCAACCCACCAACCCACCAACCCACCGACCCATCACCACCAGGTGCGGCTTCTGAGGGCGTGCGAGAGCTAGCTGGCCTGCCGCCAGGTGTTGCCAAGCCATCTTGCTTGCCGCCTGCTAAGGGGCAGGGGCCACCGCAGCTGCACTTGTTGACGACAGCACAGGTGTCTGGTCGCACCTATGAGTGGTGGCACCCTCAGGAACGTGTGCTGGAGACTCTCACCGCCACGCCGCTTGAACCTGCGTAAGTGGTGGTGGTGTGTGTATATATGTGTGTGTGTGTGTGTGTGTGTGTGTGTGTCTGAGTAAGTGATGGTGGTGGGTGGTGGTGGTGTGTGCGTGCGTGCGTGTGTGTGTGCGTGTGTGTGTGTGTGCACGCCTGAGTAAGAGTGCTGGTGGGTCGTGTGCGTGTGGTGGTGGGTTGGTGTCACCCACAGGAACGTGTGCTGGAGACCCTCACCACTACGCCCCTTGAGCCTGAGTTAGTGATGCACGGACACACATACATACATACATGCACTCAGACATACATACATACATACATACACACATGCACAAACATACGTACGTACATACACATTCATAAACACACATGCGTAAGTGATTCACACACATGCTCACATACACACATACATACAACCTCACACCTCATCATGATGTTTACATTTATTTATCTATTTGGTGATGTATCTATTTGTTTATTTATTTATTTATTTATTTATTTATTTATTTATTTATTTATTTATTTATTTATTTATTTATTTGTTTGTTTATTCATTTATTTACTTATTTACTCATCTAGCCATCTATATCCTTGCTTTCACATTCCTTTATTGACCTATTTATTTATTTATGTATCTCTATGAGATATGTATTTATGTATTTATATATCTCTATGCGATATGTATTTATTTACTTATTTATTTATTTATGGCTCCATATTTATATTATGGCCCCATTTATTTTATGACTCATCTAGCTATCTAAAACCTTGCTTTAATAGTTATATTTGTTTCTTTATTCATGCATACATCTATACATTTATTTATGTATGCATGTATTTATTTATTCTCTGACTCATCTAGCCATCTGTATTCTTTCTTTCACATATCTATTTATCTCTACGAAATTTGCATTTATTTATTCATTCATTTATTAATTTATTTATTCATTTATTTTCTGACTCATCTAGCCATCTGTGTTGTTTCTTTCACAAACTCCTTAGTTGCCTACGTCTTGGTCAGATTGAATCACATGGTTTCAGCCTATGGCCTCCATTCCAAAGACAAATATTTGTGGGCATTAAGTTGCCCAACCACATCAGTTCAATATATAAATACTCAAATCCGGGTTTGCTCCATTGGTGGGAACCAGGTCAAGTGAAACATACTAATTTCTTAACTATTGGCTTTTGCCTAAGTGGAATCACCTTTTTCATACAAAAATGAATCATAGTCTATCGCGCTCAAAACAAATCCCATTAAAATAAAAAAGTAAGTAGACCTATAGCTCACGCCTTCCTTTATTTATGGGATGAAGCGTGCAGGCGGTACAGCAGTACTCTGAGCCAAAAATCTCATCACATAGTAATTTACATTTAGCGGGTGTCTTACAGGGTACTTCAAATTTCCAAATTGGCTGTCTCTCCTCAATATCCTGCGCATACAAAGACAATGGTGCATGACAGATTTACTCTCCTTTCCTTTCCTGCCATGTCCTGAACAGGGTACTTCAAATTGCCAAATTGGCCAGCGCTTTAGCGCACTTGAAAACAAAACAAACTGCGCTTTGTAGTGCAAAAAGCGCAAAAATTGCTTGCTGCGCCCACAGGGAGTTGCAAAAAACTGCGCTTAAAGCGCAGAGGGGGTCAAAAAGTCAGCGCTCAAAAGCGCAAAAGCGCGCGCTTTGAATTACCTTGGTGTCTTAATTCATGTACGTAGCTGCGTAGACTCACTTGCATCATTCTGAGTTCCAGTTTTTGCCTGATAGCATGTAGAGCAACTATAATAATAAACAGTTTTTCAAATTTCAAATTTCAAAGCGCACTTTTCAATTAATTTCAAAAAAATAAAAACAAACTTTTATTGTAACATCCACATATAGTAAGATTTGTATTGGGGAATGGGGGGTGAAAAGTCTTGAGTTGGGAGGTCGAATTGAGACTAAAGAAGGTGATTTTTTTAGTTGTACTGCTATTCCGCCAGTCAATTCCGAGGCCAAGGCTGAAGCGCAGCCTCCAACCATGTGTTAGGGGTTCCATAAGCCTTTTGTCCCGCGGAAACTTCATTCGCGGTAGGTAGCTCGCGCGATCTGGTACAGCGACCTTGTTGAGGTCGATTCAAGCTTTTTTGTACATCTCGTGTACTGCCATCGGCATCCCGAGCTGGGCTGCTTGCGGCCAGATGCAAATGCGAACAGAAATTAGCTGCATACCTAGCTGACGCATATGCGGACAATATGATCCACTCAGAATCAGATTCCGGGCAGTTGGGGTCATGTAGGCCATTGAATCATAATCGCATTCAATTTAGGGTGTTCTAGAACTTAGGCTC
>JACBWV010000610.1:141043278-141118737 GCA_013435795.1 Chlamydomonas sp. ICE-L
GAAGCCGATGACGACATTAGAGAAACTCTCAAGTTGAGGAGAAAGCTCTTACAGGAGGCTCACCACCCACCACCCACCAATAACCACCCACCACCCACCAATAACCACCCACCACCCACCAATAACCACACACCACCCACCAATCACCACGCACCACCCACCAATAACCACACACCACCCACCAATCACCACACACCACCCACCACCCACCAATAACCACACACCACCCACCAATCTCCACCCACCACCCACCACCCACCAATAACCACACACCACCCACCAATCACCACCCACCACCCACCAATAACCACACACCACCCACCACTCACCACCCAACATCCTCCCCCCGCCACCACCCATCCCAACGTACCAGGGGAGAACGAGTAGATGGAGTTGAAGCAACTTTAGAGAAACCATCCAGCAAGAGTAGAAAGCTCTTACGAGAGGCTCACCAATCACCACCCACCAATCACCACCCGCCACTCACCACCACCACCACCCATCCCAATGTACCAGGGGAGAAGAGGTAGATGAAGTTGAAGCAAGTTGAGAGAAACCATCCAGCAAGGGTTGAAAGCTCTTACAAGAGGCTCACCACTCACCACCCACCACCCACCTCCCACCCACCCACCACCCACTACCCACCAATCACCACCCGCCACCCACCCACCACCCACCACCACCCATCCCAATGTACCAGGAGAAAACAAGTAGATGAAGTCGAAGCAACATTAGAGAAAATCTCAAGCAAGGGGGAGAAAGCTCATTCATGAGGCTCACCACCCACCTCCCACCTCCCACCACCCACCAATCACCATCCACCACCCGGCACCACCCATCCCTATGTACCAGGGGAGAAGAAGTAGATGAAGTCGAAGCAACATTAGAGAAACTCTCGAGCAAGGGAAGAAAGCTCTTGCAGGACGCTCCCGGTGACCTAGCCAGGGTGAGAATGTGTGTGTGTGTATTTGTATATATGTATGTGTGTATGCTTGTGTTTATGTGTGTGTGTGTGTATATATATGTGTATGTGTATGTGAGTGTATGTGTATGTGTGTATATATGTGTATGTGTGTGTGTGTTAAACTCACAAGCAAGGGGAGAAAGCTCTTGCAGGACGCCCTGGGTGACCTAGCCAGGGTGAGTATTTTTGTGTGTGTGCGTGCGTGCATGTGTGTATGTGTGTGCGTCTGTGTGTGTGCGTCTGTGTGTGTGTTAAACTCACAATCAAGGGGAGAAAGCTCTTGCAAGACGCCTCCGGTGACCTGGCCAGGGTGAGTGTGTGTGTATGTGTGTATGTGTGGGTGTGTTAACCTCACAAGCAGAGGGAGAAAGCTCTTGCAGGACGCTCCGGGTGATCTGGCCAGGGTGAGTGTTTGTGTGTATGTGTGTTTTTGTGTGTGCGTGTGTATGTGTGTGTATGTGCGTATGTACATGGGATAGTTGTAGCCTTATTACGAGGGGGCCAGCCCATTTGCTTGTAATGTGGCCAACCACCAAGCAGTGCTGAACCTGGGCCAACCACCAACCACCAACCACTAAGCATCGGCACCAGTTCGATCCCGGTTGACGTGGAGTCCCGGCGGACTGAGGAACACCTCTGCCACAGACGTGAAGTCACGGAGTCTTGTTTCAGTACTAAGTTGAAACCCTGCGGGGAACCTCTAGGTAATGCCCCGATGGGAATCACGTTATGTTATGATCGGTAGTATACCATCGGACATCTGAATCAGATGTCCGGTGGTAGACTACCGATCATAACAGTGCTGAACCTGGTCTAACCACCAACCACCAAACACCAACCACCAACCAGTGCTGAACCTGGTCCAACCACCAACCACCAACCACCAACCACCAACCAGTGCTGAACCTGGTCCAACCACCAACCACCAACCAGTGCTGAACCTGGTCCAACCACCAAACACCAAACAGTGCTTAACCTGGGCCAACCACCAACCAGTTTGCTCTGGGGCCAACCACCAGTCGCTGGATTGTGTCACCCACCTACTTAATCCAACATTGCTGCTGGATGCAGTTTTGTTAAGCGGGACTAGCTGAGCTTTTTTTTGGCGGAGCCTCCCCTTCTGGGGGGTGGGAGCCCCCAGTGTTACTCATTTGTCCGGTCGACCGTCTGACCAAGTCACCATGATGAAGCCAGACACGCCAGCCAACGGTCTTGTAACCTGTTGCTCTGTCGTGATCACTCTACGCCAATTTTTAGCGTCGCAGGCGACGCTGCATCAAACTTGTTTGCTACCAGTTGTGATCGCTACCAGGGACCCCGTTTTGACCAAACCTTCCACTACCATGAGACTCAAGTCTCGATTCCTGAACTTCAACCCAAACGCTACCGAGAACCTCATTCGACCCAAACCGCTACCTAGTCATTAGTGACTAGACAATGCCTTGATGCCTCTCAAACGCACCCACACACACACAAACTCTAACTCTCTCACTTATACACTCACACACTCAAACACACACACAGACCACTTATACTGACACTCACAAACATACTTTTACGCTTATGCCGTCCTCACACATGGAATGCATGCCATTGTTGTAGGTTGCAAGCTACACACACACACACCACCATACACCACCCATATACTCATAAACGTACATTTCACTTCTGCTGTCCTCACGCATGGACTGTTTGTCGTTACCTTTGTTGAAGATTGCAAGCTACACGCACACACGCACATACTCCACCCACACTGACACTCACAAACGTACATTTCAATTATGCCGTCCTCACACATGCACTGCGTGTCATTGCCCTTGTTGTAGGTTGCAAGCTACGCACAAACAAACACTCACCACCCATACTCACTCACACACGTACATTTCACTTCTGCTGTCCTCACACATGGACTGCATGCCATTGCCCTTGGTGTAGGTTGCAAGCTACACACACACACACTCACCACCCATACTCACACTCAGAAACACACTTTTCACTTATGCCGCCCTCACACATGAATTGTGTGTCATTGCCCATGTTGTAGGTTGCAAGCTCAAAGGGGAGCGCCCTCACTACGTCTATCTCTAAAAAGTTTGGATTCTTCAAAGGCTTGGTTATGAATTGTGTGTCATTGCCCGTGTTGTAGGTTGCAAGCTCCAAGGGGAGCGCCCTCACTACGTCTATCTCTAAAAAGTTTGGATTCTTCAAAGGCCTGGTCAAAGGAAAGGAGTCAGGATCCAAGCATGATTCCGCTAACCCAGGGGTTGACGCGAAAGAAAATCTCCGTAAGGTGATCCATTCTAACTCGTTGAAGGCAGGTGATGGGGAGGAGGAAGGGAGGAGTCAATTGTCTCCGGGCTTGGATTTGACCTCAAGAGTGGGGGGATCCAGTGGTGGAGGGGCTGTCCCTAGTGCTGGGAGCATGAGTAGCGCACGTGTTGCTGTAATCGCTCTGAAATACAAGCATTGAAACTTGCTGAAGTACAAGCATTGGAACTCGCTGAATTACAAGCATTGAATCTTGCTGAAGTACAAGCATTGAAATTTGCTGAAGTACAAGCATTGGAACTTGCTGAAGTACAAGCATTGAAACTCGCTGAAGTACAAGCATATCATCATGCACTATGTGTCGATGAGCATGATAATGGATTAATTAACTAATTATATATGATTTCCTTATCCCTGTTCAACGAATGGCTCAATGGCAGAGCTCAAACGGCGTACGTGCCGGGTTTGAATCCCCACGGGTGCGCTTTAGTATTTGCGGTCGCTGTCAACCGCCATGGTAGCTTTGTCCAGGCAAAGGAGCAGCCCGTTCCCAACCGCCGTAAGACGGGGCTCCCTTAATACCACGCCCCACTTGGCGTTATCATTCCTTTTATTATTTCCTTTGTCTGATTCTTCCTTGGATGATGAGTTGTGTTTTTGTTAGAGGAGTAGATGAGAGAGAGAGAGAGAGAGAGGGGGAATATTACATAAACTCAGCAGAATAATGCCGAGATAGGACAGCAACACAGCCTGTACACCGGCCAATTTTATTATACGAGGCAGTTGTAGCAGATGGTCGGGGGGCCCATATGCTAGACGGAGACTTTCCCTAATCTTTCTCTAACCACGTTTTACCCATTGGTCACATTTGGTTTCGGGCTTGGTCAGCCTAGCGCAGATATGTCGCATCTGGCGGACTTCGTTGGTTTAATTGCGAAGACCTCTTTTCTAAAAGGGGGGCGGTCAATTGGGAAGACCTCTTTTCTAAAAGGGGGGCGGTCAGACCGGATGCATATACTGCAATAGTGGGTATCGGTCTTTCAAAAAGGGATTGAGGTGTAACAGATGGTCGGGGGGGCCATACAATAGACAGAGACTTTCCCTAATCGGAAACCACATATTTGGTCGAGCCCCCCCTTATGGGGGGCGGGAGCCTCCAGGGTCACCCCGTTGTCTGCTTGTTTGTGCAAAAAAAAAACGAAGCCTGACACGAAGGCTGACTCGTAAGTCAACTGTCTCGTAACTGGCCTTGGTCCACTCAATTTTGTTGCCAACACTCTCCGCCAATTTTCCAAATCGCTCGCGATGCTGCCTAGGACTTGTCCCCATTGGTCACACCAGTACCCAGGTGACACCAGTAGAGCTTTCTGATGATCAAATGTTGTTTTAATCTCTTCCTTTTCAGTCCTTTTGGACAATTATCTCGACAAACTTGCTCCAATATCCTTGAGGTTGTATCTTGAAAATGTTGCATGTTTTACCTCCTTCAGTTATGAATCTGTAACAAATGTCACGTTCTTCGCCAGGTACTTGTTTCCGTGCCAATTATAGCAACTCAGCGGATGATTTGGATCTGGGTCTCGTAGTAAGTAGTTAGTACCTCCACTTTTGTCAGACCATTTTTCGACAATTCTCAGAACTCGCAGAAATTCGCAGAATTCTCAGCCCAAAATGTCAGAATTCTTGGGCTAAATTCTCAAGTTTGTTCGACCCTACAGTGCTGCCTTTCTGCTTTTGAAATGCTCTAGGGTCGGTCAAGTCACATTTCAAAGAAGTTGGCTGAGGCCGTTCCTGATCATGCGTGAACTGATTAGACAGATTTACAGACCTTTACTGTGGTCAATTGTATTGATCAAAATGGAGCTCATAATGTTGCAATGTGTGATGATGAGTGGTCGTGGTAGACACACAAATGTACCAGCATCATTTTCTGGCATTATAGGTGGTGGTCACGACTTGTGTTAAGGAGCCCAAATTCAGAAATCGGATGTCAGGGTAATACTTTGACCATAACTCTTTGCCACTCCCAGCAGCAGCTTCCAGGCCGCTCCCCTGTAATACTTTGACTATAACGCTTTGCCACTACCAGCAGCAGCTAACAGGCAGCTCCCCTGCGGAACTTTGACTGTAACTATTTGCCACTACCAGCAGCAGCTTCCAGGCAGCTCCCATGTGATGCTTTGACTAAAACGCTTTGCCACTGCAAGCAGCAGCTAACAGGCAGCTCCCCTGTGACACTTTGACTGTAACTATTTGCCACTACCAGCAGCAGCTTCCAGACAGCTCCCATGTGATACTTTGACTAAAACGCTTTGCCACTGCAAGCAGCAGCTAACAGGCAGCTCCCCTGTGACACTTTGACTATAACGCTTTGCCACTACCAGCGACAGCTTCTAGGCAGCTCCCCTGTGATACTTTGACTAAAACGCTTTGCCACTACCAGCAGCAGCTTCCAGGCAGCTCCCTTGTGATACTATGAGTTAATCTTTGCCACTACCAGCAGCAGCTTCCAGGCAGCTCCCCTGTGATACTTTGTCTATAACGCTTTGCCACTACCAGCAGCAGCTTCCAGGCAGCTCCTCCGTGACACTTTGACTTCAACGCTTGGACTATACAGGCAGTACAGGCATCCATGCTAGTGGACTATACAGGCAATACATGCCTTGATGCCTTTATGCCAGCGATTGGCGTATATTTTCTACAGGGGGGCAATAAGGGCTAAGTATGGGTACTCACAGCTACAGGTAGTATCTCTAACATTGCTGTCACTGCACTAGAACGTTGGGACAACGCCCTTTAATAGGACATGGGTTTGATGAAACTGAACATTAGCATTATTTCTGTGCCTTAGCTTGGTGCCTTGATAACAGCGATAAATGCTCATTCCCGGTTGAAATTAGATGGGCCTGATGTGGGTTGGCCCAACAGCATGCTGGCCTGTTGGTGATTTGATAAAATCGATAAACGCTCATTCTTGGTTGAAGTTAGATGGGCCTGATGTGGTTTGGCACAACCGCATGCAGGCCTGTTGGTTCCTTGATAACAGCGATAAATGCTCATTTCCAGTTGAAGTTAGATGGGCCTGATGTGGGTCGGCACAACTGCAGGCGAGCCCATTGACATATTGTTGCCACTTCCTTTGATGAACTGCTGATACTGATGTACTGTTGATGCACTGTTGTCTCTTGCTTTGCCCCCTCAGAAGTGAAGCACTGTGAATCTCCCCTTCACCAAGCTTGATTTAGGCTGCAAACATGACATGTACATGATTGGCTGTAAAAAGGCATGCACATGATATGAATGAACTTCGCAGGTTACAATATAAGCAGAGAAGAAGCTGTCAGAGATAACAATGCCAACTTACCTTCCGAGGGTCCTTCATTGGCCAGGTGCTGCTCCCTTCTGCCCCAGGACTGGAGTTGTTGTCTCCTTCAGCAGGTCGAGGCAGTCCAGGAGGGGGTGTTCGAAATACAGGTGGATTTATAATGCAGGTGGGGGACGGCATCTGCTGCTCCATGCTGGTTAGTTGGCTGCCTGGTTTTGGATGTGGAAGGGTGCAAAGATGGGCAGGATCCTTGCTTTCCACAGCTGCATAGGAAGTGGATGGCAGTGCGCTCACCGAATTCTCGACTCTCTGCTGCTCTCTCACACCAGCATGAGCTTGCAGTTTTGAAGGAGAAAGTGGCTGCTCAGAGAAGTCTCCATTCTGTGTAGACACTTCTATTCCAGCGATGCCACTGAGGGCTTCCTCTACCAAGGTGTCAACACTGTCTGTGTTCACAAGCGCTGCAAGGTTGTTGCTGCTATTGGCGCCGCTCTCAAAGCCATCTCCGTACTGAAGATCGAACCCAGAAGAGGGTAGATCAAAGTTCCAGTGCGATACCTGCATCAGCAGCAGCTCTTGGGAATCTAGCTATTTACAGATGCTGGTTAGAATATGCTGGAGCTGCAAATCACATATTACTATATGAGGTGTCCAAAGCATGCAACATTACAGTTCCAAACAATTCAAGTCTCGCAATTTTGTAGGATGATTCCATGCATGCGTGGCAACCAAGGCAGAGCTTACATCCTGGGCATACTTGGTCATTGAAGCGATTCGTTGGCAGCAGGCTTCTTCCGGAGAGATAGCACACATCCCAGACCCAACACGTTCCACTCGCTCAGGTAGGGAGGGCAGATCTGGGTTTGAATATGAGATGAGGATGTTTGTTTTGATGATTGGTGCTTTGTATTGAGATCAATTAAATGTTTACTTTCTGGTTGACACAATACATACCTAGTTGGAACCGCTGCAACCGTACAAGTAGGGTCAAAGGGATGATTTATGGGGACGAAGAGTTCACACATCTTCCTAAATCTGCAGAAGCCTACTGGTGATGTTCCAGATCAAGCTGGTATTCTCTCATACCTTGCAGTAGAGTCTGAGCAATGTAGTCCTTGTTGCGAGCTTGCTTAAAGAACTTGTGGCCAAGTAATGCCTTGGATGTTGGCCTGCGCGTAGGATCTCTTTGTAGACAAAGGGCAATGACATCTCTCATGTGCCTGGGCAGTCAATAATGTTAGAGGATTCTGATCTGTCACCGCTATAGTCATCGATCAGTCATTCATTCATGTGTATTGGATAAGCAGGAAATTGCAACTGAGGCGCAAGGAGTGGGGTGGGGGTTGTTAGTCAGGTAAGGGGACATGGTCGTATATTGGTTGGGTGCTGGAGGGTGTGGCATATCACTTTAATCAGGAAAGTAAAACTAAGTATGGACCTGGGTCTGGGTGGTTGGCATAGACCTCTTACCTTGAGAAAATCTTTGCGGGGAGATCTCCACTTTGGACGTCCAGCATTTCTGCTGTGGGTGGCCTCTTGTTGTAGGCATGATATAGAGAGTCAAATTGTTAGGTGAGGCGTTATTATACGTGTATGATGAGCCTGTTGTGAATATAGGCATATAGCTAGTCTATGTCTTCAAGCTCACAAATTGAATGTTGGATCCGACAGGGGTACCTCTCGTTCTAATATTATTTGCAGGTGCTGTGGTGTGGGGGTTGATGGTAGAAGATGGAATGCATTTACTGTTAGAATATCCTTTATTTGCTGAGCATAGTGAATTGCTTTTTGACAAATTGAGAATTGGTATAGAATTGGCTGATACAAATTATAGCATGAGGTCAGGAATCCTGAATCTTTTGAATGTTGGAAATATCTTAGTATATTAATAAATGTGATGAGAATCGTACAATACAATTAACTCTGTAGCACAAACTCAGGGCCCCCGTTGGTAAAACGATTTGTTGGGGCCCAGTTCATCAGTGATTGTTTAATCTTTAGCCCCTCCTGATGTAGAGGTTGGGCAAGTCCCTTTAGCCTATTTGTCTACCCCTGGACTGTAGCATACATACATTTAGGTTGCAAGCAAGATCAGGCAATGCAACTATCAGAATGTAGAAAGCAGGCATACGCCCAAGGTGCTCGTATCAATCAAGGCCTGGTAGTGTTGTCTATACCGGTTCACCAACAGACAACGGCCTCAAGGATAATGCCCCACGCAACCTTGGGTTGATGCCGAGGCACCATGCAAATGCCAATGCTCGTGCAAATGCCAACAGAACAAACCAAGGATTCCAGGCGATCGCTGTAGAAGATCTCCGGAGTAAGATCCTTGAAATCGAAAGACGTGTACAAGGTGCGTGGCGTCGAGAAATAAGCTCACGCAAGAGTAGCTGAACAGCTATTAGCTACTAAAAGAGGTGTCAACCCGAGAATGAGGTTGAGGGGGACTAACGCACGGATCCTACAACCTAAAATACATACCTTCATTTAAATGACAAAACAACAGGAATACAATACATACATACATACATACATACATACATACATACATACATACATACATACATACATAAATACATACGTACATAGGCATAGCCTCACACAGCTTATTTCTGTTTCACATCATCATGCTGGGTCACCATCCAACCCCACTATCTGATCCAACATTCTGTAACAGGTCATAGTGTGAGTCTATTCTCTTTTTTTTATTGCAAAGTCACTTGCCTGCATCAGGAGCATGAGGACCTTCAGTGGTGGAAAGTGCGAGAAAGGCGCGTGTCCATGGGCCAACTGCAAATCAGTATGAATGGTGTGTATCAGACATGCACTGTTCAAGATAGACACCCAAGCAAATCATGTTCACCTGATATGAACATACAGGAAATACAAAACCATAAACAAGCCACAGAAAGCACAAATACTGCCGCATACCATACACCCATTCCTGATCGCTGCTTGTTTACCTCAAGGAGAGTTATCCCAAAGCTCCAAATATCTGCGGTAGGGCCATAGCCTTCTTCCTACATTATCCACATTTGCATATTGGGTTAATTTGTATGCACTTTGATCAGTATTAGCACAATCAGTTGTATGTCTGTTGATATATAAGTTTTTTCGTATTTTCATTTTCCTTCTGAATTTTGATAATTGAATTGAATGATAGTTGACAAACACGTCTGATCACAGGGCACACGCAATTGTATTGCTGGTGGTGGTCGATGGTTGGTGAATGCAGGGCACGTACGATTGTATTGTTTAGAAGAATATTTCTTCTGAGACAATCTTGAAGGTTCAACTTGCACGATTGATAGGTGCATGTTAATTCTGGTAGGCAACTTTGCAGATATAAACCTGGTTTCTCACCTCATTCAGGATTTCAGGAGCCATCCAACAGGGGGAACCAACCTGCAAAACAATGGTCGGGACTTAGAGCTGATTGAGGATTGTGCGCAGAATGCTTGAAGCCCCATGAATATCTCACTTCGTCATTATAGTGAGATTACCTCAGTACAAGCATCACACATAGAAAGAACAAACAAGGAACACAATTCCCCAATATTGAAGTGACATATTTAAATTGCATCAAAGCTGTCCAGAGTTGTATTGTGACTCTACGAGGTAACCCACGCATCTTGCCAACCTTTTCAAATTGTGATATTTATATAGCAATCCACGCAAATGATTTACCATTGTGGTTCTCGAAACCGTTTTGCTACCCCATGATGACACTCTCTCCATCGTTGCAGATACACCAAAGTCCCCGATGACCACACTGCCGTCCTTGGCAATCAGAATGTTCCCAGCCTATGAGCACAGCATGGGATCAGCTTCCTATTGTGTACCAGTGTGACTGTTTAGATTCAGGGATATCTCAGTATTGCTTGCCAATGCCAGGCGGATCCCTCAAACTAGGCAACAGGCTTTCCATATAGCGTGGGGACAAGCATACAAGTAAATCAGAAAAATTGATACTTCATCTTGCAGATGCAAATGTTGAGAGTATATTGAAAACGAAGCTCCCACCTACCTTAACATCCCTGTGGATGCCACCATGCATGTGCATGTACTCGAGGCCTCTCAAAGCTTCACGCATGATGGACGCGCACATGACTTCGGACAGACCATTAGGATGGTCAAAGCACATTATGTGAGCCACTGACCCTCCCTGATAAAAACCAAAGGTTGGGAACAGATTTTGGTTTGGGCATTGAGGTGGAAACTGGCAAAAAGTACTCCTAGTAGTCTGGATTTTAAACACAGTGTTAGTGAGCTGTTGGGGCGTCGTATATTTGTATCCTCCGCACACAGCTCGTCTCCTGATGACTTGATCTTGCCAGTATTTGAAGTGTGACAAAACAATTCAGGATCTGTATGAATACAATAACCATGCACCAGCTTGTGTGTGCATCATCAATCATGGTGTTACTGAATGTTGAACACTTTCAGATAACCGTTCAGTATTTCCCTATCATGTCGATACGGTTCCTCTGCAAAAGCAAGGGATGTGTGCATCAGGAACACAGAAGTCCTGGCATGGAATCAGCTTACCTTCATCATCGGCATCACCAACCAAAGCTCGTTCTTGTGGACAAATGAGCAGTGAAGAGGAAGGATATTGGGATGCCTGGAAGAGGTGGAGTGGCAGCAGGATAACCATGTTGAAGTGGTGCACCAAGATACCATAAGAAAGGAATATATTTGCTTATATGTTATGATGAGTATACAACTGTCCGATTTGTTCTCTACCATTGGATGACTGAGTGTCCCCTCAAATGTGGCATTAGTTGGATACTCTTCCCTAGCAATGGATTTGCAAGTTGTTCAATGATTAGTGATCTCCTACAGGATCAAGGAGCCTGGGAGAGGGTAACTTGCGATGTTATTATTACATAGATACAATACTTGTTTGAAAAATGGGAGAGGCATTTAACTCACTTGTATGTTGACATTACCCTGGCCTCATCCAGAATGTCTTTTAGCCCAGCCTCTAGTCGGTCCAATGGGCAAATCTGTGGGGGTCCAGTCTGAATGTTCATGATTCAACAAGCTTCGGCCAATCGGCCATGTAGGCACGTTATTATCATAACAGGTGATGAGGTGATCAAACAAATACTTTATAATCACCCGACCCATCATGATAACGGGGCAACAAGGCAAGTCCATTTGTCCCACTTGTCTGCCCCTCACCTGCAAACACGCAAGTATGATGTCTAACTTACTTTGATGGCAACAATCTCCTCCAATGGTTTGCACACCGCTCTGTATGTGATGAGAAAAATGTAAGTTCAAGCGGGTAGAAGACTTGAAGGATGTTTTCCTTCTGAACGTTTTAATATCCTCTCATCCTATCCTTATATGCGTTAAATGTGAAGCACATTTTGTCTCACAGAGATGCATGTAGAGCTTGTGCCAAAGATTAGCGCGATTTGAGGATGAATCCGCCTCAAATTAATAATTTCCATAGTGACACAATATTACCTGTGCACCGTTGCGCTGGCTCCTCTGCCACAGACATCCCTAAGTTCGTACATCAGCGCGTCTACACATTGACAGAAAGAAAAAATCTTGTATGTAGAATCGATGGTGCTGAATGGTGTTACATAAATTCAGCCCCTGACAAGCAGGTAAGTTTATATCTAGCCTTGTCTGCTCCTTCCTTTCCAAAGTTGGACAAGCTGTTAAACTCGAGAAAGAAAGAAACAATCAAGACCAGAGGCATTAGTTATGAGGGAGGCTAGCGAGATGATTGTTAATTCGATCAGTAAATTGTGATTTATGGTCTCGACTGTGTCAATTATTTTCCAGGAGGAGGGAGGTAGGCAGGAGTAAACTCCAATCTGTTCCAACTACATGAGTGCCTCAAAATCATTTGCGCTGGAATCGCTAGTCGCTACCTTTTACAAGTGTCATAGTGTCATAGTGTCAGATCGATACGCTGTGCAAATGATGCTATCCTGCGACTAGCTAGGGATTTGAATAATCAGACCCCCTAGTGGAATATCCTCCAACGACCCGTGCGGTGGCATATTGCGATATTATGTTGAGACAGTGACAAAACGACATGTATATAGCATATTTCAATGACCTGTTGGATATACCACAGGTGCAGAGCTTGCATCGGAGCCAGGAGATGGTATTGAGGTTGTCTTCTCGTCAGATGGGGACGACAGGCCGGACAGCATCTGGCTGAGGGCAGCTGAGGTGGGCGTTACCAATCTCTGAAGCGGGGAGTTTCGGATTGAGAACATATCGACGAAAAATGGAAACACCACAGGCTACTGTATTGCTCGCTTGATCAACTGGACTTCAGCCACTAGAGTTAGAAACGAAAGTGAAGGGCGTTTGGACTGACAGCAGCAGCCCTTATGCATCCTGCTTGCTCAGACGAAATTGCTAACTGGGGATAAAATGCGTAGATGCACCACGAAGCACTTCCTCAGCCTTCTACACTGTTCTGCTTATGTACATCAGGAAGTACAGTTCGATTGTTTCATCTCCTTGGGCCCGAGCACCGAGCACTGCTTCTGTGCATCAGATCAGCCATCTTCATTTGGTATCAGTTCATCACCCAAAGGACATGATATGCAAGCAGGGTCGTGATGAAGGCTGACATGAATTTACACGAACATGTATCTCTTTAACAACACATCCCGAAACACTCCTGAAGCAGCAGTTTTGACGAATTTATTGGGCATTAGTCCCACTAAGCTTGGCCTAACCCTGGGCAGTAACATACATCAATACATTAATGATATACTTCAAGAACGATTGGAAATAAAGCTAGGTCTACAATTCTAACAGACACTCACCCCCTAAGACTCGGGGCAACCAAATACTCAAATAGCTCACTGTGGATTCCTGGTGACCTGGACAAGTCTTGGATCAGACAACAAGACTGTATAATCCACCTAGTATTCTCCCTGATTTCCATGGGTATCACACGGGGGGAGTTGAAATTGAAAGTCAGTGAGCAGCCTATAGTTGGCTGAAAACCATATAAAAATACAATCCTGGTAGCAACTTGGTATCGGACTCTCTCAATGTACCACTCCAACTGCTACAGGCATGACAAATGAATGGTAAGGCTGTTGTCGACAGCTGATTTGGACTATTGTTCGTATTCAAACTCAAGCTCAGCACTCATGACGGCCAGGGCATCCGTTGGGAGCATGAGAAATGTGTCCATAAACACATCATCCACTTTGGGCACTGTTGCAGCACCCACGAGCCTGCGAGTTGGTGGATGGCAGAATTTGTGAATCAGTAATCTTTCTAGTGATGATAGGGGTTGACAAAACATTGAACTCATTTACAAAATACGCAAGAGTAGATATTCAGGAAGAACCCCCGACTCCCAATGTTTCTGCTGTAGACAGCGAGCAGCCTTGTAGGACAAGGACTGACAACTTTAAGATGAGAGGTTTTTCCTAGCAACTTACCTGGCACTTCCAGCGTCTGTCAATCGCTTCCCAGTTGCGACCTGCAATGGTGGCAGTAAGGAAACAACGAATTAATGATATGGTGGGCCTGGATTGGGGACTTAGTCCGGCCACCAATAACTACAAAGCTCTACTGAAAGCTTCCTCTTGCCCATGCACCACCACCCACAAACACAAAGTACAAAGCTCACCTGAAAGCCCAGTACAGGACAGTTACCCAACCCAACCCACCAATAACTACAAAGCTCACCTGAAAGCATCCTCTTGCCCCCCCCCCCCCCCCCCCCCCCACACACACACACACGCAAACACAAAGTACGAAGCTCACCTGAAAGCCTAGCACACACACGAAATATAATGCTCACCTGAAAGCCCAGTACACACACAAAGTACAAAGCTCACCTGAAAGCCCAGCACACACGAAATGCAATGCTCACCTGAAAGCCCAGTACACACACTAAGTACAAAGCTCACCTGAAAGCCCAGTACACACACGACATATAATGCTCACCTGAAAGCCCAGTACACACACTAAGTACAAAGCTCACCTGAAAGCCCAGTACACACACTAAGTACAAAGCTCACCTGAAAGCCCAGTACACACACGAAATATATTGCTCACCTGAAAGCCCAGTACACACACTAAGTACAAAGCTCACCTGAAAGCCCAGTACACACACTAAGTACAAAGCTTACTTGAAAGCCCAGTACGCACACTAAGTACAAAGCTCACCTGAAAGCCCAGTACACATGCATAGTTCAAAGCTCACCTGAAAGCCCAGTACACACACAAAGTACACAGCTTACCTGAAAGCCCAGTACACACACAAAGTACACAGCTTACCTGAAAGCCCAGTACACACACTAAGTACAAAGCTCACCTGAAAGCCCAGTACACACACTAAGTACAAAGCTCACCTGAAAGCCCAGTACACATGCATAGTTCAAAGCTTACCTGAAAGCCCAGTACACACGCAAAGTACAAAGCTTACCTGAAAGCCCAGTGCACAAACAAAGTACAAAGCTCACCTGAAAGCTTCCTCTTGTTGTTTCAGTTGTCAACAAGGTGTTGACGGTCAGAGGGGGGGCGGTGTAGAAGGGCCCAGCAGTGAATCGGAAGAGGGCAGTGAAGTTGAGCTCAACCACACCAAGGGCAAGGTCAATGGAGCCCTGGAATTTGAAACATGGAAATTGTTACGCCTTGCCATAGGGAGCGGAATTGAAGGAATCTTCCTGTTTGCTTGCACTGGGGAAGGTTTCTGTGGGTTCTGCTTTCGCAGACCGATACTGGGCCTGAACTTGGACTGCCGCACGACAGCAGGGAGGAAAGTTCTCGGCCTCTTACAAAGGTGGCAGGTCGGAAATCGTGAACCTAGCAATCGGGTCTAACCCCGGATCTGTCTTTTATAGGGAGAGGCATCGATCTATATAGAGATATATCTATATATATATATATATTGGCGAAGCTGGATTTTTGAAAATCGGCATAGGGCACCTTACAAAAATCAAAATCTGGTTTTACAATTATGGCATAGGGCACCATATCATATTGCAGGCGCTTCGACTGGATTTTCCAGTGTCTATCTGATGTAACTGCATATGTTGTAGATATACACAATATATCTATTTGCTATACATAGATCTATATAGATCTATATTTTGGGGCAATATAGATATATTTGCCGCCCCCTAGTCATTTAAAGCTGGAACTACTCTTACAAGGTCAATATTTGGCTACCCCTGGACTATCACACACACACAAATACAGTTGCCTGTCATTTAAAGCTGGTACTACTGTACCAACCATGCTGCAAGAGTCAGGTCAATGGAGACCTAATGAAAATCAGAGAAGGGTTATAATTTTGCTTTGCTCCTTTGCACCTTCACTTCAGTGCCTAGTTTCTTCCTTTATTATGCCCATTCCGAGCTAAAGGATGACTGGAAGACCCTCCCGGGACCCCCCCCCCCCCCCCCCGCCAGTTGTATTGTGTCAATAATGACCTGCCCATGACAATGTCATGCAATGAAATATTATAGTCATTAATCATTATGTTGAAGCCCTGCCGACACAATACATTTTTCAGGATTGATAGTAGAGTAGAGTAGAGTAGAATAGAGGAAAAGTATTAAATACGTCAATACGGAGTGTGACTGTGCGGTCATGTTGTTTTCATCCCTCAGAAGCCATTGTCTGAGTTGTCAGGCTAGTGCACCTTGCACTGCAAATTTAGGGGGTCTTCGGCCTGTCTTAGGCACCCTTTTCTGCACCCCTGCGGCACCCCTTTCACCCAGAAGGTACCCTTGCAAGCCCAATACAAGGGTGTCGAAGACGCCCCCCCCCCCAATAGCAGTTTTGACAAGGTTAAACAAGGATGAGTTGATGCGTCCATTAGGATCAACATACTCCCTATTTCCATTACAACCAATATGCTCAATATATCCATTAGGATCAACATGCTCCCTATTTCCATTCTGATCAACATGCTCCCTATTTCCATTTGGATCAACATGCTCCCTATTTCCATTCTGATCAATATGCTCCCTATTTCCATTTGGATCAACATGCTCCCTATTTCCATTACAACCAATAAGCTCAATATTTCCATGAGGATCAGCATGCTCCCTATTTCCATTAGGATCATTATGCTCCCTATTTTCATTACAACCAATAAGCTCAATATTTCCATTAGGATCAACATGCTCCCTATTTCCATTAGGATCAACATGCTCCTTATTTCCATTATGATCATTATGCTCCCTAGTACCATTAGGATCATTATGCTCCCTATTTTCATTACAACCAATATGCTCAATATTTCCATTAGGATCAACATGCTCCCTATTTCCATTATGATCAACATGCTCCCTATTTCCGGTACAACCAATATGCCCCCTATTTCCATTAGGATCAACATGCTCCCTATTTCCATTAGGATCAACATGCTCCCTATTTCCATTACAACCAATATGCTCAATATTTCCATTAGGATCAACATGCTGCCTATTTCCATTATGATCAATATGCTCCCTAATTCCATTAGGATCAACATGCTCCCTATTTCCGGTACAACCAATATGCTCAATATTTCCATTAGGATCATTATGCTCCCTATTGCCATTAAGATCATTATGCTCCCTATTTCCGGTACAACCAATATGCTCAATATTTCCATTAGGATCAACATGCTCCTTATTTCCATTATAATCAAAATGCTCCCTATTACCATTAGGATCAGCATGCTCCCTATTTCCATTACAACTAATATGCTAAATATTTCCATTAGGATCAAAATGCTCTCTATTTCCATTACAACCAATATGCTCGATATTTCCATTAGGATCAACATGCTTTCTGTTTCCATTACAACCTATATGCTCAATATTTCCATTAGGATCAACATGCTCCCTATTTCCATTAGGATCAACATGCTCCTTATTTCCATTATGATCATTATGCTCCGTAGTACCATTAGGATCATTATGCTCCCTATTTCCATTACCAATATGCTAAGTATTTCCATTAGGATCAACATGCTCCCTATTTCCATTATGATCAATATGCTCCCTATTTCCATTATGATCAATATGCTCCCTATTTCCATTAGAAAAATTGTCGGAGAGTGGGTTCAAAATTAAAGGCAGGGCTCGAGCTGCCTGAGGTGTGTAAGGGTGGAGAGTGGGTATTCGAGGCCCAGGGTTGGAACGTGACGGACGGACAGACAGACACTTGGACAAAGCGGTGACCCTGGGGGCTCCCACCCCTCAGCAGGGGGGGGGCTCCTCCAAAAAGCTATGGTGTGCAACAAGACTTACCTCGAGGCGCTGCGTCTCAATTTCAATGTTTAGTGGGGGAGGGATAGGGAGAAAGAAGATAGACGCCGTCCGCCAGGAGAGAGCTGGGATGACCAGACCCTGAAGCAGATGGATACGAAATTACATATGCGCAATAAAAATCAGCAGTTTACAAGCAGGCACAACTGCAAGTACGGTAAAATCTTTCGCATGTATGCATGTGTGTGTATGCATATCCATACCTTGCCTTACCTTGCTTAAAACCTGACACCTAAATGTATGTATGTTACAGTCCAGGGGGGAACTAATCAGGCTGAAGGGACTTGACCCGCCTTGAATAAGATGAATAAGAAATTGGAAATGTGCAATCCAAATCAGCACTTTACAGGCTGAGAGTGCAGGGGTGGAAAGCAATGGCAATGGGCAGGTCAGGCTCATATTCAGTGTTTTTCTTTTCAGCTACAAGCAGCAGCTTCTAGGCAGCTCCCCTGACTGACAATTCGGTCAAACTTGTCAGAACCTTGAGCCCCACGACGCTTTTTATGCAGGTAGGTATAAACCATACCATACCATGCTATGCTGCACCATGCCATACCATTGTACCATGTATGTAAGCATAAAATGCTTCATGACATAATCAGCTCTCCAGAACGGCTGAAGTAGTTCTCTGTAGCCAAGTGGTATGCTCAGGGAGCTGCTTAGAAGCTGCTATGAAAAGCCCCCAAAAGACCACTTGGCTACAGAAGCTAGAACTAGAAGCTGCAATGAAAATCCAACAAGAAAAGCCCTGCTCATATCCATACATGACTTCAACACATGACTGACAAGAGGAGCCACCACTAGGCACCAGGATAAGAGGAGTCACCAGGACCTGAACCCTAAACCCACAAGACTGATAAGAGGATCCATCAGGACTAGGCACTAGGATAAGAGGAGTCACCAGGACCTGAACCCTAAACCCACAAGACTGATAAGAGGATCCACCAGGACTAGGCACCAGGATAAGAGGAGTCACCAGGACTTGAACCCTAAACACACAAGACTGATAAGAGGAGTCACCACTAGGCACCAGGATAAGAGGAGTCACCAGGACTTGAACCCTAAACACACAAGACTGATAAGAGGAGTCACCACTAGGCACCAGGATAAGAGGAGTCACCAGGACTTGAACCCTAAACCCACAAGACTGATAAGAGGAGTCACCACTAGGCACCAGGATAAGAGGAGTCACCAGGACTTGAACCCTAAACACACAAGACTGATAAGAGGAGTCACCAACATAAATGTTGTATTTTATATTTTGTTGATTAATGTTGGCTTGAAAGCATTGGACTATAGCAGCACGAAAATGACCCTTGGATTAGGAATGGCCATACTGCACATGTACCTTTTGAGCCTAACCTACCACTGTTCATCTACCAGAAATACAATTTCTTTATCCGTTTTGTCAAGTTAGTCAGCATCAAGATCATCATAATAACAGAACAAGACAAGGTAAACATTGGAGTACCTCCGTGTCGAACTTCAATTTGAGGATTCCATTTCCAAGATCCTCCACATCAGCATACCCGCCACCACCGACAGCGTTGTAGAGGAATATGGGATACCTAAACAAGTGAATTGATGTATGTATGTTACTAACAGTGTATATTTAAAGCCTGTATCAGTGATACAATTGGTCTAGTGGTACACCAAATCACTGAACCGAAGCGGGGTTGGGGGTTTTATTCCTCCTACGGCCACCCTGAGCGTTGCAGGTCGTTGTCAACCGCGATGGTAGCTTGTCCAGTCGAGCTGGTCGACCGTTCTCCGCCCGGATACGACGGGTTCCCTTAATACCACGCTCCACCAGGCGTTATCATAACAAACATTGTATGTATTTGTGTTAGAAAAAGTGTATCTGCGTGTGTTACAGCGTTGTAGAGGAACATGGGATACCTACAAAAGTGTATTTATGTATGTATGTATTTATGTTAGTAAAAGTGTTTGTACGTGTGTTAAAACCCCACTTTTCAGAAAAAGTGTATGTACGTGCTAAAATAAACCACTTTAAGATTGAAAAACAATCTCTGCACCAGTTGAATATGACTGATTATAATGCCGAAGACAGCGTGCGGCCAAATTGCTGGCTGGAGCCATGTAACCATGGTCAAGTAGAAAAAATAACGAACAATGCACTTCAGATCTGCAGATTCACCTGGAGAGAGCTAGTATGCAAGCACTGTTGGTCTAAAGGCGCACATGTCAGAATCATACCCCAGGGCCCCCCTGCAGCACCCCCCACACCCATAATGCAGCCTTCCCAGCCAAATAAAAGAGTGCCAAAGGATCCCCCCCCCCCCCCCCCCCCCCCCCCTCAATTAGCAGTGCACGTCTGGTGTACGACATAAAATCTAACAAACGCTGCACTTCAGATATGCAGATTCACCTGGAGACAGTGTGGTCACTGCCACTGTTGGTCTTCAGACGACCAGTCAGAATTAAACCCGACATAAAAACTAGTAAACGCTGCACTTCAGATCTGGAGTTTCACCCGTAGATAGCAAGTCCGCAATTTCTGTTGGTCTTCAGGCTGACCAATCAGAATCTAACCCAAAATAAAAGCTTATAAACAAAGCACTTCAGATCTGTAGATTCACCTGGAGATAGCGAGTTCGCAGTCACTGTTGGTCTTCAGACGCACCTGTCAGAATCATATGAAGAATGAAAACCGTGTGAGATTTTGTGCGCATACATGAGCTTACATGAGCTTATGTGAGCATGGACATGAACATATGTGAGCGTATATATGAGCATATTTGTGCATATATATGAACGTATGCAAGCGTAAACCAGCGTTTGTAAGCGTATGTATGAACAAGTGCAAGCATATACGAGCATATTTGGGCATATATATGAACGTATGCAAGCATATACCAGCATGTGTAAGCGTATGTATGAAAAGTGCAAGCATATATGAGCATATTGGGGCATTTATATGAACGCATGCAAGCATATATAAGAAGTTGGGAGCATATATATGAACCAGAGTGAGCGTGTATAAGAATACATGCACAGGCTGTGACAGGTGTGAATGACAAGTTCTATGCAGCGTCGCAAGCGACGCTAAAAAATGGCGGAGAATGTTCGTGACGGAGCGACAGGTGGCAACGGAAGCGAGTTAGTGACGAGACCCTTGGCTGATGTGCCAGGCTTCTTCTTGATCAGACGGTCAGTCGGTCAAACAAACAAATGGGTAACCCTGGGGGCTCCCGTCCCCTTGGAGAGGGGCTCCACCAAAAAGCCATGGAAGATTGGAGACGCTAGATATTCCCCCCTATGACTAGCTGGGGTTCAGTTCACCAGTGCTTGTTTTGTAAACAGCCCTTCCCAATATTGAGGTTGGGCAAATATATTTAGCCTCTTTGGCTATGCCTTACCAGCTAGACTGTACAAACACACACGCCCCATATTTAAGGCTGTGCATGCAAGTCCCTTCAGCCTAATTGGCTATCCTCTGCACTGTAGCATACATGTGAATAGGCAGGACTAAGCAGTGCAACTGAGCCAAGCAAAGATGAGTTAATCCTGGAGTGGTCCAGTTGATAAGACCTTTCCTAGTCGTCTGCTGCCCATGGCGTACCGGCTCACACAGCAGACGACAGTCTTATCAACACTGCACCATCAACACTGCACATGGTAACAAACATTTAGGTGCCAGGTTGCAAGCAAGATACGGCAGTGCAACAAGCAGAATGAACAAAGCAGGTATGCGCCCAAGGTGCTCGTATCAAGAAGGCCTGGTAGGTGTGCCTTGCCTGGCACAGTGCAACATACATGCATATGTGCGTGCATGGGAAGATGCACGCATATCAGTGAGTGCCCACATGAAGATGCACGTAGTTATATGATTGTGCACTGAAACGGCATGTGCTTAGGGATCGAATTTCCGAGAGCTGCCACTGACAGGACAAAAGCTAGTATGGAGGAGGTGAATGGAGATCATGAGACCCTTGCATGCTTGCTATGCTTGTGTGAAGCTTGCCCCGACTGCAAGGTTCATATCTTACCCGCTTGATCTTCTTGTTTGAGTACGCAGCAGAGACAGAAGTTGACTGCTGAGAAGTTGCGCACACCCGAACAGGTAACCGTCCTCTGGGCGCCTGGGCGCCAACATGGCCACTCCTAGTAGCACCTGTCCCGACAACAGCCCACAAGACACGGTTTTATCAGCATGATAATCTTTGCGTTGGCCGAGAAGCCAAATGGTCCATGGTTGGGGTCAAAGGCTCAGACAAGGGTGCGATGTTTGCGATTGGTACTAAGTAACTGACCAGCACTGCCACGGATTTGGCGCAGCATCGTAGCGATGCGAATGGGTTCAGCAAGTGAGGATGTGACGGGCGGGTATTGGTGTGAGCGTGAGGGGAATGGTATCAATCGAAACTTGGCGAGCTCCGACTTCCAACTGTCGGTTGAGGGTGGCCACAGTTCCGGTGGTCGTGAGACCATGTTACACGCAGCCCGACGCAGCCTGACGCGTAGATTGAAGACGTACCGCACACTGTGTGTGCCCGTGTGTGCCCCCCCCCCCCCCCCCCCCCCCCCCCCTCCCCCCAGGCCCTCCCCCCCCACCCCCTAGCCGCGCCCCCTGGCCGCGCCCCGGGGGCGGGGGGCCCTGGCGGGGGCAATGGCGGGGCAGGGGGGCGGGGGGCGTGGAGCTGGCAGTAACCTAGCATTCTCGGTCCGTGCCCGGTCCGTGCCCGCCACTGGCCATTCGACTTCGGACCCTGCTTCGGACCATCCAGGACCCTGCTTCGGACCAGGTGAGGGTGGGGGTGAGGGGCCCGGGTGCGTCAGCTTCCTCGACAGCTCTGACGCCATTACCGTACAACGCTCCACCACTAAATGCGTGTTCGACATTCGTCCGATATTCCTCGTTATATAGCTCCAGCCAATCTAGATCGTGCCGGGGGTTGATCCGAGGAAACATTTGAAGTGTGTTGTTGTCCTAGGACCTCCTTTGGACTGCGTTCTGAATCCACACCAACGTGGCTTGCTTTATTCTTATTATTGAAATTAGGGATGGCCTGTGAAGGGGACAGATCAGCCAGACCCTTAGTAGCCTACGTGTTGGGAATAGTCCTGCTACTACCGCTCTTAGCATGTGCTGAACACGTGGGCATGCAAGGGGATGACCCTGAACTCAGAAAGCTCTCTCCGCAACTTCATAGGATGAAATTTCTGGAGGTACGTGTTTGTGTGTGTCAGTCAGTGGGTGAGTGCGTGTGTGTGTCAGTCAGGTGAGGGGGTGAGTGTTAGGGTGTGGGAGTATTGAGTAATTGTTCATCGAAATGTGTTTCCTTGGCGTAATTCAGTGATCCATTAGTGTGTGTATGTGTGCATTGTTGTGTGTTTGTATGTGTGCATGGAGACATTGTTCAATGTTGTGTGTCATTTTAGCAGATCTCATTGGTGTGTTTGTGTGTGTGTGTTTATTGGTATGCGCTTGTTTGTGTGCATGGAGGCATTGTTCAGTGTTGTGTGTCTCGTTGGCCAACCTCATTTGTGTGTTTGTGTGTGCACTGACGAGTGTGTGTTTGTGTGTGCAATGGCGTGTGTGTGTTCGTGTGTGCACTGACGTGTGTGTGTTTGTGTGTGCACTGATGTGTGTGTGTTTGCACTGATATATTGGTCATGTTCTTGTATATTGTTGACATATTTGATTGTTGCATTGGTTGTGTGTTTTAGTGTGTGCATTGATTCATAGGTAATTTTTGAATGTATCGTTTGCGTATTTAATTGGTACGTTGGTGTATCTGTGTGTATCTGTGCATTGGTATGTGTATATTTATCTAGGGTATGTGTGTACGTATCTGTATATCTGTATGTGTGCATTGATATGTATATCTGTATGTTTGTATGTATCTGTATATATATATATGTATGTTCGTATGTATGTCTGTATGTGTGCGTTGGTATGTGTTTGTTTATATGTCGAGGTATTCGTCATATGTGTGTGTATTGCTGCTGTATTTCATTAGTACTTCAGTGTATCTGTGTGTATTGCTGCTGTATTTCATTGGTACTTCAGTGTATCTGTGTGTATTGCTGCTGTATTTCATTGGTACTTCAGTGTATCTGTGTGTATGTGTGCATTGGTATGTGTTTGTTTATAAGTATAAGGTATTCGTAATTATTGTGTGTATCGCTGCTGTATTTCATTGCCAAGTTTGTGTGATTGTGTGTGTGTGTGTTTGTGCACTGGTGTGAGTGTTTGTGTGTGTATGTGTGCGTATGGGTGTGTTTGTGTGTGTGTGTTCGTGCACTTGTGTGTATTAGTGTGTCTGCACTGATGTGTTGATCATGGTTGTGTTTACTATATTTTGTTGTATTGGCACATCGATGTGTGTGTTTGTGTATGTGCATTGATTCGCAGGCAACTTTTGTGTATAGTTGGCGTATTTTATTGGTACATCGGTGTGTGTGTATGGGTGTATGTGTTTGTGCACTGGTGTGAGTGTGTGTGTGTGTTAGAACCTAAAACACAGTGCTCCCTGTGCAAGAGATTTCCCTCCCCTGCTATATATAGCTTTCGCTACTTTTAACCCCGTTTGACCCCATTTGCCGCTATAAAGAACCCAAATCTATGACCCTAAATGGCCCTGAAACGCTATAAAATGCTATGAGGACGCTGTCTCTGGAGGAGGCCTAAACTCATGAAGCTATAAAACAAATCTGAACTGAAAACAAATCTGAACTGAAAAAACATCCATGCCCTGTGCTGGATGCAAATTGAAAAAGCTATTACGACGCTGCCCCTGGAGGAGGCCTAAGCCCATAAAGCTATAAACAAAACTTTCTGAACAGAAAACATCCCTGCCCTGAGCTGCAGGTTCTGGATGCAAATTTAAAAAGCTATTACGACGCTGCCCCTGGAGAAGGCCTAAGCCCATGAAGCTATAAACAAAACTTTCTGAACTGAAAACATCCCTGCCCTTTGTTGCAGGTTCTGGAAGCAGACGCTCGCATCTACCTATATCACCACTTCCTAACTGATGGTAAGTTCTTCGAATTTTTTTTCCTCTTCATTTTTGCATGATGTTCTACCCATTGACTCTATCAACACACAAGCACATTTGGATTCCAGTTGGGCACCAGGAAAAATGTCATCATCATCATCATCATCATCATCATCATCATCATCATCATCATCATCATCATCATCATCATCATCATCACCATCATCATCATCATCATCATCATCATCATCATCATCATCATCATCATCATCATCATCATCATCACCACCATCATCATCATCATCATCATCATCATCATCATCATCATCATCATCATCATCATCATCATCATCATGCAGACGCTCGCATCTACCTAAACCACCATTTCCTCACCGATGGTAAGTTCTTCAAACTTATTGTTTTTCTTCTTCTTTTTTCATTTTTTCGTGATGTTCAGAAGTCCCCATTGACTCTATCAAGCCACGAGCACATTTGGAGTCCATTGGGGCACAAGGAAAAATGGAATCATCATCAACTTGATCATCATCATCATCATCATCATCATCATCATCATCATCATCATCATCATCATCATCATCATGCAGGCGCTCGCATCTACCTATCCCACCACTTCTTCAAACTGTACTACACACGGTGAATGTGAGGGTCCAGGGCTTTCTTTTCAGTGGAATTGGAAGACGTTGAGCAGCCCAGAGTTGGCTGAAAAAACATGTAACAATCTAATGCAATCTCTATATTTACTGTCTGCATGTTACTGACAGGTTTGGTGAAAACATGTACCACGGCAGACAATGGCAACAAACATGTATCAAGGCAATCCAATCATATTTGCCATATTTGACGCAGCCCCCCTTCCCCATTCAAAAGCTTAACCTGAAGCTAGTGAGTCGTACAACGGTACTGCCTGGTCCATTGGTGATAGCTGTACAGTGAAATCATATCAGTACGGTGATATCAGTATAGTGATCGGTCCGAACAGCATGCTTGTCAGTACTAAACCTAATGTAAACCAAACAGAAGAGTGCTCACCTGCCCACCATCACACTTTGGCCCTAAGTGGGACCAAACAGAAGAGTGCTCACCCGCCCACCATCACACTTTGGCCCAAAGTGAAACCAAACAGAAGAGTGATTCCGTTGAATGGCACTATTTATGTTTTGAGTGCTCAACTGCTCACCCGCCCACCATCGCACTTTTGCCCGAAGCAAAACCAAACAGAAGAGTGATCCCTTTGAATGGCACTCTGTCTGTTTTAGAGTGCTCAACTGCTCACCCGCCCACCATCGCACTTTGGCCCAAAGTGAGACCAAACAGAAGAGTGATTACGTTGAATGGCACTCTTTCTGTTTTAGAGTGCCCAACTGCTCACCCACCCACCATCACACTTTGGCCCAAAGTGAAGCCAAACAGAAGAGTGACAACGTTGAATGGCACCCTTTCTGTTTAGAGTGCTCAACTGCTCACCCACTCACCATCACACTTTTGCCCAAAGTGAAACCAAACATAAGAGTGATTACGTTGAATGGCACTCTTTCTTTTTAGAGTGCTCAACTGCTCACCCACCCACCATCACACTTTGGCCAAAGTGAAACCAAACAGAAGAGTACTTTGGCTGATTGGCACTCTTTCTGTTTTAGAGTGCTCAACTGCTCACCCGCCCACCATCACACTTTTGCAGAGGAGTGTGACGCAACCAAGGCAAAGGCTCTGAGCCACCTCAAGCGTTCTGGTGTGGTGGACACTGGCACAGGCGGAACTAAGCTAGACGATGTCCGCACCTCAGAAGGCATGTTTTTTCAAAGAGGCCAAGATCCGATGATCCAAGGTAGGTTCAAATTCGAATTTCAAAATTCGGATTTTGAATTTTGAATTCGAAAACCTGACCATCTCTTTCCTCGTCTCAGCTATTGAAAAACGGCTGTCTGAGTGGACGCTGACAGCTGTACATGCCGGGGAAGGGCTGCAAGTGCTGCGGTACCAGCACGACCAAGAGTACAAGCCGGTGAGTGCTGTACTGTACTGTACTGTGGTTTCGTGCTGAGGTACAAGCATGTCCAAGAGTACAAGCCTGTGAGTGCTGTACTGTGCTGTGGTATGGTGTAGTGCTTCAGTACCAGCACGACAAAGAGTACAAGCCGGTGAGTGCTGTACTGTGCTGTGGTGCGGGGTAGTGCTGCAGTACCAGCACGACGAAGAGTACAAGCCGGTGAGTGCTGTACTGTGCTGTGGTATGGTGTATTGCTGCAGTACCAGCACGACGAAGAGTATAAGCCGGTGAGTGCTGTACTGTGCTGTGGTGCGGGGTAGTGCTGCGGTACTAGCACGACCAAGAGTATAAGCAGGTGAGTGCTGTACTGTGCTGTGGTATGGTGTATTGCTGCAGTACCAGCACGACGAAGAGTATAAGCCGGTGAGTGCTGTACTGTGCTGTGGTGCGGGATAGTGCTGCGGTACTAGCATGACCAAGAGTATAAGCAGGTGAGTGCTGTACTGTGCTGTGCTGTGCTGTAGTGCTGCTGAATCCTGAATAAGATAACCAGCTTATCTGAATTAGAGAAATGTGAAAATGTGAGAGATAAATCCCCGTCACATATCACAGTACCAGAGACGACAAGCCACCTTGTCATACATCACAGTAGAACAGTATCACAGATATATCACACATCACAGTATCACATATAGTATATCACACATCACAGTATCACATATAGTATATCACACATCACAGTATCAGAGATTCAGAGACGACAAGGCACCAAGGCGCTTAGTATTTCTCACAAACTAGTCCTCCCGAGCATTCATCACTAGGGACCGGCATATCATATGATGTTGACCAAAGGCAAGTGTGATATCATATGATATCATACAAATTGCACCATATGATATTGTATATAAGTGGTAAATGTAGCCTAGTCAGACTGCCGGCATCATGAGTGTGATATCATATCATATCATATAATATCATATGATGACATGATATTGTATGATATCATATTGCCGTTCCCTATTCATCACACTGTAAGCTTCTCACGCTCACATCTCTCTCTCTCTCTCTCTCTCTCTCTCTCTCTCTCTCTCTCTCTCTCTCTCTCTCTCTCTCTCTCTCTCTCTCTTTCTCTCTCAGACACACATACACACATAAAGACGCAAGCACACACACGTGGCCACTCTTCCGTACTATATCATAGAAGCTTGATAGAGACACGGACACACAGAGACAAGAAACACTGACACAGCAAAAACACAAACACAGCACAAACACAATACACAGTACACAATACACAAACACGAACTCTCACAATTACCTGCCCCCCACCCCCCCACCCCTTCTGGTCCCCTCCCTGCCCCCGCTGGCCCCCTGCCCCCCCTGGCCTTTGCAACCGCATGCACACTTGGCTCTATCGTGGATCTGTAGCACTGGTGAGTGTTAGGAGGTGTTGGCAAAGAATTTGCTGCATTTTGTGTCTGTTTTACATTTAGGGGTTTCCATTTTAAATTGTTTATTGTTTTACGTTGGGAATTTAGGAATTTGCAGCATTTTGTGTTTGTTTAACGTTTAGAGTTTTACATTTAGGGGTTTCCATTTTCAATTGTTTATTCTTTTATGTTGGGAATTTAGGAATTTGCAGCATTTTGTGTTTGTTTAACGTTTAGAGTTTTTCATTTAGGATTGTTTGTTGTTTTACATTTGGTATTGAGGCATTTGCAGCATTTTGTGTTTGTTTCACGTTTGCTGGCTGCTTGTAGATTAATAATGGGATATTCTGATGTAAATCTGATGTAACTGCATATATTATGGATTTACCAAAAATTAAAATATATATTTGCTTAATATAGATCTATAAAGATCTATATTTTGGGCCAGATAGATCTATTTGCCGCCCCTATTTTCAAAACGTTACAATTTCATAGACATGCCATATTTGACCCAAGACAATTCGGGGGTGAGGGGGGGGGGGGGGGGGGCGGGGGGCATTTTTGACTACTTAAGCCAGGCCCATGCGTCACCATGCAGCGACAGAATGGCGAAGCGTCGTCGAATAAACAAACATTGTTTGAAGTACTATGTGCAATGTACCATGACATCAACATCCTATCCGCTTGCTGCAGGGACTATTTCTTCGATGATAAGCACAGTCGGAATGGCGAAAACAGGTGTGAGGCTCACTGTGGGCATGCATAGTTAATATTATTATTAATATCATTATATGTGAGATCACTAGATATGAGATCAGACATCAGGCATAGGTCGAAATGGTGAAAGCAAGTGTGCGGCACACTGTGGGCATGGATGGTTTAGAATATAATTATTTTACGTTATATAAGAGAGTTTTTTTATACCAAGCACTGTCAAAATGGCGAATACAGGTGCGAGGTGCACTGTGGGCATGCATGGTGTACAATATCAATGTATCAATATATCATTATGTTTCATGATGTATGAGAGTTCTTCGATAACAAGCACAGTCGAGATGGCAGAAACAGGTGTGAGGTGCACTGTGGGCATGCATGGTGTATAATATCAATATATGTGAGAGCATTATATACAAGATTATTATACATGGGGAGGTCATTATATATGAGATCAGACATCAGGCATACATCGAAATGGTGAAAACAAGTGTGCAGCATACTGTGGGCATGGATGGTTTGTAGTATAATTATTTTTCGTTCGCTACTTTACCTGGACAAAGCTACCGTGGTGGTTGACAGCGACGGCGAACACTAAAGCGCACCCGCAGGGATTCGAACCCCGCACCCACTTGTTTCGACGTGCTCTACCATTGAACCAGTCGTCCAAACGGGATATTAGCATCTTCATGAAGACCCTGTAGGGAGGCACCCTCTCACCCCCTTCATGAAGACCCTGCAGGGAGGGAGCTTAACTTGATGGCGCTCTAGAATTGCTTGATCCTTTGATTTTCTTTTCGGCTACAACCAGCAGCTTCTAGGCAGATCCCCTGGGTGGCTAGTCAGCCAAACCTGGTGCAACCTAGTGCACCTTGAAGCTGACTCAACCAAAAATGCTGTACTTTTGATCTCTTGGGGCTTGGTCCAGTGTCTGGCTCAGAGAGCAATCTAGAAGCTGCTGCTCCCTGAGTCACTCCTACCACCTACCACACCTCAGATACCTACCCCACCCATCCTCTCATCCACCCACCCCTGATACCCCACCCACCCACCCATCCACTCATCCACCCACCCCTGATACCCCACCCAGCCAGCCACCCATCCACCCATCCACCCATCCACCCACCCCTGATACAAACCCACAAAACAATAGCTGGAAATAAAAGCTATGATTTGATCCCTTTCTTGTGTCTGCACTTATGTATTCCACTGCCCTGATGTACTGCTGTCCTGACGTACTGATTCACTGTTTATGTCTCTACTTAGGTATTCCACTGTCCTGATGTACTGATGAACTGCTCGTGTTTCTACTCAGGTGTTCCACTGTCCTGATGTACTGCTGTCCTGATGTACTGCTGTCCTGATGTCCTGATGTACTGCTTGTGCATATACTCAGGTATGCCACTGTCCTGATGTACCTGGAGGGTGCTGAGGAGGGAGGAGAGACGGTGAGTGATTGCTCTTCTATATAAATTGTCAACCGGATAACAACAAGAACAAATAAATCAATAAATAAATGGTACGCCATATTACGAGGCGTGAGGTTGAAGGGGCCAGCCCATTTGCATGCACTCACTGGGCCAACCACCAGTTGCTAGATTTGTCAGCTGATCATGTTTCTGCCGATTGACCCACTTCCTTTTCAGTTACTTATTTCTTTTATTTATTTATGCATTTCTTTATATTATTCATTTATATTATTTATGCTATTTATTTATTCATCATTTTTTTTACTTCCTTTTCGGTTACATCCTATTTTGTGCTATGCCATGCCAGAGGTGGATTAGTACGGCGTGAAAAAAAGCCAAATCAAATGTTTGGATATCAAGTGGTTTTTGGTATGTGTGTGAGTGTGTGGGCGGGTGTGGGTTTGTATGGGTGTGAGTGTGTGGGTGGGTGGGTGTGGGTGTTGGGCCCAGCACAGGACAGTTGCCCAACCCAACCCAACCCAACCCAACCCAACCCAACCCAACCCAACCCAACCCAACCCAACCCAACCTAGCCCAACCTAGCCCAACCCAGCCAAGCCTAACCCAGCCCAACACTGCTGCCAGGTTTTCCCCAAGGTCCCTGCACCCCATGGTCAGAACGCGAACTTCTCTGACTGTGCGAAGTACAACTTGGCAGTAAAGCCCAAGAAGGGAGATGGTGAGTGGTGGTTTCACTTGGTTTCACTTGAGATGGTGAGTGGTGGTTTCACTTGGTTTCACTTGAGATGGTGAGTGGTGGTTTCACTTGGTTTCACTTGAGATGGTGAGTGGTGGTTTCACTTGGTTTCACTTGAGATGGTGAGTGGTGGTTTCACTTGTTTTCATTTGAGATGGTGAGTGGTGGTTTCACTTGAGACTTTCACTTGTTTCCCCTTAAGATGGTGAGTGGTGGTTTCACTTGAAGTACAACTTGGCAGTAAAGCCCAAGAAGGGAGACGGTGAGTGGTGGTTTCCTGTTTGGGAATTATGAGGATGCTATTGTGTGCCATAGTGTAAAGACCCAGAATCCATGTATAATTTCAAGTCGTGCTTCTCATTTCTATATATATTTCACACGTGAGTAGTGTTTTCCGTAGACACAATTATATTGCTTTTGTAAGAAACAGTTATCATCTTCTCCTAGTCCTCCTCCTCCCCATCCTCCTTTTCAATTTCCTTCTTTACCAAATTTTACTTTACAAATAGTATATTTGTAGATTAAACAAGCATAACTTTCTGCTGACAAAATCTATATCAGATATATAACACAAATCAGATATAAAATACAAAATCTAGATAAGATATAAAGCTTCTGCTTTTTATTAAAGTCTAATTAATACAAAGATTTTTTTTCTTCTTTAAATAAATAGAATTACCAAAAACTTTATTTCCACGATTTATTTTCCCTCCAGCCTATCCAGCCTCTCAATCATTAGAAGCCTCTCAAGCATCTCAAGCCTCCCCTCCTCCAATTCCAAAGCCTCAACATCCTCCTCAAAATCCTTCAAATCTTCCAAACCTCCTCCTGCTCATCATCATCATCATCATCATCATCTTCCTCCTCATCCTCTTCCCCAACATCTCGAACACCAATTCTTCAAATACCAACACCGGCACCTCAAAGATACACCAATCACTACTCTTCCAAAGCCTCAAAATCCTCCTCCAAATCCTCCTCCAAATCTTCTAAACCTCATCATCATCATCTTCCTCATCATCATCTTCCTCCTCATCCTCTTCCCTATCATTGTCCTTATCCCCTTCCCCATAATTATCCTCTTTATCTATCTTCATGGGCCCATCATAATCATCATAAGAGCGCTCCGTCACACCTCCTCCTCTTACAAGCCTCATCATCATCATCATCATCATCATCTTCCTTCTCATCCTCTTCCTCAACATCTCGAACACCAACCCTTCATATACCAACACCAGCGCATCAAAGATATACCAATCACTGGCTTCTAAAGCCTCCAAATCCTCCTCCAAATCTTCCAAACCTCATCCTCCTCATCATCATCAACATCATCCTCTTCCTCCTCATCCTCTTCCCCATCATCTCCAGCACCAACCCTTCATATACCAACACCAGTGCATCAAAGATATACCAATCACTCGCTTCTAAAGCCTCCAAATCCTACTCCAAATCTTCCAAACCTCATCCTCATCATCATCAACATCATCCTCTTCCTCCTCATCCTCTTCGCCATCATCTCGAACACCAACCCCTCAAATACCAACACCAGCGCATCATAGATACACCAATCACTCCCTTCTAAAGCCTCCAAATCCTCCTCCAAATCTTCCAAACCTCATCCTCATCATCATCATCATCATCCTCTTCCTCCTCATCCTCTTCCCCATCATCTCGAGCACCAACCCTTCAAATACCAACACCAGCGCCTCAAAGATACCCCAATCACTCCTCTTCTAAAGCCTCCAAATCCTCCTCCAAATCTTCCAAACCTCATCATCATCATCATCATCATCTTCATCTTCCTCCTCATTTTGCTTGTCCTTTTTATCCTCTCCATCCTCCCCCAAAGCACCAAGCTGTGAAAAACCAACACCTTGAACACAAACACCTCAAACACCAAGTCCTCGAACACGAATACCCAAAATACCAACTCCTCAAATACCAACACTTCAAATACCGACACCTCAAATACCAACCTCTCAAACACCAACACTTAAAATACCAACACCAGCACCTCAAACATACACACTCGGCTCTCAACCCATCAAACACCTACACCTCAGCCACAACCCCTCGAACACCAACACCCCAGCTTCCAACCTATCGAACACCAACACCTCTGCCACAACCCCTATAACACAACCCCCTCATATTATCAAATACCAACCCCTCAGCGACCAAGCCATCAAACACCAAACCCTCACATACAAACACCAGCGCTCAAACACAGACCCTCAGCTTCCAACCTCTCGAACACCATCGCCTCAGCCACAACCCCTCCAACACCAACACCTCAGCCACAACCCCTCGAACACCAACACCTCAGCCACAACCCTTCGAACACCAACACCTCAGCCACAACCCCTCGAACACCAACACCTCAGCCACAACCCCTCCAACACCAACGCCTCAGCCACAACCCCTCCAACACCAACACCTCAGCCACAACCCCTCCAACACCAACACCTCAGCCACAACCCCTCCAACACCAACACCCTCACCGCACACAACCCCCTCCCCCAAACCAACAACCTCACACCACCCCTCCCCCTCCAATCCACCACCCCGCTCACCACAACCCCTCCAACCCCACCACCTCCTCCACCCCCCCCCAACACCCCCCCCTCATCCCCCCCCCCTCCACCCCCCCCCCCTCCTCCACCCCCCCTTCCCCCACCCACCCCACCCCGCCACCTCCGCCCCCCGCCCCCCCGCCAATCCCACCCCCCACCGCCCCTCAGCCACAACTCCCTCGAACACCAACCCGCACAGCCACACCCTTCCGCCCAACCACAACCTCATATACCAACCCCTCAGCGACCAAGCCATCAAACACCAAACCCTCACATACCAACACCAGCGCCTCAAACACAGACCCCCAGCATCCAACCTCTCGAACACCAACACCTCAGCTACAACCCCTCCAACACCAACACCAACACCTCATATACCAAACCCTTGGCGACCAAGCCATCAAACACCAAACCCTCGCATACAAACACCCGCGCCTCAAATACAGACCCTCAGCTCCCAACCCTTCCAACACCAACACCTCAACAACTAACCTCTCGAGCACCAATCCCTCAAATACCAACACAAGCACTTCAAACATACACACTCGGCTCTCAACCCATCGAACACCTACACCTCTGCCACAACCCCTATAACACAACCCCCTCATATTATCATATACCAACCCCTCAGCAGCCAACCCATCAAACACCAAACCCTCACATACAAACACCAGCACCTCAAACACAGACCCTCAGCTTCCAACCCTTCCAACACAAACACCTCAACTACTAACCTCTCGAGCACCAATCCCTCAAATACCAACACAAGCACTTCAAACATACACACTCGGCTCCCAACCCATCGAACACCAACACCTCAGCCACAAACCCTCAAACGCAAACACCTCCAAGTACCGGCCCTCTGTCTCTGGGTAAGCTAGTACCGCCCCCCTTGAGGGGGTGGGCTAGTCCGCCTATGGTTGGTACTAGCTTACCCATAGGCGGACTAGCGAGTGGGCCCCTTATACCCCCGGAGGGGTAGCAGGGGGCGGTACTCGCGAGCTACCAACCTGTTGAACCCCCACACCTCAAATACAGCAACAACAAAACGGTAACAACACCTAAATACCCACACCCCACACCCCCGTGCACCCCTTCTGCAGACATTATATTCCATTCTTTGAAGCCAGACGGTACCAACACCTACATACACCCCACCCCACCCCACCCTCGTGCACCCCTTCTGCAGCCATTCTATTACATTCTATGAAGCCTGCCAGTACCAACACCTATATGCCCACCCACCCCCCACCTCTACCCCACCCCACGTGCACCCCTTCTGCAGCCATTCTATTCCATTATATGAAGCCTGACGGAACCAACATATACCCCCCCCACACACACCCCACCCCACCCCCGTGCACCCCTTCTGCAGCCATTCTATTCCATTCTATGAAGCCTGACGGAACCAACATATACCCCCCCCCCCACACACACCACCCCACCCCCGTGCAGCTCTTCTGCAGCCATTCTATTCCATTCTATGAAGTCTGACGGTACCAACATATACCCCCCACACACACACTCCACTCCACCCCCGTGCACCTCTTCTGCAGCCATTCTATTCCATTCTATGAAGCCTGACGGTACCAACATATACCCCCCACACACACACCCCACCCCACCCCCGTGCACCTCTTCTGCAGCCATTCTATTCCATTCTATAAAGCCTGACGGTACCAACATATACCCCCCCCACACACACCCCACCCCACCCCGTGCACCCCTTCTGCAGCCATTCTATTCCATTATATGCAGCCTGACGGTACCAACATATACCCCCCACACACACACCCCACCCCACCCCCGTGCACCTCTTCTGCAGCCATTCTATTCCATTCTATAAAGCCTGACAGTACCAACATATACCCCCCCCCACACACACCCCACCCCACCCCGTGCACCTCTTCTGCAGCCATTCTATTCAATTATATGAACCCTGACGGCACCAACATCTATATACCCCCCCCACACACACACCCCACCCCACCCCCGTGCACCTCTTCTGCAGCCATTCTATTCCATTCTATGCAGCCTGACGGTACCAACACATATATACCCACCCACCCCACCCCCCTTCAGCCATTCTATTCCACTCTATGAAGCCTGGTTCTGGAAAGCTAGAGGATCGCTCCATGCATGGCGCATGTCCGGTCATCAAGGGAGAGAAGTGGTCCATGACTAAGTGGTGAGAAGCTGGTGGGTGTTGGGTGGCGGTGGTGGTCATCGTAGTGTGTTGGGGGGTGGGGTGGGGGGCGGGGGATGCCCACTTATCAAGGAAGATAAGTGGTCCTTGACGAAGTAGTGAGAAGATGGTGGATTGGTGGATAGAGGGTGGGTGTGCCAGTGTGTGGGTGGTGGTAATCGTAGTGTGTGTGTGTGGTGGGTGGGTGGGTGCGTGAGTGGGGCAGTTATCAAGGAAAAGAAGTGGTCCATGACTAAGTGGTGAGGAACTGGTGGATAGAGGGTGGGTAGGTGGAGGAAAGAAGGAATTGGAGATCGCGGGGTTTGGTGTTGGTGTTGGTGTTGGGGGGGGGGGAATGGTGAATGGTTTAAAGATGATGTCACCAAAGTGAGTCCTAGGAGTAGCTGATGCTGATCCGACTCAATTGTTATGGGGGGGGGGGGGGGGCGGGGGGGGGGGGGGGTTATGTATGTGTGTGGTGGTGGTGGTGGTGGTGGGGGGGGGGGGGGGATGGTGAATGTAGAGATGTCATGGATGTCACTGAAGTGATTCCTGGGAGTAGCTGGTGGATAGATATTGTTGCATATTGTTGCAAGCATGCGTTGTGGTGGGTGTGTGTGGGTGAGGGGTGGGTGTGTGTGGGGTGGGGGGGTGGAGAGAGCTATAAACAAGGTGTTGCGAAGCAAAGCGACCTCTGACCTTGTTGTTGTTGCATGCCGATGGCAGGATCGTGCGTGGATAAGTGAGAATGGGGGGGGGGGGGGGGGGGGGGGGGGGGGGGGCAGTGCTGTTATCAAGGTGTTGCTCAGCAATGCCTAACCTTGTTATTGCTGCATGCTGATGGCAAGATCGTGGGTGGGGAGGGGAGGGGGGGGGGGGGTGATAAGTGCTATAATCAAGGTGTTGCAAAGCGAAGCGACCTCTGACCTTGTTGTTGTTGCATGCCAATGGCAGGATCCATGTGAGTCACTACACACATGTGGGGGTGGGGGGAGGGAGGGGGGTTGTGAGTGCTCTAAGCAAGGTTTTGCGGATTAAAGTCTAACCTTGTTGTTGTTGTTGCATGCTGATGGCAGGATCCATGTGAGTCACTACACACATGGAGGGGGGGGGAGGGAGGGGGGGGCTAAGTGATATAAGCAAGGCGTTGCGAAGTAAGGTCTAACCTTGTTGTTGTTGCATGCTGCTTCCAGGATCCATGCGAGTTACTACACACACGGAGGGGGGGGGGAGGGAGGGGGGGCTAAGTGATATAAGCAAGGCGTTGCGAAGTAAGGCCTAACCTTGTTGTTTTTGCATGCTCATGGCAGGATCCATGCGAGTCACTACACACATGGCAACGACAAGTACGATCGTGCCATTGTTGCCAGGCTGGCAGATCAGGCTAGGAAGTTGCAGGAGCATCCAGGTGAGCTGAGCTGTACAATCAGGGTTGGTGGATTTGGGTGTGTGGATGAATTAGGTGTGTGTGTCTTTGCGACTGGGTGGGGGGGGGGGGGTGAGGTGTGGGGGGGGGAAGGGGGGGGGGGGGGGGGGGGGCTGGAAGGGCATGGGGGTGCTCACCCCAGGGCTGCGCAAGCAAGAGCAAATTATGCTCATGTTTTTGTTCGTATTTGTATGTGTCGGGGGGAGAAAAAGGGGATAGGGCGCAGTGGGGGGCATCCTGCAATCAAACCCGCCCCCCTGCCTCCTCTAGATCTGCTAGGGGGGGGGATTTGGGAGAGGGAATATGGAAGGGGGGGATGGTGGGAAGAATTATATATGGTCGGAAGGGAGGCATGGAGGCAGTGAGGCAGGTAAGCAGTTCTTACTTGGTTGACTACCGTAGCAAAAAAACGGGCTTATCCCTGCCAGGGTTATGTAGTACGGATACGGATACGGTACGGATACGGTACGGGTTTTAGAAGTGAGTACGGTTTGAGTACGGTACGTTTTTTAGTATCATAACATTCCCTGACCTGGAAACCTTTTTGTTTTTCCTTATTTAACCTCGGTTCCAATTGGAAGCAAGTAGAGGGCATTCAGGGCTTTTCAGTGGTATGCTGATAATGTCAAAATTCGAAGGCAGCAAAAAGTTATGCCACTTTGTATCATGGAACTGACTATGCCAGTATCTGTCATGAGTACGGACCGTACGCGTGCGTACTCAATTTTCTGGAAAACGAGTACGGTACGGATTTTAGGTGCGTACTGCCCGTACTACACAACTCTGATCCCTGCTGACTCTCCCCATGTGAAGGTTGCATTCGCCTAGCTCTCTCTGACCACATGACCTGCTCCCCTATTTCTCGTGATCCTACAAGCCATAAATGTGTGCAACCTATGTGTTTGCATCCTATGCTTTTGCAACCAAGGAGTGCACCCTACAGCCCAGTAGGCATGTAAAAAAAAAGGTAATGATAACGCCTGGTGGGGCGTGGTATTAAGGGACCCCGGCGTACGCAGGCAGAGACCGGTCTTCCACCTCGACTGGACAAGCTACCATCGCGGTTAACAACGGCCTGCAACGCTCTGGGTGACCGTAGGGGGAATCGAACCCCCGACCCAGCTTCGTTTAAGCGATTTGGTAAACCACTAGACCAATCGTATCACTGAAACGGGCTGTATGTATGTATGTAACAGTCTGTTGTTGAACTGTTACCCTACGCCTGCAGACAACACAACCAGGCCTCATTGATACAAACACCTTGGGCCCATACCTGCTGTGTTCATTATGCTCATTGTACAGCCTTGTACAGCCTTGTGCTGAAACAAACACCTTGGGCCCATACCTGCTGTGTTCATTATGCTCATTATGCAGCCTCGTACTGCCTTGTATTGATACGAGCACCTTGGGCACATAACTGCTTTGTTCATTCTGCTTGTTGCACCGTCTGATCTTGTTTGCAACTTAAATGTATGTTACGGTCTGCAGACAACACTACCTGCCCTCAGTGATACGAGCACCTTGGGCACATACCTGCTTCTTGCATTCTTTTGCACCGTCTGATCTTGATTGCAACTTAAATGTATGTTACGGTCTGCAGACAACGCTACCAAGCCTTATTGATACGAGCACCTTGGGCACATAACTGCTTTGTTCATTCTGCTTGTTGCACTGCCTTATCCTACTTTCAAACTGCCACCTTATTGTCCGTGACAGTCTAGGAGTTAGCCAGTTAGGCTAAAGGGACTTGCCCATCCTCAAACAATCAAGATGGTTATAGACTAACCGGATTGGGCGCTTACAGGGTGATGTACACTTGTACTTGTACTTGTTGTTTAGTTATGACTTGTACTTGTTGTTTAGTTCTGACTTATGAATGATATGACTTGTTGTTTAGTTATGACTTATGAATGATATACACTTGTACTTGTTGTTTAGTTCTGACTTATGAAAGGACTTCAACTTGGTTACATAGCTTCCCAACTAACCCAACCTGAAATATTCAGGATGGTCCTAGACTATCCGGAGGGGGCGCTAACAAGGTGAAATCATTTTTTTAGTTATGAAAGGACTTAAACTTGGTTACATAGCTTCCCAACTAACCCATCCTCAAATAATCAAGATGGTTCAAAACTAACAGGAGCCGCTATCAGGGTACTTCCATTGACCAAATTGGCCAGCGCTTCAGCGCACTTGAAAAAAGCAAAACTGCGCTGTGTAATCTTAAAAGCGCAAAAATTGCTTGCTGCGCCCACAGGGGGGTGTAAACAACTGCGCGAAACGCGCAGTGGGGCTCAAAAAGGCAGCGCGCCAGCGCTCAAAAGCGTGCGCTTGGAAGTATCCTGGCCGCTATCAAGGTGATATACTTGTTATTTAGTTATGAAAGGACTTGAACTTGGTTACATAGCTTCCCAACTGACCCAACCTGAAATAATCAGGATGGTTCTAGACTATCCTGAGATGAGTTTCTTCCCTCATCTCCCATTACTAACCCACCCACCCACCTGGACCTCACCCACCCAACTTGACCCTCATCCCTAACCCACCCACCCACCTGGGCCTCACCCACCCACCATGACCCCGATCCCTAACCCACCCACCCACCTGGGCCTCACCCACCCACCTGGACCCCCATCCTTAACCCACCTACCCACCTGGGCCTCACTCACCCCCTTTGCCCCCCACCCACCCACCCACCTTGACCCCCATCCTTAACCCACCCCCACCCACCTGGACCCCCATCCCTAACTCCGCTAACATGGACTATAAGATCTGCCCCCCAAGGGTTGGTCCCACAGCCCAGTAATGTTGTGCTTGAACTTGAATGTGTGTACCCAACCCAACCCAACCCAACCCAACCCAACCCAACCCAACCCAACCCGACCCGACCCGACCCGACCCGACCCAACCCAACCGGTTGTGCTTGAACTTGAATGGGTGTACCCGTTCTTTCCTTTCTTGGTGGCAGGAAGACCAGACTGTGATTAGCCGTCGGTAAAACAAACAGGATCATCCCTGACAACAACTCAACAACTTGCAACTCAGCAACTCAACTCAACTAAATTCAACTAAACTGAACTCAACTCAACTCAACTCAACTCATCTCAACTCAACAACAAGCAACACAACTCAACTCAACAACAAGGAACTCAACTCGCAACTCAACAACTCACAACTCAACAAACATAACAAACAATACCAAAAGCCAGCTCAACGGGGCGGTCATTCTAGTTCGTTTCTTGGTGGCAGGAACACCAGACTACATATGAGCCGTCAATAAAACAATTGTTTGGGGTGCAGTTCATCAATGCTTTTTATGTTTTAGCCCATACGCACATGCATACATGCATGCATACATACATACATACATACATACATACATACATACATACATACATATACATACATACATACATACATACATACATACATACATACATACATACATACATACATACATACATATATACATGCATGCATACATACATACAGTCATACATACATACATACATACATACAGTCATGCTGTTCACCCTTTCTTCCCTCCCTTGGTGGCAGGAACACCAGACTACGATGAGCCTGACCCAGAACTGTAGGCTCTTGCCGAACATGAGAGTGCGATGATGTTCGTCCTCTCTTGATAGGCTCCAGACCGTCTGGTTAATGTTAATACTTTTCTCATGGTCTCGAAGGAAAATGTGAAACTATTCGGAAGAAGTTTATGAAAAGGGCTCTTGGCGTTAGAGATAACACCTCTACCGACTTGGTCCTTCATGAACTTAATAGATCACCTACATGGGCTCAATGGCTGAGACAACGTATTGGCCCAGTCAACCATCAGACGGGTCTGAGGTTTGTGCCCCGGCCAGCTTCACCAAATCTCAGATCTTCCGCCTTGGAAGAGGTATATAACTTCCCTCCGTGCTGTAGCAAGGTAGTCCAAGCTCAGGCGCAGAGGGTCTGCGAAACCAAATAAATCCAACATGGCAGCTATTTTCCAGTATGTACACATGCATGCAAACGGGAGGGTTCCCTCAATCTCACGCCTGTGGCATGGCATACTAATTTTCATTTTTTGGGGCTCAATGGTTGAGACAATGTATTGGCTCCGGGAATAAAATCGTTGATCGTAAGGACGACGATCGTGTGAAAATAGCCTTGATAAAGAATGTTCTAAAGACAGAGATAGCAACACACAGTGTTGGTCTCATGAATTACTATGATGCATTCAGAGATTAGGTGTTGAGAAATATGTGTCTGATATTCTTCAGGATAAACAGATGTCACTGAGCAGGATTGACTCGGGAAAGTTTGGTAATGGCATCTCTAAACCAACAGACATTGACTGAAAATCTCTAAGTACTTGAACTTGAACTTGAACTTGAACTTGATCTAGAAGTACAGTGGACCCCAGGAAACTTGTTTAAAACTAAGGAGTCGGTATTAAATAAATTACTTTTGCGACTTGGATGATGTAAGGGGATCGAAGCTATAGTTCCACATGCACTAACTTATTACATAACACTATAACAGGTATGGTATTAAATGCATAACAAGACTACCTCTCGTTCTGAGATTTTTGCAGGTGCTGCGATATGGTGGTTTTTGGTAGAAGAGTGGTAGAAGATGAAATGCATTTCATGTTAGAATTTCCTTTGTACTCTGAGGATAGAGACAATTTATATGATACATATGACATTTGATATGATTTTGAGATATTGACAATGAACCTGAATTGGTTGATAAAGACTCCAGCATGAAGCTGGTCGTGAATCCCGATTCCTTGAAGGATGGAAATACCTTATAAATTGAACGTTTCTGTAATGTAATGAAATGCATTACATTACATTACATTACATTACATTACATTACATGTTAAAGTCTACTTGACACCGCGAGGGTGTATGAGACTCTGTGCTTTAAACAAAAAGAAAAAGCACCCACAAAGCAAAAAACCCCATTACATCAGGGGTGTGTCGAGGACAAACAAACCAAACTCCCAACCACCGTTTTGGTGGCGTAGGTATTAAACCCCTTAGAGCAGGACCCAGATCTCAACCACTTACAGTGGCGGAGGTAAGAAGCTAACAAATGAGAAGTCACAAGAAGAAAAAAAGGGATAATAAATTACGGTGCCACTAAGCAGTCCAGGGCTTCCTGTCTTGCGCTAGGTTGCTCCAAAAAGACTTAGTGCCATTTCCATTCATAAAGGTTCTGAATGTGGAATCGCAGAATTCCACATTCCATACGGTTAAGTCGGTATCCTCATGGACATGCCTATAAATATCTGTAAACAGATTCTGGTAGCGGAGGCGAATATCATTATAAAAAGGGCACTCAAACATATGCATTTCATCCTCAGGTTTTTGGAACCCACACATTTGACAGTGTCTCATTGAGCGAGGGATGTGTGCTCTATCCACCACCCTCATTCTTTCTGTGTTCAGCCAATGGGAACCCATTCTAAACTGTGCTATAGAACGAATCTGATCCTGCTTATGTAAGGCGGATGTAAAGGGAATCAAGCCAATCTCATCATTGCTGTTGGCTGCGAACCATTTTTGGTATCGGAGGCGTTTAAAGCCAACCCTTCTCTCATCAGGGATGTCTCTAACTGCATTGGTGTCACTTGGGTACTTAAACCTCCATGACTCAAAAACTTCAGACATAATACCTTCGACATCGACAGCCTCCAAAATGTTGATGTTTTTACTGGATCCTAGCTTGTGGAGAGCACAACGCAAGTCATGAACCCAGCCAGTGTTGGAGTCAAAAGATTCCTCAAGAGCCATTCTAATGAGATCCTCAGGTTCTTTATGTATGGTCTTGTTCCAGAAGCGCAAAGCTTGTTTAAGCCAAGCAAAACACAACGGGGTTCTACCCAGCTCTTCCATGATAATATTAGATGTAGTAGATTGGCAAACACCCAACATTTGTTTAAGTATACCTCTATGCCATTTCTCACAAGCATGGTCATTTGAGATAAGTGTGTTGTTCAGAATAGAAGGAGCCCACACCTCACAGCCAAAATTCAGGATAGGTTGTACAAGAGAATCAAACAGGTGGGTGAGAATATCAATATTGTATATCTCCATAGTATGGCATCGCCTACGAAGCATGTGGTGTGCCTTTTGGGCCTTAGTGAGCATCCTAGAAAAGCAGCTTTTGCACGATTGCTTGAGTCACCATCCACAAAGAGGGATCCCAAGTAGATAAAAGATAACTTTGTAGAAAGTTGTGCTCCATCATAGACAAATTTGTAATCAGGATCCATGCGGGCCTCATCACAGAATTGTTTGTTGAAAACGACAATCTCAGTTTTCTTTATATTCACAGCCATCTTAGTAGCCTCGCAGAAATCTCTCAGGCAGTCAAGCATCGCTTGCATATCTGCCGGGGATTCTGCCATTATAGCTAGGTCATCAGCATAAAGTAACAGTTGCAGAATCTTTCCCCTAAGCTCAGCCCCTACATTTGGGAGCTTGGATTGGAGGAACGATTCAATTCTATCAATGAACAGACCGAATAGGAGTGGGGATAGGGGGTCTCCTTGTTTAACTCCTACAAGGGATGGAAAGGAGGATCCAATGTCCCCATGTAGGCGAACTTGGAAAACAACATGATTATACATGGACTTCAGAATACTGAGATAGGGGTCCTTGACTCCTAGCCTTGCTAAGCAATCCCATAGCAAGTCTCTGTTGACCCAATCATAAGCCTTCTTGAAATCAACAAAAGCCACAAAGAGTGGTTTTTTCTTTTCTCTATATTTATCTACAATATGGTTAAGAATGAATGATGCATCTGCAGTACCCCTACCACTTCTAAATCCATATTGGCCAGCGGCTCTGAGGTTGAATTCTTCTGACCAATCATCTAGTCTACGTAGCATGCAAAGGGAGAAGATCTTTCCTATGGAGTTGCTCACCGCAAGACCTCGATAGTTGTCCTTGTCATACACACTGCCTTTGGATTTGGGTACGGGTACCAAGGCAGCTGCAGCCCATTGGCTAGGGTTAGAAGTCTTCCAGATGAGAAAAAATGTATTAAAATGCGAAAATAATCGCACAATTAAATGACCATCCCACGTGGGATGACGATTTAATTGCGATTGTATGATACAATTATCACTGTAGCACGAACTCAAGGCCCCCTTCCGTAAAACGATTGTTTGGGGTTCATTCCATCATTTGTTTTTCTTGTTAGCCCTTCCTGTCACGATAGGGGAAGCCCCTTTAGCCTATTTGGCCTACCCCTGAACATACATACAAACATACATTTGAATATGAAACGTGACTGGTTCTAGCCTCGTTGCCAACCTCGAGCAAGGTGAGCTTACGAACTGGTGTCGATAAAACCACGTCCTTAGTAGGGTCAACTGTCCCCGGCAGTGTGACTTACTTGGATGTTCTAATTTTCTAATTTTCTAATTTTCAATTTACATTTGAATAGGCAGAACAAATCCGGTACACGGTGAGCAGTGCAACGCGAGCCTAACAAAAAGGAGTGAATCCTGGAGTGCTCCCGTCCCATACAAACATACACATACATACACACACACATTAATCCTACAGCCCACTGAGCCCAGTCATGTTCTGCACCTTTTCTTTCCTTTCCTGGTGGCAGGAACACCAGACTACTATGACTTTTTTTATTTTTGAAAGGAATTTCACCTCAGGAGGTGGGTCTCCCGACACAAATCAGCGACACCAAGTATTCAGTTCGAATGGCGTTGCCACTCCTACAAAAGAGTATATAAGGCGCCCACTTTTTTCTGGGCAGCAGGCCCGCCCAACCGAGGCCAATTAGGCTTAATGGACTTGCCCAACCGTGTCAGGAGGGTCAAAAACGAAAAAGGACTGATGAACCGAACCTCCCAAAAACTTTTTACCGACGTGCAAACGGCTCACTAGGCACAGATTTTGCCCCATAACCAAGTTCAAGTATGGAGAAGTGGGGGAACTAGGGACGCGGGGGTACAAAGGATCGTGTTTCGGCATCGTTACAATTGGAAAGCAGGTCATATGTGATGTTGCAATCTAGATTCATGTACGAGCAATAATGGCAGTTTCACGCTCAAAAGAATGTACATTCTTGAAAAATGTCGGTATGGTTGTTAGATTGTGTCAAAACGACGAGCAGCAAAATCGCTGGCTTTATGTACCATGAAATCAATTTCATGCTCAAAACTTGGTGAAGAGGCTACTGCAGTTTTTCGATGACAGATTTATTTATTCCCTTCTATACTTTTCAGTGATTTGAATGGATTGTGTAACTGCCAAAGACGGCGAGCAGCCTTAAAGGCTGGAGCCAAGTAGCCGAATTCAAGTGCACGTTCATACCCAGAGCACTCTACGAGAAGTGCATGTATGCCTCTAATCAAATTCTGGGCACTGTATCATGCAGGACATGAGGAGTACTGCATGGTTTCACAATTTGTACTGTAGGGGCACATGAGTAGCACTGCAGCCTCGGCAGTTCGTGAGTTGTACCCCAGGGGTTCACGAGTAGTACTGCAGCCCCGGCAGTACATGAGTAGTACTGTAGTGGTACACAAGTAGTACTTTAGACCCGGCAGTACATGAGTATGTAGATACCTGGAGGGGTATACTATCAGAACTGGAGGGGCTAACGACTCAAAACCCTCTTTACCACTTGGTTGGAGGAAGGTATGGATGCTAGTCAAGTAGCTATGCAGCTACTAAGTCATAGATAGTTATGTACATAGTAGTCAAATGTAGCTATGTAGCCGAGGACTAATGCTTGCTAGACACAACCACGGGGATACATGAATACATTCCGGTGTCACCAACAGGCCATTGTTGACCCAAGACAAGCCCGCTCCACAACATCCGGGAGGGGTCTTCCAGCTAATCCTCAAAATTAGATATGAATAATTGCTGCAAGCGGGCTGCAAGCAAGCATTTTTGTCAGCACTGATTTCATTTATGCCTGGATACATGATCCTCCATATCGTCCAGCGTTGCCTATAGCAAGAGCCTATTCCATGATGCCTGTGCATCTCAGCCCCAGAATACGCAGACGATGAGCGACGATGTGGACACATGCCCCAAGAGGTTTGGCATGTGTGGGGATGTGGAAGCATGCCCGAGAGCATATCTGTTTCGTGAATATTGGCGAGCATGCTTGAGGACGCCTATAATGTGTGTAGATGTGGAAGCATGTCCAAGAGCGCTCATCAGTTGTGAAGAGGTGGAGGCATGCCCAAGAATATCACCATCATATTGTGAAAGTGTTGAAGCATATGCCCGAGAACGCCCATCACTTGTGAAAAACAAATATGTGTGATCGCCTGTACTAGACGATACACTCACTGATCATCAAGCACTTGATGTTCAGTGAGTGTTTCAGACGACCACGCAGCATTCCGTACTCATTGGTGTGCTCATGTGCCTAGGACTTGGAGCACTCCCCCACCTCGCTGTACGCATGACCCCCATGAGATAAAGTGGGTGTAGCTCAGGACTGGGAGCACTCCCCCACCTCGCAGTACGCATGACCCCCATGAGATAAAGTGGGTGTAGCTCACAGCATCCACCACAGCACATCTCTTACCTCCACTACCTCCACCATACATTGGAAACCCCAATCTCACAATGCGTCTCACCTTGTTGAACTTTTGGGACAACCAGCATACGACCAATTAACCCACACTTTTAAAACTACTCCCCCATTAACCACACACCCCAACCCTAGGAAGGACACCCACCTTACTAACCTTCAACAACAAGGCCAATGGGCCACCTCCCCAGGATTTAATGCTGACAACCACAACCTTGTTCACAAACTTCTGAAAATTGACACACACGACAGGCACCCAGACTGGGACATTCAACCACCCTCAGCCTGCATTATACAAACAGGCATCCTAACCACTCTGGATGACCAATCCACACACACACACACCAACGTTTCATATCTTTATAACCCCACTGGTCACTGTCTTGGGCACATTCCCAACGACAGACTAACCTCTCTCAAACAAAACTATGACCACTTCAAAAATCACCACCCTACCAAATGGAACCAACTGACCCAAGGAGGAACATACCACACTGACTTAGCTGCCCTCTTCACCAGATACAGAGCTGCTCCTGCTGCTACCAACACTCTTTCTCCTTTTCTCTACCAAGCAGCAGCTGCTCTGGGCATTACTCACCATCGTACTTCTAACCCCCTTAGCTACGACCAAAGCCTCACCAGCTTCTCTTCTACCAGCCCTGCTGATCAGCTCTTTGGCTCCAACCAAGACCCCTTTCTTACCATCTGGACTGGGGGCTCACTGGTGGACATTCCTAACTCCACGACACAAGCACACCAAGCTCTAAGGTGGGCCCTAGCCAGTGCTGACCATGCTGAAAATACTCTCAGCCCTACCTGCACCCTGATGCTCCTCCCTGACGACCTTGCTGCCCCTTACAAAACCCTCCTCCACCACTCCTGGATTCACTATATTGACTCCAGACCGCAGTCTGAATTTTATACTACCTCTGAAATTTGGCTTGGCAGCAAATCTCACACTCCACCCTCCACCCACAAACTACACCTCATCCTTATATGCAACCCCCACAGCCAAGATACCTATTTTCCTAAACTCCCAGATTTTATTGACCAATGGACATACTACATGCAAAGCCTCTCCTCATCCTGGGAGCCCTCTACTATCACTCCACCTCCCACTCTTACCTTCTCTGACATTGTCATTACTTACCCCCGGAAACTCAAATCTCTTGCCAAAAATCCTTGGCAAACTCCACTCCACCAACACCCTCCTCCCTCTCTTCTTACCACTACTCACCCTTGTCTTCACCTAGCTACCCCCTCCTCAGGCCTCCAGGTCTACACAGATGGTAGCCTAATAAAAGGTAAACCAGGGCACCCTAGTAAAATAGGTGCTGCAGTATATGTCCCGGCTGCAGGACAAAGCTACACCATCAACCCTGGGGGAATAGGGGCCACCAAAACTAACAACAGGGCAGAACTGGTAGCCATCCACCAAGCCCTTCTCAACATTGACTACGACAAATCCCTTACACTCCATACAGACAGCCTCTGCTCTCTTCAACTTATTAAAAAAATGATTCATGACCCTACCACAACAACCCGTTCCATTCATACTGAACTTCTGCAATCAATTCAAAAACACCTCATTCAACGCATCCTGCATGGCTCAAACACCACTCTTTGTAAAGTCCGTTCCCACACAGGTATCCTTGGAAATGACAGGGCAGCATCTGGCACGCAAGGCAGCTGAGCACCCTGCCTCCACCAATTTTACTGACAACACTGGGGAAATCTCCCGCCACAATGTCTACTGGCCCACAGTTCAACCTCCTCGCACACCCATGGGAGATATTCCCCCACGCATCCTAGCACCTAACCTTACACAAGGTATCACCTCTAACCTGCCCACTAGCTGCCACCTTGGCCAACACCCTCTTAAAGGGATTTATGCAACCACCTGGGCTGATAACACTCCCCACCAACTTCCTCATGCAAGTAACAAATTTTGGACCTCAACCCTTATCCAACATAAAACTAAATTCCACATCCTTAAAGCCCGCTGGGGTAGACTGTGGAACCGTAAACTTGCATTCTGCTGGAATCTCCCTTATATTACAAGCACTCACCCACCCACGAACTCCCTATGCCCCATTTGCCACACCTGTGAGGACGGAGCGGGCCACATCCTGGCGGGCTGCACACACCGGACTTTCAAGGGGCTCTATATCAAGAGACATGACGCCGCAGTGCGACTCATCCACAAGGCCATTTGCACCGGAGCCCTGGGATCCCGCAGAATGATCATGGACGCTGGCAAGGAAGAGGACCTCCCCAGGGGGGTCCTGGGCAAACGTCTCCCTGACTGGTTACGCCCCTCCACTATTACTGTAGCGGACTGGAAGAGAATGAGACCTGATCTTGCCGTCCTACCTGACATAGACTCTCCTACCTGTATGTCTGATAAAGAACTCTAGGTTCTTGAGCTTGGATACTGCTCTGATACCAACCATGCTACTAAGTTTATCACTAAACACGCCCAGCATGTTGAATTAGTAAATGGCCTTAGATCGGCTGGATACCTCGTTCACTATGAATTTATCACCGTTGGAACAACTGGTACTATTCCAACCTCTTTTTTGACTTCTATGACCACTCTTGGACTTCAGAGATCATGTGCCCTCAAACTGGCGGACACAGTCCACTCCCACACCATCACTAGCTTTCAGAGTATTTTACAGTGCAGACGTTTTATGGAAGCACACCCCGGGTCGATACCCGGGGACTAGCACACAGACCTTCCCCCTTCTCAGGTTTTGTCTTGCCAGCTGCATTGTGTCGGTGCTTCCCAACCGGGGTGAAAAACCCCCGTATTAAGCTGCACTGGCATGATGTGGCTACGGTGCCTGCCGGTCAGGCATCGGTGGTAATTCTTTTTACTGAGATGGCCCTACGGTGACTATAGGTAGCTCCGGCTTAAGCTATGGTGTCCTTAACTTCACGTCCTGTGAGTAACGGTTCTACACGGATGTAACAATTTCAATTTCAATTTCAATAGCCGAATTCAAGTGCACGTTCATACCCAGAGCACTCTACGAGAAGTGCATGTATGCCTCTAATCAAATTCTGGGCACTGTATCATGCAGGACATGAGGAGTACTGCATGGTTTCACAATTTGTACTGTAGGGGCACATGAGTAGCACTGCAGCCTCGGCAGTTCGTGAGTTGTACCCCAGGGGTTCACGAGTAGTACTGCAGCCCCGGCAGTACATGAGTAGTACTGTAGTGGTACACAAGTAGTACTTTAGACCCGGCAGTACATGAGTATGTAGATACCTGGAGGGGTATACTATCAGAACTGGAGGGGCTAACGACTCAAAACCCTCTTTACCACTTGGTTGGAGGAAGGTATGGATGCTAGTCAAGTAGCTATGCAGCTACTAAGTCATAGATAGTTATGTACATAGTAGTCAAATGTAGCTATGTAGCCGAGGACTAATGCTTGCTAGACACAACCACGGGGATACATGAATACATTCCGGTGTCACCAACAGGCCATTGTTGACCCAAGACAAGCCCGCTCCACAACATCCGGGAGGGGTCTTCCAGCTAATCCTCAAAATTAGATATGAATAATTGCTGCAAGCGGGCTGCAAGCAAGCATTTTTGTCAGCACTGATTTCATTTATGCCTGGATACATGATCCTCCATATCGTCCAGCGTTGCCTATAGCAAGAGCCTATTCCATGATGCCTGTGCATCTCAGCCCCAGAATACGCAGACGATGAGCGACGATGTGGACACATGCCCCAAGAGGTTTGGCATGTGTGGGGATGTGGAAGCATGCCCGAGAGCATATCTGTTTCGTGAATATTGGCGAGCATGCTTGAGGACGCCTATAATGTGTGTAGATGTGGAAGCATGTCCAAGAGCGCTCATCAGTTGTGAAGAGGTGGAGGCATGCCCAAGAACATCACCATCATATTGTGAAAGTGTTGAAGCATATGCCCGAGAACGCCCATCACTTGTGAAAAACAAATATGTGTGATCGCCTGTACTAGACGATACACTCACTGATCATCAAGCACTTGATGTTCAGTGAGTGTTTCAGACGACCACGCAGCATTCCGTACTCATTGGTGTGCTCATGTGCCTAGGACTTGGAGCACTCCCCCACCTCGCTGTACGCATGACCCCCATGAGATAAAGTGGGTGTAGCTCAGGACTGGGAGCACTCCCCCACCTCGCAATACGCATGACCCCCATGAGATAAAGTGGGTGTAGCTCAGGACTGGGAGCACTCCCCCACATCGCTGTACGCATGACCCTCGTGATTAAAGGTGACTTGAGCCAAGTAAATCTGAAGGGGTGGGTGGGTGGGTGGGTGGGTGGGGTAATGAGAAACGTGTACCATAGGGTCGTAGAGGGGTCAACAAAAAAGGTGGGGGAGGATGAGGTGGGCCGAGTTGTGGTGCTACGGGGGATGATGGTGGGTAGGTGAAGGGTGGGGATGGATGGAGACAGGAGAGAGGGACAGACAGACAGACAGACAGACAGACAGACAGACAGACAGACAGACAGACAGACAAACAGACAAACTGTTTTACTATGCGACTTGGCCGCAACCTAGTTGTGTAACACCATTTACCAGAGAGAGAGAGAGAGAGAGAGAGAGAGAGAGAGAGAGAGAGAGAGAGAGAGAGAGAGAGAGAGAGAGAGAGAGAGAGAGAGAGAGAAATATTCGTAGATACCAGGTAGCAAGAGAGGACCAGGAACTTGTTTTGTTAAAAGCTTACCTCGAGTTCATGTGCTCGGTCGTTGGCCCTGGAAAGCTGATGACGCAATATCATGTTGGCCCTCATCTGTTGCTCCAATTGCTTCTCTACCCCTCGGTTCACGTTCCCCATCTCAGCTACCACCAGCTTGAAGTAATCGTTCACGCAAGAGTTGTGGGTAGACTCGGTTATTGTTGTTGCGAGACGGCTCTGTGGAAGGGAAGGACAGGATGCAGATTAGTTAGCACAGGTTTGGGTCGGGTTAAGTTGAGTTAAGTTGAGTTAAGTTGGGTTAATTTGAAGTTCTCATTCTTGCAAGAGGTGTGGGTAGACTCGTTTGAGGTTGATGCGAGATGGCTCTGTAGAAAGGAAGGACAGGGTGCAGGTTAGTTAGCAGAGCTTAGTTTGGTTTGCTATAGTTTGGTTGTGCAGATGGATATTCGAAATCAGAGATTTAGTTGGTTTATGGTTGGTAGTTTTTGGTTCACATAGGCAGACTTTCACCGCCACCATCCCCCCCCCCCCCCACACACTCACCATCTCCCTAAGTTCTGCCACCACCACTGAACCACTCTTCTCCTCCACCGTAAGTTACACTGCCACTACCACCTGTCTGCCACCACCACTAAACCCCTCACCTCCACCATCTCAAGTTACACTGCCACGACCACGACCATGGACACCACACCACCACCACCTGTCTGCCACCACTACTGAACCCTTCACCCCCAGCATCTCAAGTTACACTGCCACTACCACCAACCCAAACATCACACCACCACCACCTATCTGCCACCACCACTTAACCCCTCACCCCCACCATCTCAAGTTACACTTCCACCACCAACACCACGGACAACACCACCACCTGTCTGCCACCACCATTAAACCCCTCACCTCCACCATCTCAAGTTACACTGCCACCACCACCACCACAAACATCCCACCACCACCACCTGTCTGCCACCACCACTAAACCTCTCCCCTCTTCCACCTCAAGTTACACTACCACCACCACCACCACCACCACGAAAATCCCACCACCACATCTTACCACCACCACCACTTATCACCTCACCCCCACCATCTCAAGTTACACTGCCACCACCACCACCACGAACATCCCACCACCACCACCTGTCTGCCACCACCACTAAACCTCTCCCCTCTTCCACCTCAAGTTACACTGCCACCACCACCACCACCACCACGAACATCCCACCACCACATCTTACCACCACCACCTGTGCCAACAAACATCTCCATCAGCCTCACCTCAAGCAGCTTGATCCTCTGCGAGCTCATCTCGATCCCCTTCTTTAGACTAGACACGATCCCTTGCAGCTGTTTCTTGTTGTCGCCGTTGGCCTCAGCATCATCTAGCTGGACTACAATATCATTCAAATGCTTAGCAGCATAGTCCTCCCAACTTTCGGGTCGCAGCAAGTGGTCGCCCTCTTCTTGCACGCTTCCCTGCTCGTCAGCTTGCATGTCTGGTTGCTGGTCCGGCGCACCAGCCAGCGAACGCATGCGGTTGAACCGGGTGTGCGAGGGAGGGTGTAGGTACTGACCCTGGGACGGTAGGGAGGGGGTAGCTGGATCCTCGGCGTACCTCAGGGCATTCAGGGAGGTGGGACTGAGATCAGGGGCAGAGGCGGAGGAGAACATCTTCCTGCCCATGCCCATGCGCTCTTCATCAGGAGGGTCTATGGGAGAGGCACGTGAAGAGGCTCGCGCCCATTGTAAGTTGGATGTCGTACCGGCAGCTCTGGCACCCTCGCAGGCGCAGTGCTCCAAGTTGCAGGATTGTGTGTACTGCATGTGGCTCTGTTTGTACCTCTTGGAGTTGCATTGGAACCTGTCCCCTTCCTGAGATGTCCCTACACCTTGTACACCTCTGATTTCACCCAGTGGTGGCGTGGAGACAGGAGCATGGTCCTGCTCCCGTAGGATTGGCTTGATCGAAGTAATGATGGAGGACCGCATTGTGAGGCGCGGGTTCTAGTAAGGACCTAAACGAACACCGGCAAGGAATTTGAAGGGTCCGAGATGATAGCTCACAATACTTGCCTCCACAGTCTTCTTTCTCTGATGCAGTGCTCCTCAAAGGTGAACTGAGATGGTGGGATGTGGTGGGGAAGGGGGGAGGCGGGAGGAGGAGGGTGGTGGAGGAGGAGGGAGGTGGAGGGAGGAGGAGGAGGGAGGAGGAGGGAGGAGGGAGGTGGGAGGTGGAGGGAGGGTGCGAACACTCAGTTGTCCTATCGCGCTGAAGTGAGAAGAAAGTTTTCCAACGTCTTGGGGTGATGCAAGCCTTCGTTTGAGAGAGTGATTGCCAAGTGAAATTGGTCAAGGTGGATCCTGCAAGGAGACAGCAGGTCATGGAGGGAAGTGCTTAGAGGATTGGGAAGTCTGCTGGGTGACGGTATTGCAGGTGGTGGAAGTGCCCAGGGAATTGATGGGCAGAAGGGGCGATGATAGGGGCGATGATAGGGGCGATGATAGGGGCGGAGGTGATTGTGGCAGTGGTGGTAGTAGCAATGATGTGTTGCTGGCGGTTGTGTTGCTGGCGGCGGCAGTGTCAGGGGGGTATTGATGGAGAGTTCTGGCGATGACAGAAGTGGTGGAAGTGATTATGGCAGTGCTGGTAGCAGCAGCGATGATGATGGCACTGTGCTGCTCATGCTATGCTGAATGACAGCTGGCCATCCCCCCACCCCTCTCAACTAACTAGCCAGAGGCCTACAAGCTGATGTAGACACTAGTTTCTGCCCACCCCGCCTTATTGTCGCTGTTCACGTCCAAACTCGTCGGCCGTATGTCCATCTACCGATGTTAGGATCCCATATGTTACTGAGCATATGTCCATTTACTGACGATACGACCCTTACTGTCCCCGCATGTCGACCACCCTGCCATCACCAACGATACCTCCATGCACCGCTGCTATGATCCCCCCACCCCACCCTTCCCCCTCGGATGTTTTGCTTGCCGCGCACCCATATCATTCTATTTTTCTGGTCCTGCACTATGAGTATCGATGCATGGGCTATGGACGCGTCGAATTCGCGGCATCGCCGACGGCATCTGTTGGATTGCACTGCGCGATTGCTTCTGATTCCATGCATGGCTGGCAATGCGTTGCAACATCAGCTGGTGAGCTGGCTGTCAGTTAATCGATCCCTATATGCAATTATGTTGCACGCATGTGCTTGGCTAGCTCTGGTACCTGATGGTGCCTCCGCTCCACTAGTCGAAACAGCTAATAGGTTAAAGATGCGCGAGCAACTGTGGATTGACGATCGATTGGTGTGCTGCTGCTGCTGCTGTTGAAGGTGCCGTGTAAAGTCGGAAGGCTAAAGAGATGCGAAGGCTAGTACTAGAATACCAAGAGGAAGCGACGGAAACAATGTGATGAAACGCAGACAAGTTGTGTTCTAAAGGTTGTGAAGGTATTGATAGAAGTACCAAAGTTACTGTCCCGGCGATGATCAAATCCGACATCACATCACGAAATGCTGGTCATGAAATTCCAGACATTTTCGAAGCTAGATGTTTGCTCCGCGATGGTGGCTTCATGCGCGACAAACGATCACTCCCAGATACGCTTGCAGCTTGCATCGCTCTCTATCCACTGTCGCGTTTTCAGCCGCCAGTTGAGGAATCGCATTCAATGTCGAGCTGCCAAATGCTGTCTAGCTGCCAAATTCTGTCTAGCTGTCTAGCTGTCTAGCTGTCAAATCAGTATGTACTGCAGTGATCATGTTCGTCACTGAACTCTGTAGCTGGTTGGGCGAAAAGTTCGTTCGGCTGTAATCGCGATGGCTGTGCCGATAGGATTGTGTCACACGTGCTAATTGGTTCGCCGCGATAGCCAAACGCAACGAGGCGTCAAGGAAATCTTTACCGCCAAACTACAACTGAACCCACGATCGTTGACCAGGGTGCCAGGATGCCCTTCAACGTCGGATTTCCACAATCCAGTCAGCACCCACCAATCACTACGTTGCTGAGGTGTTGTCGCTAGCATTTTGGCCTGGGGAGCGCAGATTCGAACAAGGATCGATGGCCATGACCAGGGCCATGACGGGGGGCCATGATCACCTTCACCTGCACCTGCACCTGCACCTGCACCTATACCGGTATTGCTATCTTCACTAGAAGATTTTTTGCCTTGAAGGTTGGGTCTCCGTGGGCTAGCCCTAGACTCAAGTATATTTATCAGTACCGATACTGTGCTTGGATGTACAAAGTGTGCTTGACGTTATGAGCATTGGACGGGCTTGTGTTGAAGGTTGCTTGCATGCATCAGCACTGTGTGTGCTTGAATATATCAGCACTATTTGTTCCTAAGTTTATAAGCACTGACGCTGCTTGAATGTATCAGCACTGTGTGTGCTTTAATATTTCACTTTGGAGGTGACCGAGACTGTTTCATTTTATTTTTGTTTCGATGTGTCGTGAAGAAGCACATGTCCTGAGGAAGCCAAAGGGAGCCAGTCAAGAAGGAGTACTACAGCGGTACAAACTTTTACAGTGATCAGTGAATGTTATGTGTGATCAGGCTAGTTAAATATTATTTGAATTGTTTATGTTACTGCCAAACATGGTGAGCAGCCTAAAATGCTGGATCCATGTCTACAAGTTCAAGGTCAATTTCAAGTTGAATCCATGCCCTGTCAGCCTCGTCGCCTTGCAGAGTGGGCAGTGAGGAAATATGAACATAATTATGAACGGAGGCTTCTGTTACCAGCTCGTTCCGAGCAGGGCGCGGAGTGTGAACAGGGATGATCCAATTGGGCGAATTGACAGCTAGGGCCTGCATTTCGGGGGTGGGGTGGGGTGGATTCCCATGCCCAGTGACGGTGTCCTTCACCACAAGGGGAACTTTCCACCCAGCCCCCTCCACAGTCCTTTTCAGAGTGCAGCTCAAAGTTAGGCTACACGCGCGTTCCTGTGCTTAACAACATTCTACTGGCCTCCACACTCTTTTTGCTGCCGACCTCGTTCGATCTTGGTGCACATGGTTAATTTCTCGCAACTGCACTTTCACCGACCTTAGTTATCAAAATCGCTCCGGACCCACGCGCCGTATGTCGTACATGCTGCCTGGCCACTTTGGCAGGTCCATCCTCTTGCAAGGCAGAGTGCGTCATGCACAACTCAAATCCATCTGCCCCCCAAGGCTGCCCCTCATCCAGTCGCGAATCAGGCACATAGCGCTTTCTAACGACGGTCCTGCTGCTGGGGATGATTCGAAGCCAACACCCTCGGCTTCCTCACCCGAGGGAAGCAGCTCCGATATCCCCCCCTCAGAAGCTCCTGCGTCTGCTGCCGTTGCTTCCAGCGCTACTGCAGATGCTGGGCCAGAAAATCCTGACAAGGAGCCTGCTACTCTTTATGCAGCAGTGGGTGCTTTCTTTCTCTCTATGTGGATCTCTGTTAAGCAGTTCCCAGCCTGGGTCCAGCGCCGGCAGTTAAATAAGCTGAAGACTGAGAGTGATGAGGAGCCCACTAATGCTGAGAAGCATGCAGCCTATCTAACAGCCTTGAATCAGTCGGGAAACCATGCTGGTGGGTGGCACTGTCTATGGCAGTGTTTGTAATGTAGGACAGTGTAGTGTAATTTAATGCACCATATTGCAGTGAAATGTTTCTGTTTCCATTCCTTTAGTGGCTGCAGGTGGTTGGATTTTTGAAAATTGTAGAAGTCCCCACCCCACCCCACACCTCAACCTCCAATAAACACACACACACACACACACCAATCTGAATAATGTCAAGGCTGATATTTGTGCTTCATCTGATGGCATGGCATGGGATGCTAGCTGACATTTGGCCATAAAAATACTTAAATACGACATGCCCACCCCACCCCACCCCCAGCCTCAAACACACACACACACACACACACACACACACACACACACGCACACACACACACACACGCACACGCACACACGCACACACACACACATTCAAACACTAATCTGAATTTAGTGATGTCCAATGGTTGAGATTCATCTCATGACATGGAATGCTTGCCGATGTCAGACCCTCAAAACACTACATGCCCATCTTACCCCACCACGCCCCACCCCACCCCACTCCAACACACCCCAACACACCCCACCTCACTCCTCCCAAACACTCCCAACCTCACTCCATCCCAACACACCCCACCTCACTCCACCCAAACACACCCCACCCCATTCCACCCCAACACACCCAACCTCACTCCACCCCAGCACACCCAACCTCACTCCACCCCAACACACCCAACCTCACTCCACCCCAACACACCCAACCTCACTCCACCCCAACACACCCCACCCCATTCCACCCCAACACACCCAACCTCACTCCACCCCAACACACCCAACCTCACTCCACCCCAACACACCCCACCCCATTCCACTCCAACACACCCCACCTCACTCCACCCCAACACACCCCACCCCATTCCACTCCAACACACCCCACCTCACTCCACCCCAACACACCCAACCTCACTCCACCCCAACACACCCCACCCCATTCCACTCCAACACACCCAACCTCACTCCACTCCAACACACACCACCTCACTCCACCCCAACACACCCCACCTCACTCCACCCCAACACACACCACCTCACTCCACCCCAACACACACCACCTCATTCCACTCCAACACACACCACCCCACTCCACCCCAACACCTCCTTTTGCAGAGGTCATGTCACGAGTAGAGTCCCGTGAGTGTGCAGCCGGAGCCCCCGTGACTGTTGAGTACATGCGTGCGCTCGTCTTCTCAGGCCGCCTCTCAGACTTTTCAGCGGCGTCAGCCGTGCTAGACGCCAACGAGGACCACCGCTCCCTCACCCAGCTCCTGCGCGATCTGCAGAATCAGACGACAGAAGAAAAGACGGATGAAGCACCAGGGAACAGCCACCGACGACCGCTGCATATAGCGCTGAGAGGCATGCCCATCACTGGGGCGGCCCCACAGCCCAAGGCTGGAGTGTGGCAGGTGAGCAGGGTGTGCTTATGTGTGCTTTTGTGTGATTGTGCTTGGTTATGTGTGATTATGTGTGGTAGGCAGTGGGGACAAGAGAAGCGATGGATACAGCTCCTGGAGGCGTGCCCATCGCTGGGGGGTGGGGGGGGGTGGGGGGGCGCAGTCCAAGGCAGGAGTGTTGCAGGTGAGCAGTGTGCTTATGTGTGGTAGGCAGTAGGGACAAGGGAAGTGATGGATGTAGCGCCGAGAAGCATGCACATCGCTGGGGGGGGGGAGGGCTTAGCCCAAGGCAGGAGTGTGGCTGGTGAGCAGTGTGTGCTTATGTGTGGTAGGCAGTAGGGACAAGAGAAGTGATGGATGTAGTGCCGAGAGGCATGCCCATCGCCGGGGGGGGGGAGGGCTCAGCCCAAGGCAGGAGTGTGGCTGGTGAGCAGTGTGTGCTTATGTGTGGTAGGCAGGAGGGGCAGGAGGGTTAATGGATATGGCACTGAGAGGCACGCCCATCACTGGGGGGGGGGGAAGAGGGGGGGGGGGGGGGCAGCCCAAGGCAGGAGCGTGGCAGGTGAGCAGTGTGTGCTTATGTGTGGTAGGCAGGAGGGGCAGGAGGGTTAATGGATATGGCACTGAGAGGCACGCCCATCACTGGGGGGGGGGGGGGGGGGGGGGGGGGGGGGGGACAGCCCAAGGCAGGAGTGTGGCAGGTGAGCATTGTTCGAGTATGTCTGGTAGGCAGGAGGGGCAGGAGGGGCAGGAGGGGCAATGGATATGGCACGGAGAGGCATGCCCATAATGGTGTGTGTGTATGTGTGGGTGTGGGTGTGGTGGTGGTGGTGGTGGGGTGGGGGGGGGAGGGGCATATAAACCAAAGCTAAACCATGCACTTGCTTCCCCCCTTCAGATCTTTTGTACCCTATCCAGACTGCCAGCCTAGTCCTCTCCCTCGCCTTCCTCTGGCTCGTGGGAACCTACGCACTATGAATGCACACACACATGCACATGAAGCTAAGCTAGCACATGCACACACACATGCACACCAAGCTAAGCTAATAAATGCACACACATGCACACAAAGCTAAGCTAACACATGCACACACACGTGCACGCACACATGCACATCAACCTAAGCTAACACATGCATGTTTGCCTTACCCACACACATGCACATGAAGCTAAGCTAACACATGTACATCCCTCTCCCCCCTTCAGATCTTCTGGACCCTTCTCCAGACTGCCAGCCTAGTCCTCTCCCTTGCCTTCCTCTGGCTTGTGGGAACCTACGCACTTCAAAGACGCTTCCAAGCCGCCCCCATCGGCGCCCCCACCACAACCACCACCACCACCGCCTCCACCTCCTCCTCCTCTGCCGCGTCTCCCTCCATGTCCTCAGACCCAAAAGAGTACAAGAAAGATGAACTGCCAGAAAAGTCTGAGCGCCTGTTTAAGGACGTGAAGGGATGTGACGAGGCCAAGGAAGAGCTGAAGGAGGTCGTTGAGTTCCTCAAGGACCCCCTTAAATTCACCCGCCTTGGGGCCAAGCTGCCCAAGGGTGTACTGCTCACAGGCCCCCCTGGTACAGGCAAGACACTGCTGGCAAAGGCAGTCGCTGGAGAGGCAGGTGTTCCTTTCTTTTACAGAGCTGGATCAGAGTTTGAGGAGCTGTATGTTGGCGTGGGCTCGCGTCGTATGAGGGCGCTCTTCCAGGTTGGTTTGGAGCCAGTGTTTATTTGAAGGAAAGGAACCAGTGTTAATTTTATTTTACACGGCTGGGCCAGAGTTTCAGGAGCTGTATTTTATTTTATTATATTATTATTTTATTTTTATGTTGTATGTTGGTGTAGGCTCGCGCCGTTTGCGCGCGCTCTTTCTTTTTGGTTTGGAGCCAGTGTTTATTTGAAGGACAGGAACCAGTGTTTATTTTCTTGTACCGGGCTGGGTCAGAGTTGGAGGAGCTGTATGTTGGCGTGGGCTCGCGCCGTATAACTCTTCCAGGTTGGTTTGGAGGCAGTGTGTATTTGAAGGAAAGGAACCAGTGTTCATTTTATTGTACAGGGCTGGATCAGACTTTTGAGGAGCTGTATTTTATTTTATTATTTTATATTATTATTTTATTTTTATGCTGTCTATTGGCGTGGACTTGCGCCGTATGAGGGCGCTCTTCCAGGTGGTTTGGAGTCAGTGTTTATTTGAAGGAAAGGAACCAGTGCAACCCTAACCCTTCCGTGCCAGTACAGTATTAACATGTGCTTACTCAAGTTCCATGCATATAGACTGATTATCCATGCATATTGACTGATGCCACCGTATGCAACAGTAATTAGTTTAGTTACTGAACAAAACCCACCACTATCATTCCTCTCAGGCTGCCAAGAAGAAGTCTACCCCTTGCATTGTCTTCATTGGTGAAATAGATGGCATTGGAAGCAACTGATGACATTGGGAGAACAACACTCTATGAGCCTACCCTTCAACATGAAAACCTATCTTCAAACAATTATTTCATTATTGAACAAAACCCGTTACTATCATTCCTCTCAGGCTGCCAATAAAAAGTCCTCCCCTGACATTGTCTTCATTGGTGAGATTGATGGCATTGGAAGCAACTGATGACTATGGGAGATCAACACTCTATGAGCCTACTCTTAAGCATGACAGCCTACTTTCAAACAATTATTTCATTATTGAACTAAGCACGCCACTATCATTCCTCTCAGGCTGCTAAGAAAAAGGCCCCATGCATTGTCTTCATTGACGAGATAGATGCTATTGGAGGCAACCGAAAGCACTGGGAGAACAACTCTAAGAAGACGCTGAACCAGCTGTTGACAGAGATGGTGAGTGCTTGTGGGAGCAGGGGGGGATGGGAACGCGTGGGGCGATGGAAATGGGGCAGGGGGTGGGAGCGGGAGTGGGGCTTCGGGATGGGAGTAAGGTGGGGGTGGTATGGTGTGTGCGTGTGGCGTGTGGGTGGTGTGGGGGGGTGGGGATGGGACAGGGGGGAATGTGGGACAGGGGCGGGGGCGGGAGGGGGGGACGTGGGAGTTGGACAGGGCGGGATGTGGGAGTGGGACAGGGGGTGGTGTGTGTGTGGGGGGGGGGAAATGGGACGGGAGGATGTGGTAGTGGGGATAAGGAGGGAGGGGAAGAAACTGCGTCGTGGTCAACCGGGTGGACACGGGGGGTGAAGGGGGGGGGGGTGGGGGGCCCCTGAGAATTTCGATGGGGGTAATGTGGAGTTCGGTCATAGTGCGCAGAGAGACATGGCCTTGCAGACAGGTTAAAAATTTAGTAACTTAGGTGTGTTGGGCTGGGCCTGGGTTGTCCTACGAGCAGAAGACGTCTGGCATCGCGCCTTTCATGGGCACCCTCAACCTCCCCCCCCTCCACCCCGCGCGCCCACCAAAAGCAGAAACTGTCCGCCCGCAAGGACCAATAACAGCAATAACAGCCGTACAAGGACAACAGGCGGAGACCTTAAGGGCCGCTGCTCCCCCCCCCACCACAAAAAAACAGGAGGAGTAAAACTGTCCAGAAGAGACCCGGACCCCCACGCGCCCCACCAGCGACTACCCCCCAAAGACACACCTCACCTCCCCCTCCGCCAGAGAAAACCCCCACACCCCCAACCCCAACCCAACTCCTCCCCCCCCCCCCACACACACACACCCTCACCCTCACACACACTCCCACACACACACACTCTCACCCCCACCCTCACCCTCACTCTCACCCTCACCTACACCCCGCAGGATGGCTTTGAAAGTAATGAGGGAGTTATAGTTCTTGCAGCAACCAACTTACCAGAAACGTTGGACCCAGCTCTCAAGAGACCTGGACGCTTTGATCGCCAGGTGGCGGTTCCCCTACCAGATGTACGGGGCCGTACAGGTGCGTCTGAGTGTGTCTGCCAGGGCACTACATTTTTGGTGGAGCCCCCAGGGTTACCCATTTGTCTGTCCGACCGACCAGCCATCCGTCTGACTGAGGCGGAGCCTGACACACCAGCGAACGGTCTCGTAACTAACTCGCTTCCGATGCCACCTGTCGCTCCGTCGCGAACACTCCCCGCCAATGTTTAGCGTCGCATGCAACGCTGCGTATAACTTTTCTTCTTTTGGGTTGCGCTTTTGACGCCATCGCTTTCTTTTGGGTTGCGCTTTCGACTCAAAACAGAAATCTGTGCGCTGCGCCCAGAGGTTGTTAAAAAATTGCGTCAATCGTGCATTCGGGCTCTGAAACCTTGCGCGCTAGCGCGCGTCATATAGTTCTATGGTTTATGCAGCACATAACTGTAGGGAAGAGCAATTTGATTTCATATGATATCATGTCATCATATGATATCGTGTGATATCATGTGATGCTGGCAGTCTGACTAGGGTAAAGTTACCATTTATATATAATATAATATGATGATTTTTGTATGAGATCATACTCGCCTTTGGTCAACATCATATGATGATATGATGTGCCGGTCCCTACATAACTGGCTCCGTATATCAATTTATATCGTATTATTGTAAAAGGACACTTGAGAAGGTGGGGGTGGGTGGGAGGGGGGAATGTGGCGGGGGGGTGGGGATTTGTGTGTGGGTGTGTGTGTGGGGGGGTGAACGTCACGGTAATTGTGCATCTGCTCCTTTTGCATGGCACTACCGCCTTCTCTACGGGCACATTTTCACCTCAACCGCCAACTGCTGATCTGGCGCATGTCCACCTCAACCCTCGATTTCCAAACTCGACCCTTTCATCTCCCCCGTCAATTTTCAAACTCGCTCATTTCATCTACTCTTCATTGCCTCTGCGCTCAGCGCTATCTTTGCGATCCGCGACCTGACAATGTCTTGGCCCCCACCTCAATGGGAGCTGTGCATGTGTCCGGCCTTCCTTCTGAACCTCAACCCTAAATCCTTAAATCCTAAATCCTAGTCTTCAGGGATGATGTGTCCGGCCTGCCTCCTGAACCTAGCTTGGCTGGTGTATATTCGCTTTTATGTGCCTACATAATATTGGACAAGCCCCAACCAATTATGTTCAGATCCCTCGACTCAGTTGATGTCACAAAACATGACCACTCATTTTCATTTCCCCCAAGCCATGTTTTTAAGAAATAGCAAAAAAAAATAACAACCAACAAACCAATAACCGCTGCTGCAAGAAATATCCAACCAACCAACAACCACTGTTGCAATATAAAATAACAACCAACCAACCAACAACCGCTGCTGCAACAAATATTAAACCAACCAACCAACAGCCACTGTTGCAATAAAAAATAACAACCAACCAACCAACCAACCAACAAGCGCTGCTGCATCAAATATCCAACCAACCAACCAACCAACAACCACTGTTGCAATCAAAAATAACAACCAACAAACCAACAACCACTGCTGCAACAAATATCCAACCAACCAACAACGGCTGTTGCAATCAAAAATAACAACCAACAAACCAACAACCGCTGCTGCAGCAAATATTAAACCAACCAACCAACAGCCACTGTTGCAATAAAAAATAACAACCAACCAACCAACCAACCAACAAGCGCTGCTGCATCAAATATCCAACCAACCAACCAACCAACAACCACTGTTGCAATCAAAAATAACAACCAGCAAACCCAACAACCACTGCTGGCAACAATATCCAACCAACCAACAACGGCTGTTGCAATCAAAAATAACAACCAACAAACCAACAACCGCTGCTGCAGCAAATATTAAACCAACCAACCAACAGCCACTGTTGCAATAAAAAATAACAACCAACCAACCAACCAACCAACAAGCGCTGCTGCATCAAATATCCAACCAACCAACCAACCAACAACCACTGTTGCAATCAAAAATAACAACCAGCAAACCAACAACCACTGCTGCAACAAATATCCAACCAACCAACAACGGCTGTTGCAATCAAAAATAACAACCAACCAACCAACAACCGCTGCTGCATCAAATATCCAACCAACCAACCAGCAACCACTGTTGCAATCAAAAATAACAACTTACCAACCAACAACCGCTGCTGCATCAAATATCCAACCAACCAACCAACAACCACTGTTGCAATCAAAAATAACAACTAACCAACCAACAACCGCTGCTGCATCAAATATCCAACCAACCAACCAACCGCTGTTGCAATCAAAAATAATAATCAACGACCAGCAAACGCTGCTGCAACAAATATCCAACCAACCAACCAACCAACCAACCAACCAACCAACCAACCAACCAACCAACAACTGCTGTTGCAATTCAAATAACAACCAACGACCGCTTTTTGCTGCACATGCAGAGATCTTGGATTACTATTTGTTGCCAACCAACCAATTAACCAACCAACCAACCAACCAACCAACCAACCAACCAACCAACCAACCAACTGTTCCTTGCTGTACATGCAGAGATCTTGGATTACTATTTGTTGCAAACCAACCAACCAACCAACCAACTGTTCCTTGCTGTAAATGCAAAGATCTTGGATTACTATTTGTTGCCAACCAACCAACCAACCAACCAACAACCAACAACTGCTCCTTGCTGCACATGCAGAGATCTTGGATTACTATTTGTTGCCAACCAACCAACCAACCAACCAACAACCAACAACTGGTCCTTGCTGCACATGCAGAGATCTTGGATTACTATTTGTTGCCAACCAACCAACCAACCAACAACCAACAACTGCTCCTTGCTGCACATGCAGAGATCTTGGATTACTATTTGTTGCCAACCAACCAACCAACCAACAACCAACAACTGCTCCTTGCTGCACATGCAGAGATCTTGGATTACTATTTGTCGGACAAGCCTACCGAGGCAGGGCTTGACAAGGAACTGATCGCCAGGAACACTGCAGGTGGGTGAGGAATGCATATAATGGTATGATCATTATATGATGATGTGATCATTATATGATCACATGGGTGAAGGATACATTTAATGGTATGATAATTATATGATGATGTGATCATTACATGATCACATGGGTGAAGATTGCATATGATGGTGTGATCATTATATGATCACATGGGTGAAGATTGCACATGATCAATTAATAGGGAACGGCATATCATATGATGTTGACCTAATGCAAGTATGATAGTATGACAGTTGTATAATAGCGTACGATATGATAGTATGACAGTTGTATAATAGTATGATATAATATATATATATATATATATATATAGTATGATATAATTGTATGATAGTATGACAGTTGTATAATAGTATGATATAATATATGTATATATAGTATGATATAATTGTATGATAGTATGACAGTTGTATAATAGCGTACGATATCATACAAATTGCGTCGCATGATATTGTACATAAATGGTAACTTCGGCCTATTCGGACTGCTGGCATCATATGATATCATATTATGACATGGTATCATATTGCCGTTCACTACATATATCCAATTTGATTACAAGTACCAACTTGCTCTCGACGTTATCACTCAACACGCTTTAGAGGTGCGGACCTGTCCAACTGGTTTCACATCCCATTCCCCCGAGCCCTGCACTGACCATCATATATGTAGGGAACGGCAATATGGTATCATATGCTATCATGTCATCATATGATATCATATGATGCTGGTAGTCTGACTAAGCTAAAGTTACCATTTAAATACAATATCATATGATATCATACCCGCCTTTGGTCAGCATCATATGATATGCCGGTCCATACATATATCTGAGTTAACTACCAGTACCACGTTGATTTCAACGTTATCATTCCGCAGGTTTTAGCGGTGCAGATCTGTCCAACTGGCTTCAGCTCCCACTCCCCCGAGCCCTGCATTGACCTTCATACAGCCGAGTATACTACAAGCACCAACTTACCCTCAACGTTATCACTCCGCAGGTTTAGCTGTGCGGACCTGTCCAACTGGCTTCAGCTCCCACTCCCCCGAGCCCTGCACTGACCATCATACAGCCGAGTATACTACAAGCACCAACTTGCCCTCAACGTTATCACTCCGCAGGTTTAGTGGTGCGGACCTGTCCAACTGGCTTCAGCTCCCACTCCCCCGAGCCCTGCACTGACCATCATACAGCCGAGTTTACTACAAGTACCAACTTACCCTCAACGTTATCACTCCGCAGGTTTTAGCGGTGCAGACCTGTCCAATCTGGTTAACGAGGCAGCCATCATGGCAGCCAAGCTGAGCGCCGACCTCATCACGGGGCGTATGATTGACGACGCATATGACAAGATCCACATGGGTCTGGAGAGGAAGTCAGCCAAGCGCAATCCGGAGAGTCTGAAGCGTACTGCCTACCACGAGGCGGGACATGCCCTGGTGGCGATGATGACCCCTGGCGCCAACCAAATCCATAAGGCAACGATAATTCAAAGAGGCTCGGCGCTGGGTATGGTCTCCCAGGTGTGCAACAATGCTTTTTTTCAAATCTGAAAGTGGGTTTTCTAGATTTAAGGCCTCCTCCAAAGACAGAAAAACAACTGAATCAAAATATTATAGCGATAATTTCGCCAAAACCCATGCATCCATGCGCCAAATAAAAAATATGGTGCAATAAAAAATAAAAAAAATTGCAGCGATCATTCAAAGAGGCTCAGCGCTGGGTAAAGTCTCCCAGGTATGCGATGGGACCAGGTTTCCAGATACATGGTGTAAGATGCATGGAGTATGATACATAGTGTATGCACCCATGCATCCATGCGCAAAATAAAAAATGAACCGCAATAAAACACTACAAATAAAATGCAGCGATCATTCAAAGAGGCTTGGCGCTGGGTATGGTCTCCTAGGTTTGCAATGGGACCGGGTTTCCAGCTACATGGTGCACGAAACATGGTGAATGCACCCATGCATCCATGTGTCAAATACAAAATAAGGTGCAATAAAGCACAAAGATATGATGCTCACTCACCTGATGCTCACTCACTCACTGCCTAACTAACTAACTAACTAACTAACCAACCTGCCTTCTGCTTGTTCCCAGACTGGGCGCAAGGATGTGTTTGCCAGCAGATGCTTGCACACATGCCCGCATGCGCTGATGCTACCATGCTCACTCGCTCACTGCCTAACTCACTAACTAACGAACGAACGAACTAACGAACTAACTAACCTGCCTTCTACTTGTTCCCAGGCTGGGCGCGAGGATGAGTTTGCCATCAACTATCAGCAGAAGCTTGCACATATTCGCACATGCGTTTATGCTCACTCGCTCACTGCCTAACTAACTAACTAACTAACTAACTAACTAACTAACTAACTAGCTAACTAACTATCTAACCTGCCTTCTGCTTGTTCCCAGGCTGGGCGCGAGGATGAGTTTGCCATCAACTATCAGCAGATGCTTGCACACATTCGCACATGCGTTTATGCTCACTCGCTCACTGCCTAACTAACTAACTAACTAACTAACTAACTAACTAACTAACTAACTAACTAACTAGCTAACTAACTAACTAACCTGCCTTCTGCTTGTTCCCAGGCTGGGCGCGAGGATGAGTTTGCCATCAATTATCAGCAGATGCTTGCACACATTCGCATCTGCATGGGAGGCACTGTGGCTGAGGAGATCATTTTCGGCAAGAACGAGGTATCTAGTGGAGCTACTGACGACCTGAGACAGGTAGGATTTGAATTTGAATTTTTACATTGTACCGACAACTTGGAACAGGTAGGATTTTAATTTTAATTTTTGCATGGTGCGGACGACCTGAGACAGGTAGGATTTGGATTTTAATTGAATTTTTACCTGGTACAGATGATTTGAGACAGGTAGGAATTGAATTTGAATTTGAATTGTTACATGGTTCAACGACCTTTGACAGGTATGATTTGAATTTGAATTTGAATTGTTACATGGTACCGACAACCTGAGAGCCCCCCCCCCACCCCCACCCCCCACCCCTCTCAGGGTCACCCATCTGTCCGGTTGTTTGTTACCCTGGCCCTAACAAATTCGTAAACCCTAGCTTCGGCCTCTTTCGTTACGTGACGCAAATTTTCTGCGCCTTGGACTGGTTTCATTATTTCTTGTCCTTTATGCATTTCAATACTCCTGTTTTATTTCCTGTCCTTCTTTGCCTTCCTTGTTTCATTATTTCTTGTCCTTTTTGCATTTCAATACTCCTGTTTGGTAGCTGTGATAGGCACCAGATTCAGTTCAGCAGCCTGAAGGCTGCTCAGCGTCTGCAAACAGAGTATACTTGGGTAGTATAAACCAGTAGCGGACAAACTAACTGCACTGTGCTCCTTACTTGCCCCCCCCCCCACCCCCCCCCCCCCCCCCCCCACACACACACACACACACCCCGCACCCCGCACACAGCCTGCCTACTGCCCCTCCCCCCCCCCCCCCCCCCCCCCCCCCCCCATTGAGCAGGCCACCAACATGGCTGGGCACATCGTCATGCAGTGTGACATGTCAGAATCTATCTAGCCTATCTACGTGCCAGACACTAGTGCACCTTATAAGGCACCTCCCCAGCCCCCACCCCTCACCCCAATCACACACTAGCACATCATATTAAGTACCTCCCCAGCCCCCTCACCCCACCCTCACTAACGCCCCCACCCTCCCTCACGCCCTCCCCAGCCCCCTCACCCCACCCCCCTTCCCCAGCCCCCTCACCCACTCTCCCTCACGCCCCTCTCTCCCCCCAATGAGCAGGCCACCAACATGGCTGGGCACATCGTCATGCAGTGTGACATGTCAGAAGCTAGCTGGCCTATCCTAGTGTCAGACACTAGTGCACCTTATGAGGCACCTCCCCAGCCCCCTCACCCTAACCCTCCCTCCCCAGCCCCCTCACCCACCCTCCCTCCCGCCCCCCATGCGCAGGCCACCAACATGGCTAGGCACATCGTCATGCAGTGTGGAATGTCAGAAGCTATTGGACCCATCTACGTGTCAGACACCACAGAGAAGGTACTGTCTGAGGATTTCAAACAGAAGGTGGATGCTGAAGTGCTCAGGCTTCTCAGGGAGGGCCGCCAAGGGGCCGTCGATCTGCTGACGTCAAAAGAACAGGTAGGGCCCCCCCCCCCCCCCCCCCCCCCCCCCACACACACACACACACACAAACGCACACGCACACGCATACGCACATTCCCCTTCCCTCAACCCATCCCCCCCTGTAAACACACGTGCATACCCCCACCCCACACCCCACACCCCACACCCCACACCCCACACACACATCCTGAGGGAGCGCCGCCAAGGGGCTGTCGATCTGCTGACGTCTAAAGAACAGTTTGGGGTTCGCCCCCCCCCCCCCACCCCCACCCACACACACACACACACACACACACAAACGCATACGCAAACGCACATACCCTTCCCTCAAACCCATCCCCCCCTGTAAACACACACACGCATACTCCCCATCCCCCCCCCCCCCCCCCCCCACCACCACCACCACACACACACACATCATGAGGAAGGGCCGCCAAGGGGCTGTCAATCTGCTGAAGTCTAGAGAACAGGCAGGGTTTGCCAACCACCTTGGTTGTGGAAGTCTCTCTAGCCTAGTTTGAACCCAGGAAGTTCTTGGTGGGTGAGTGGGTGGGGGGGGGGCATTTCTGACTATTTTAGCCAGACCCAAGCGTCGCCATGCAGCGATGGAATGGCGTCGCGCCGTACACGAAAAAACAGAAAGTCAAGCCCACACCACATTTTCCGGGGAGGTCTTGTCCCGGGGGCCACCTATCTTAATCTGAATACACTCATGCATGCTTAACCGCCCTCCAATGTACCCATGTACCCACCCCAGGGCCTGCACAACCTTTCAAACGCCTTGTTGGACCGCTCTTAATCTTTATACAGGCATGCCTGCTTAACCGCCCTCCAATGTACCCATGCACCCACCCCGGGACCTGCACAACCTTGCAAACGCACTGTTGGGCCGCTCTTAATCTTAATACAGACATGCCTGCTTACCCGCCCACCCACGCACCCACCCCAGGGCCTGCACAACATTGCAAACGCCCTGTTGGGCCGCTCTTAATCTTAATACAAACATGCCTGCTTACCTACCCACCAATGCACCCATGCACCCACCCCAGGGCCTGCACCACATTGCAAACGCCCTGTTGGGCCACTCTTAATCTTAATACAAACATGCCTGCTTACCCACCCACCCATGCACCCATCCCAGGACCTGCACAACCTTGCAAACGCACTGTTGAACCGCTCTTAATCTTAATACAAACATGCATGCTTAACCGCCCTCCAATGTACCCACGCACCCACCCCAGGGCCTGCACAACATTGCAAACGCCCTGTCAGGCCGCTCTTAATCTTAATACTAACATGCATGCTTACCCGCCCACCAATGTACCCATGTATCCACCCCAGGACCTGCACAACCTTTCAAACGCCCTGCTGGACTGCTCTTAACCTTAATACACTCACATGCTTACCCCCCCACCAATGTACACACCCCAGGACCTACCCACCACCTTGCAAACGCCCTGTTGGACCGCTTTTTATCTTAATACAAACATGCCTGCTTACCCGCCCACCAATGTATCCACCCCAGGACCTACACAACCTTGCAAACGCCCTGTTGGACCGGGAGACACTGACGAAGGCTGATATCGAGGATGTGTTGAATATCCATCGCTCCCCCCCTCCCCCGGGGGTATCCGGAGGTAGCGGGGGTGAGAGCCGGCGAAAGGAGGATGAGGTGGAGGCGGAGTTGGAGGGGGAGGTGGCCCCTGCCCAGGCCCAGGAAGCCCTTTCATCTCCTGCTGCTGAGAAGGAAGCCAAGACGGATAAGTTGCAAATAGAACCTGTGGTGCCGAGTCTGTTGCATGATGATGACACGGGCACCAAGGACTAGAGCCTTCCCTAGATGTACACAATAGCAGCTCAAGTGGTGCGGATAAGCATTGGGCATGATACTGGGAACAAGGAGTTTAATTCGCCTTTGGTTACCAGGCCGCAGTACTTTTTTGATACTCGGCTAAACATCTGCTAAAATTAGAACAATACAGCCAGATACAGCCAGAAGATTAGCATGGCCCCTGCACACGGATGACATGCACAAATCAAGAAATGGTTCAAAATTTACACTGCGACCATGACCTGATCTAACACTAGGGTTGTGTTCCCCCTGGGGGGGGGATTGGAGTAGAGGACTGGAGTGAGGGGGGGGGGGGGGGGCTGCGGGGGGTGGGGGGGGGGGGGGGGGGGGGGGGTGGGGGGGTTGGTAGTGGAGTTACCATTTCGTGGGCATGGCGGTGCAGGGTTGTCCCAGCGTGGTCTACATAGGCTGCCATGGTCATGATATTGCAGTAGGAGGGATCGGGCCCTTCTTTTGTTCCGCCACTTACCTTTGCTTGTCGTTTTTATAATTTCCTTTCTTATCTCCCTTTCCCTCTGAATATCCTTCCTCCTTACGCACTTCTGCGTCTTTTGTCTCCTTTCCGCTCCTTCTTCTCTCTCCCTCTCCCCCTCTCTCTCCCTTTCTGGTTTCCTTCCCACCACTACCTTTTCTTCTCGTTACTTCTCGCCCCCCATCTCCCATCGTACCCTTTTTTAGCTCCTTCGTCCGCTTTTGCCTCCCTATTTTCGTCCTGTTGATTGTTTCGCATTCCTCACCTTGGTGTGTTGCGTGCTTTTCAGCCAAATCTGGGCTGCGCAATGTCTTCCAATTTGAAGTCCCCAGTGCGTAGACACACGGAAAGCAGGAGTATTGTCCACGTATGGGAAGAGAGGGCTTATTGTCAAACAGTATGGGAAAGCCGGGAGTAGTATGTAAAAGTATGGAAGCGGAAGATTGTAAACCGTATGGAAGCAGGGAGTATTGTCAACAGTATGGAGAGCAGGGAGTTTGTCAACAGCTATGGGAAGCAGGGAGTATGTTCAACAGTATGGACAAAGCAGAGGGGTGTATTGTCAACAGTATGGAAAGCAGGGGAGTCTGTCAAAACAGTGATGGAAAGAGGGGATTAGTATTGTAAACAGTATGGAAAGCAGGGAGTATTGTAAACAGTATGGAAAGCAGGGAGTATTGTCAACAGTATGGAAAGCAGGGAGTATTGCAACACAGATGGAAAGCAGGGACATATTGTAACAGTATGGAGAGCAAGGAGCAGTATTGTCAACCAGTTATGGAAAGCGGGAGTTATGCTCAACAGTATGGAAAGCAGGGGGGTCGTATTGTCCAGTAGGAAAGGAAGGGAGTATTGTCAACAGTATGGAAAGCAGGGAGTATGTCAACGTATGGGAACGAAGGGGACATTGTCAAACAGTTATTATGGGAAGCAGGGAGTATGTCACAGTATGGAAGGAGGGAGTATTGTCAACAGTATGGAGGAAAGGCAGGAAGTATTGATAAGCAGTATGGAAAGCAGGCGTATTTGTCAAAACAGTTATGGAAGCAAGGGAGTATTGTCAACAGTATGGAATGGAAAGCAGGGAGTATTGTAAACAGTATGAGGAATAGGGGAAGTATTTGTCATCAAAGTATGGAAAGCAGGGAGTATTGTCAACAGTAGGGAAAGCAGGGAGTATTGTCAACAGTATGGAGAGCAGGGAGTATTGTCAACAGTATGGAAAGCAGGGAGTATTGTCAACAGTATGGAAAGCAGGGAGTATTGTCAACAGTATGGAAAGCAGGGAGGATTGTCAACAGTATGGAAAGCAGGGAGTATTTGTCAAAGTCATGGAAAGCAGGGGTAGTGAGTCATTGTCAAGAGGAAAAGCAGGGAGTATTGTCAACAGTTAGGAAGCAGGGAGTATCGTCCCAGTATGGGAAGCAAGCGGAGAGTTGTCAACAGTATGGGAAAAGCAGGGAGTATGTTCAACAGTACGGAAAGAGGGAGTATTGTAACTGTATGGAGAGCAGGGAGTATTGTCAACAGTATGGAAGCAGGGAGCGGACAGTATTGTCAACAATATGGAAAGAGGGCGTATTGTCAACAGTATGGAACGAGGGAGTATGTCAAGTATGGAAAGCAGGGAAGTAGGAGTATTGTCAACAGTAGGAAGCAAGGGAGTATGCAAACATTATGGAAGCACGGGGCGGATTTGTCAACAATATGGAACGCAGGAGTATTGTCAACAGTATGGAGAAGCAGGGAAGTATTGCAACAGTATGGAAAGCAGGGAGTATTGTAAACAGTATGGGGCAGGGAGTATTGTCACAGTATGGGAAGCAGGGAGTCTTGTCCAACAGTGTGGCAATGCAAGGAGAGTATTGTCAAACCGTAGGAAAGCAGGGGCGTTTGGCAAAACAGTATGCGAACGCAGGGAGTATTGTCAACAGTATGGAAAGCGGAGTGGGAGGCATTGTCAACAGTATGGAAAGCAGGGAGTATATCAAAGTATAGGAAAGAGGAGGCACTGGTAAACGTATGGAAAGCAGGGAGTAGTATTGTACACAGCATGGGAAGCCGGGAGTAGAGTATGTCAACGTATGGAAAGCAGGGGTTTCAGATGTCACACAGTATGGAAAGCAGGGAGTATGGTCAACCAAGTATGGAAAAGCCGGGAGATTGTAATCAGTATGGAAGAGCAGGGATATTGTACACAGTATGGAAAGCAGGAGGGAGTGGAGTATTGTCAAAACAGTATGGAAAGGCCGGGAGTATTGTCCAACAACAGTCTGGAAAGCCAGGGAGTATTGTCAACGGTATGGAAAGCAGGGAGTACTGTCAACAGTATGGAAAGCAGGGAGTATTGTCAACAGTATGGAAAAACAGGGAGTATTGTAACAGTATCGGAAAGCACGGGAGTATTGTCAACGAGTTATGGAAAGCAGGTAGTACTTTAAACATTATGGAAAGCAGGGGTATCGTCAACAATGATTATGGAAAGCAAGGGTATAGCGGAAGGTTACTGTCAACCAGTATGGAAAGCAGGGAGTCGTATTGTCAACAGTATGTGAAAGCAGGGAGTATTGTCAACAGTATGGGAAAGCAGGGAAGTATTGTCACCAGTATGGAACGAACAGGGAGTATTGGTCACAGTAGAAAGCAGGGAGTATTGTAACAGTATGGAAAAGCAGGGAGTTTGTCAACAGTTATGGCACCGAGGGGGAGTATGCACAGTATGGCAAAGCAGGGGCGTTTGTCAAACAGCAGGGAAGAAGGGAGTTGTCAACAGTAGGGAAAAAGCAGGGAGTATTGCAAAACCAGTATGGAAAGCAGGGAGTATTGTCAACTAGTAGGGAGAGCAGGGAGTATCTGTCAACAGTAGGCGAAGCAGGGAGTTAGTATGTCAACGTATGGGAAGCAGGGAGTCTTGTCAAACAGTAGGGAAAGCAGGGAGTATTGTCAACAGATGGAAAGCAGGGGAGAGTAGTGTCAAAGTATGGAACAGCGGGAGTATTGTCAAAGTAGGAGAAGCAGGGAGTAGTGCAACAAGTATGGAAGCACGGGAGTATTTGTCAAACAGTATGGACACGCAGGGAAGTATTGTCCACAGTAGGAAAGCAGGGAGTATGGTCACAGTATGGAAAGCAGGGAGTATGTACAGTAGGCAAGCAGGGAACTTGTAAACAGTATGGGAACCAGGAAGGGGCAATGCAACATAGGGAAAGCAGGGGTATTGTCAACGTATGGAGAGCAGGGAGTATGTGTCAACAGTTAGGAAAGGCAGGAGTATTGTCAACAGTATTGGAACGCAACGGGAGAGGTTGTAGTACAATGTCAACAGTATGGAAAGAGGGATAGTAGAGATTGTCAACAGTATATGGTAGAGCACAGCGGAGGTTGTGTCAACAGTAGGAAAAGCAGGGAAGTATTGTCAACAGCGATGGAAAGCAGGGAATAGTATTGTCAACAGGATGGGAAGCATCGGAAGATTGCAACAGTATGGAAAGCAGGGAGTAAGTATTGTTCAAAACAGTAGGAGGAAAAGCAA
>JACBWV010000610.1:141120585-141151013 GCA_013435795.1 Chlamydomonas sp. ICE-L
AACTCTATTTCACCTACGTACAAGCAAAAAAAGAAGAAGCGGCCAAGCGCAGAAAGAAAAGCTGCTATAGAGTCTGCTAAGTAGACAGTTCATTGAGAACAAAGGTCAAAAAAAGTGACTTGCTGATTATCTACAAAAAGAACGGACAATAATAGGGGTATGCACATAGGTGCACATAGTTGCAAAATTTATGTGTAAAAACGAAAATTGGACATATTTCCAAGTAAAAATACAGTCCATAAAAGACCACACATGAACTTAACATGCAATTATTCAGTACTTAGGTGTGGGGTACTGCACCACTACCAAGGGTGTTGTAAACCTGCCTTACCGATAGGAGCACCTTGGGCGCATACCTGTTTTGCCCACTCTGCCCGTTGTACAGCCTTGTACTGCCTTGTATTGATACGAGCACCTTGGCGCATACCTGTTTTGTTCATTCTGCTCGTTGTACAGCCGTGTACTGCCTTGTACTGCCTTGTATTGATACGAGCACCTTGGGCGCATACCTGTTTTGCTCATTCCGCCCGTTGTACAGCCTTAAACTGCCTTGTATTGATCCGAGCACCTTGGACACATACATGTTTTGTTCATTCTGCTCGTTGCATTGCCCTCTCTTGCCTGCAAGCTGCCAACATAATGTATCACTACCATATGGGGCTGTCCAGTTGTTATGACAACGTCTGGTGGGGCATGGTATTAAGGAAGCCTCGTCATACGGCGGTAGGGAACGGGCTGCTGCTTAACCTGGACAAAGCTACCATGGCGGTTGACAGCGGCCCGAACTCTAAGGCGCAACGGTGGGGTCCCGTGGTGTTATTACATATTTCACAATGGAGTTCCAGAATTGTATCGCTGATTTCAACCAGTAATAGTGGATTGGGAATTGGCCTGTTTCTTTCAATGAGAGAGAAAGAGAGAGAGAGAGAGAGAGAGAGAGAGAGAGAGAGAGAGAGAGAGAGAGAGAGAGAGAGAGAGAGAGAGAGAGAGAGAGATAGTTGACCGGTTTCTTTCAGAGAGAGAAACATGCAAAAACTTAATTGGGAATTTACCTGTTTCTTTCAAAGTGAGAGACATGGGTAGTATAAATCCACTACCACCCTACTGGTATATACCATTGGAATTCCCTTGGCTGTTGAATTGTCTGTGTAAGACGCTACATGGACTTGGTCGCATGGCTCCAGCCACATGGTCCATCAGCCTTCTTGAATTTTGATACATAGCTTCAGCCAGCAATTTGGCCATTTGGCTGCTCGCCGCTCCAGCTACATGGTCCATCAGCCTTCATGCTGCTCCCCGCTGGTACATGGTCTTGGCCTTGAACTTGGTCACAAAGATTCAGCCGGCAATTCGGCTGCTCGCCGTCTTCGGTAGTACAAAATGATAATGAAGCAAATGAAAATGGTACATTGTCTATCAGCCGTCAGGCTGCTCCCCGCTTCACCATCAGCGGTCTGTGTAAACTTGGGTGGTATCTTAGTATAGGACAGCTGAAAAACAAGCAGTGCCTTCACACCAGTGTATTACTTCTTGCCAAATTGGTCAGCGCTTAAAGCGCACAAACGTCAAATTTGTCAGCGCTTTTAGTGGAAAAAACGCAAAAACTGCGCGCTGCGCCCACAGGGGGTTGAAAAAACTGTGCGACTCTGCTTCACACAGTAGAGTAACTACGGTGCAACTGGGGGGTAGGCAGTCTAGGCACCCGGACTCTAACAAATAACTGTGGTGCTACTAGGAGAGTAAGGGAGAAGGGGGTAATTCAAGCGGCTGGGATGTATATAATCTTGTTTGATGTACCCGTACGCGCCTTAAGTAATGACTTACCATCCAGTATGTAACAAATTAATTAAATTCAGGAGCAGAGGTGGACTGGCTGACCATCCAGTATGTAACAAATTAATTAAATTCAGGAGCAGAGGTGGACTGGCTGACCATCCAGTATGTAACAAATTAATTAAATTCAGGAGCAGAGGTGGACTGGCTGACCATCCAGTATGTAACAAATTAATTAAATTCAGGAGCAGAGGTGGACTGGCTGACCATCCAGTATGTAACAAATTAATTAAATTCAGGAGCAGAGGTGGACTGGCTGACCATTCAGTGCTTGGAGTAAATCCATGCAGCAATTAAATTAAATCAGGAGCAGAGGTGGTCTGACTGACCATCTAGTATGTAACAATTTAAGTAAAATCAGGAGCAAAGGTGGACTGGCTGACCATCCAGTGAGTAAATCCATGTAACAATTGAAATTAACCGATTGAAACCTGTGAAGTGTGTACTACCGAGTACCGTAGTATCCGTAACTTGGAAATGGCAGACCAGCTGGACTGGATTCGGTTTCGAGCATATACGGTTTGGCAAAGTGTCGTTTGCCATTACTTAAGGCACGTATGGTATATTCACATGTATATTCACATGTTTATCCACATGCATATTCACATGTTTATCCACACATATAGGGGTGAACATAATACCTTACTTAACGGTGACTATGGCTAGCTCCGGCTTACGCTATGGTGTCCTTAACTTCACGTCCTGTGAGTAACGGTATTACACGGATGTAACAATTTCAATTTCAATAGGGGTGAACATAAAACCTCGCTCGTGGATCCATTCGCTATTGAAAGGCTTTCATGGCGTGAAACTCCAGGCTTTGGCAACCACTGTTATATTTTTGGCCAGATGAGATGATGATTCAATTAAACTGTAGAATTAAATGATCACTGTAGCACGAACTCAGGGCCCCCGTCGGTAAAACGATTGTTTGTGGGTTCAGTTCACCAATGCAATGTTTAGCTATTTTTTTGTGTGGCCCCCCCCATTGACCTGACACATGTGTGTGTGGGTGGGGTTCCAGTCACACAAAATCCAGATTTTTGTGACCCCCCCCCACACACACAAATGTGCGCACATGTGTGTTTGTGTGCGCTTATGTCTGGGGGTTCAGTTCATCAATGCAATGTTAAGCTATTTTTGGTTCGGCCCTCCTCTAATGTGTTTGCTGGGCTTGGTGCTCTGGATTGCCTGCCTTGGCATCCCTTCCCTTTCCATCTATTGTTTGCTTGCTTTCATGGACTTGTTTGCTCTTTGTTTGCTTTCAAAGTTTGTGGGGTTACTGTTATTGTCCGGCTTTCATGCCTTCTCTAGAGTGACAATAGAGCACGCAGGCCTCACTGCCTGGCGTGCCTTCTGCAGTGCTGTTGGCCAGTTATGGCCACGTGCCGTACCACGCAGTACCATCGGTAGGTACTGTGGCTTCCTTTCATCAGTTGGCGCCTGTGCCAATTGCTTATCCTGTACAGAGCTTATCGCACTCTGTCCCGTTCCATACCGAAAACGACAGATACCTTCAGAAACACTCATGCTCCTCCTTATAAAATTGGACAGGGCGCAGGCTGTGCCGCTGTCCTCTCTTGGTGTAGTTTTGCTGATTTATTACCTGTCCCTTTCCTTCTAAACAATGCGTTGCATTGCTTGGTGGGTGTTGTGACATCTGAGATCATTAGGGACCGGCATATCATATGATTTTGACTAAAGGCGATAATGATATCATATTATATCATACTAATTACATCATGTGATAAATAAATCAATACATATTGGTAGTCCGCCTTGTTACCGCGTGAGGTTGACGTGAGGTAGAGGGTTCCAGCCCGTTATCATATGATATTGTACATATATGGCGATTTTTGCCTAGTCAGACTGCCAGCATCATATGATATCATCTTGTCGTTCCCTAGAGATGATACGTGTGGGGCAGTGATTTTTTTCAAATCTGAAAGTGGGTTTCTACTAGCTTATGGTTTCAGGGCTCCTCCAGGGACAGCGTTTTGGTGCTTTCTGTAGCTTTTTGTAGCTTATAAGGGCCATTTAGGGCCATGTATCTCAGAGATAGGGGGGGGGGGGGGGGGGGGGGGGGGGGGAGTATACAGCGATAATTTCGCTGAAACGGGGTCGAAAACTAGCGATCGCTATATAGCGGGGGGAAAATCCCAGGTGTGGGTTCCTGTCATGGGCTCCTCCCTAGGCCACACGCGTCACCATTTTTTCACAAAGACGATGGGTGCTTCCGTATACATATATTCAGCTACTAGCTAATTACTAGTAGATAAGCAGCCGACGTCTCCTGGCTACCTACGTTAAGTATCAATATTCTTACTGTAAGCCGCTGTAAGCAGTTTATTATGCTAGGCATCTAGCTGTACGATAGTATAGTAAAGTATAGTTTAGTTTAGTTTAGTCTGGTTTAGTGTAGTTTGGTTTAGTAAAGTTTTTGTTTTAGCCCCTCCAGATATCGAGGTAGGGCACTCCCCTTAGCCTATTTGGCCTCCCCCTGGACTGTAACATACATACATCCCTGCTCCTGGCTCCATAGGGGACGCCCGGACGACAACATATATAAATCATCCCCATGGTGCATCAACTTCTGCAATTAAACCGACAGATTACTTGCTCTGTTGGCAAAGCGCAAAAAACATATAAATATTCCGCACAGGAAAGTTTAAAAAGATCCCTCCTCCCAGGATCGAACTAGGGACACCTGGATATCGACTTCGCAGTCAGGTTTGAACGGGCTGATCCTACGCTTCGAATCAGGTTTGAACGGGTCGATGCTACGCTTCGAGTCAGGTTTCAACGCCCTGATGCTACGCTTCGAATCTACATGTATGAGCCCCAAGGGCAAACCCTATGTAAGCACTAGCTGGCGTAATGTAACGAATCTCTCTCTCTCTGGCTCGTAATGGCTTCGGCCGGCGGGAGTTCGAGACCCTCGATGGAAATAAAGAGTAAGGGTCTCTCGTAAGAGAAAGCGGAAGAAGCAGGGATCGTTAGGAGCCTAAATCATAGTGGCAATGGGCCGGCAATGGGTATCTAGACGTTAGGCTCTAGCACGACGGTTGCGAAGAGTAAAGCTACTGTGATATCGAACCGAGTGTTAGTGCGGCAGAACGTGGGCAGGCGGGATTCCCGTATTGAAGTTCGACGACTCTCAAGGCTAGACGTACCTGCTCTGACTCTCATCAGAAATACGCCCCTCACCTTTTCATACGTCACTTCGATAGATAAACAGACGAATGGGGAATAGGGAGTGCGTGTGTGTGCGTGTGTGTGGATGGGTGGGTGGGGGGTGGGGTGGGTGGGTGGGTGGGTGTGAAGTATCCTGTAGTGCCGATACAGGACAGCACCATAGTCTGCCTACCATCTAATTTTATAACATTTGGTGGGGCTCTGAGTGAAATGTTGTTGCGTCATATGTGTAGGGTTATGTTCTTTTGGTAGTCGGCCCGCAAACCCTGGAAAAACAACTAGTGACAATCATGCATAAGAAAAAAATGAAACATAATCGGACATAAAGGAGAGTTCGGATATTTTGCGTGTTTAGTGGTGTGATCATGGCTTACTTGTCTGCTACTCCCTACATTCTCTAACCCAACACATTGGGTGAGAGACGACGAGTGTCCCATAAACATTTATCGTTAGTTTGTCATGTGTCAGAAACGTCAATGAGGTACAGAGACGGTTCAAAATTAAGTAAGGTGCTGCCTGAGTGTAGATCTCAACGCCACCGTCCCACTCTGTGATGTTTTATTTCCTTTGGTTGTCTTGCAGGCATTACTTTTCTTATTACTCGCACCTTCAAAGATTCTGATCTGTTGTAGTTTTCTAGTCCATCTCTTTTGGGGTAATGACTGTAAAGTGAACGTTTGTCAGACAGCGGGAGATTTATGTATAGCTGACGTGGGATGGAGGAATGACTGTTTTTTTTTCGTTTGGTGAGTATATTTGCACGGCAGTATGCGACCGTCCTCCTTTTATTTTGTGTTTGCCATTGTAACGCTCTGTTTCTTGTTTTTTTTTGCACGGGCAGAGATGGGATGGGGTCGAAGTACGGAGACTGCACACCAGACCCGGGGCCGGCGACACGGGGGCGGCACGGTAGGAGCCACGCTAGCCGGGAGAGAATCCGGTCCTACAAACAGAGCCCCAAGGACACCCCTAACAGGCCGACAAGCCGACAAGCCGGTACCCAACAATGCGACATGGCTTTGACAGCGCCAGCCGAGAGTACAGTACCGGACAGTGGCATCGACAGGCCCGCGGGGAATGGTGTGTGTAGGTTTAATGTTTGCATGTTACCCTCTCTAAGTAGCCTACAAAGGGACTTGCCCAGTTGCCCAACCTCAACAAGTCCTATGCAGCGTTCCAAGCGACCCGGAAAATTAGCGGAGTGTGTTGGCAACGGAACGAAAGGTGGCAACGATGGAGCTGACCTAAGCGAGTTAATTACACGACTGTTGGATGACGCGTCAGTCTTCAATTTTTTGGTCGGACAGACAAACGGACAAATGGGTAAACAACACCTTGAAGAGGGGGCTCCGCCAAAAAAACAAGATTTGTCTGATTTGACCTAGGGCTAGTAGAGATTTTGAAACTACCATTCTAGTGGTCTTCAACCATAGTTTGTATTTTCAGCTGTAAGGAGCAGCTTGTAGGCAGCTCTCCCGGCTTGCTACCCAGCCAACCCTCAGGCTGCCTAGTGCACCTCGAAGCTGCCAAAACCAGCTGTCCAGGACTGCTGACATTGATAGTTGAGTGTAGTACTTGCTCGCCCAGGGAGCTGCCCAGAAGCTGTTCAGGAAAGAAAGAAACCCCGTCTCACGCGATTCGTGAGCTACAGGCAAGCAACCTCGCACCTCGCCTGGCCCTAATTGTCTCGTAAACCCTGGCTTCGGTCCGCTGCACTCGATTCCGTTGCCCACCTGTCGCTGCGGTGGCCAACACACATCGCCAATTTTCTGCGTCACTAGCGACACGCCGAGGACTTGTCTTTCTGGTTGGAGGACGCCATGAGTTATCGTCTGATGAGCCTCGCTGGGATGCTGCGTTCAAGCGCTGCTCCCAGTTTGAACCTGCTGGAGAACAACTTCGCTTTGGGGGTAAGAGGCAGTATTTGATCCCGGAAGCTGCATTATTGGTCGCCATCAAGTGTCGTGTTTTCATCACTGGACGACTCGCCAGTTGTCGCGCTCTAGTTGCTGCGTTCTAGTTTCTTGTGCCATGGGCTGATTGACTGCTGATGGTAACTCTGAAGCCGCTCCACCACGTTCCATGAGTTTCACGCACCAATCGAGAACAGGGGCTTTGGCTTCGATATCATTTATCAAGCGCCCACTATTCCCTCCTTTGCTTCTCTAGGCTTCTCCTGCCGGACGCATCTTGAACAGCCTTCTGGGTGTCAACTCTCGTGGAGTGTCCACCAGCTCCTCTGTGCTCAGCGATGACATCTCCAAGACTGAAAATTCTTTGTAGGTGCTTTGATGATGCTTGGAGCCATGAATATTTTTAGCCATGTATCGATCCTTCGGGTTACTTACTACCATACCTCCCTATCGCACCCTTGGCCGCAGGAGCACTGAGCCTGCCCGTAAGTTCCGTCAGATTGACGACAAGGAGATGTGGCACGAAGCTTGGTAAGTGTACGCTGCTTTATAGATGTGCCGAGTTTCTCTGTCGCAGTTCATCGCAGGGATACACGGGTATCACATGCTTCATCGCATGAGTGACAGGGTTACCACCTCCAGCCACACCCTAGAGCAGCCTGCACCTGTTCTGGTTGTTAAACAGGTGTTCAGGGTGTTAAACACCTGTTCAACAACTACATGTTTGACCAATGATGTACGTTACAGGTGTTCAGCATCCTGAACACCTGTTGAACAACCTGAACAGGGTGCAGGCTGCCAAACGGACATTTCCTGGAGTCTGATCCCTTCACAACCACCCTGTCCTAAATCCACACCGCATGGCAAGCCGCATGGCATCTATTTCCCCCCTATGTTTTGGACTCAGGTTAGCTGAGTGTCAATCAACAGTTTATCTCAGGGATACCCCGGGTATTCTGTATTGCCAGCCACGCCACATAGCATCTATTTTCCCCAGGGAATTCTTTAGTCGAATTAAATGGTTGCATAGTTTTTCAGCCAACTCTGGGCTGCTCGCCGTCTTCCAATTCCAAGTCCCCCAGTGCCATACCCACAAAAACCAGGGAGCACATTAAGCTTATTAGACAGTTCATAGACAATTCTTTTAATCGTTTCTCCGGTCTTACAGACCCAACAGGCACTGTTTCATTTTTTGAGCTACTCGTGGCTGCTTCCCGCCAGCTCCATTAGCCTGCCACTGGGGCAAGCCCAAAACTTTCAGGTGCATGTGAATGCCTGTCATATCAGCTTTCAGATGCAGTAGCTAGATCCAGGTTTGGCGCATGGACATGGAAAGGGAGCTGCCTAGAAGCTGCTGCATGTAGCTCAACAAAGAAACAGTGCCAACAGGATATATTGCTCATCTAGCCACACACCTAGCTACACATGTAGCTACATACATAGAGGGACCCAATCCGTCGCTCATCTAGCTACACATTTAGCTGCATTCCTAGAGAGACCCATTCCGTCGCTCATCTAGCTACACATCTAGCTACATACCTAGCTACACATCTAGCTACATACCTAGAGGGACCTATCGTGTGATTCCATGCTAAAAAAGTAATGATAACGCCTGGTGGGGCTTCGTATTAAGGGAGCTCCGTCTTGTGGCGGTAGAGAACGGGCTGCTACTTTACCTGGACAAAGCTACCATGGCGGTTGACAACGACCGCGGACACTTAAGCGCACCCGTGGGGATTCGAACCTGGCACCTATGTCGTTCAAGGAGCTCTGCCACTGAGCCATTCGTTGAACGGGGATATTCCATGCTAATGTATTGACAGCGAACACTTGTACAGGAACACTGTTTCTTTATTGAAATTAATAACTGGGGCTAAGGCATTCCTGTTTCTTTTTTGAGCTTCACGCAGCAGCTTCTAGGCAGCTCCCTTTCCATGTCCTTGCGCCAAACCTGAATCTAGCTAGTGCGTCTGAAAGCTGATATGACAGGCATTCACATGCACCTGGAAGCTGTGGGCTTGCCCCAGTGGCTGGCTAATGGAGCTGGCAGGAAGCTGATACGCCAGGTATTCACATGCACCTGGAAGCTGTGGGCTTGCCCCAGTAGCTGGCTAATGGAGCTGGCGGGTAGCAGCCACGAGTCCCCCAAAAATGAAACATTGTCCAGGAAATGATAGGGCTCAACGGTCAACCAAGCTCAGACTGGTTGGTTCAGGAGAATCCATCAACCCAACAGGTCTGCGGTTCGAGCCCTTGCAAGGTTCCCCAATTCCAGACCTGCCGTCTTGGAAGGGGTAGAGAACTTCCCTCCATGCTGTCAAGTGGCAGTCCATGCTGTCAAGTGGCACTCCAAGCTGTCAAGTGGCAGTCCATGCTGTCAAGTGGCACTCCATGCTGTCAAGTGGCAGTCCATGCTGTCTAGTGGCACTCCATGCTGTCAAGTGGCACTCCATGCTGTCAAGTGGCACTCCATGCTGTCACGTGGCAGTCCATGCTGTCTAGTGGCACTCCATGCTGTCAAGTGGCACTCCATGCTGTCTAGTGGCACTCCATGCTGTCAAGTGGCACTCCATGCTGTCAAGTGGCACTCCATGCTGTCAAGTGGCACTCCATGCTGTCTAGTGGCACTCCATGCTGTCAAGTGGCACTCCCATGCTGTCAAGTGGACTCATGCTGTCCAAGTGGAAGCCCTGCTGTCTAGTGGCACTCCATGCTGTCAAGTGACTCCATGTGTGCAATTGGCACTCCCATGCTGTCAAGTGGCAGTCCATGCTGTCTAGTGGCACTCCATGCTGTCAAGTGGCACTCCATGCTGTCAAGTGGCAGTCCATGCCGTCAAGTGGCAGTCAATGCTGTCTAGTGGCACTCCATGCTGTCTAGTGGCACTCCATGCCGTCAAGTGGCAGTCAATGCTGTCTAGTGGCACTCCATGCTGTCTAGTGGCACTCCATGCTGTCAAGTGGCAGTCCAAGATCAGTAGCAGTAGCGGTCTGTGAAACCCAAACTCATCATGGTAAACATTCCCCAGTGCAAGCGAATGGGAAGGTTCCTTCAACCTCACGCCCTGTGGCAAGGTGTATGAATTTTCATTTTTTGGCAGAGCGCCCTCTTCAAGGGGGCGGGAACCCCCAGGGTTACCCATTTGTCCGTCTGTGTGTCCGACCAACCGTCTGATCGAGACGAAGCCTGACACGTCAGCCAACGGCCTCGTAACTAACTTGCTTCCGTTGCCACCTGTCCCTCTGTGGCGAACACTCTCTGCCAACGTTTAGATAGGGACCGGCATATCATATGATGTTCATCAAAGGCGAGTATGATATCATACAAATTGCATCATATGATATTGTATATAAATGGATATTAATGGTAACTTCAGCCAAGTCAGACTGCAAGCATCATATGATATCATATTGCCGTTCCAAGTATATAGATAGTTATATCCAGGGGGGGGTGTAGAGAGACAGATTTTGGACCGCATGTTCAATATGGCGTCCAATTCAGATGGGAGTTGGAATTGTGGAAGTTTCATACAAAAGAGGGGACACACACACACACACACACACACACACACATACCCCTTCCATGTTTGCCTGCCTTACCGCAAGGGACTCCTTTGGACGATTTGACCCCCCACCCTAACCCCCTCTCAACCTCCTCATAACCCCCTCTCAACCCTCTCTTCACCCCCTCTCACCTCCTCCTAAACCACTCTTACCTCCTCTAACCAGAAACTCAACCTCCCAAACCCCTCTCACCTTCTCAACCTCCTCCTAACACTCTCAACCTCCTTCAAACCCCTCTCAACCCCTCCGAAACCCCATCTAACTCTCCTAAACCCCTCTCAACCTCCTTCAAACCCCTCTCACGCTCCTCCTAACCCCCCTCACCTCCTCCTAAAACCAACCCGCTCTCAACCTCCCCTAAACCCCTCTTAACCTCCCCCTAAACCCCTCTCATCCCCCTCTTCACAACAACCCTCTCACCTCCTCCCAAACCCCCTCTACCCCTCTCCACCGCCTCATACCCCCTCTCAACCTCCTATAACCCCCTCTCAGCCCCTCTCACTTCACACCTCTCAACCTCTTCCCAACCCCCTCTTAACCCCTCCACCGCCTCCTAAACTCACTCTCAACCTCCACCTCCTAACCCCCTCCCAACCGCCTCATACACTGTCAACCTCTCCATAACCCCCTGTCAACCTCCTCGATAACCCCCTGTCAACCTCCTCAAACCCCCTGTCAACCGCCTCTAACCCCAACCCCCTGTCAACCGCCTCCTAACCCCCTGTCCAACGACCGCCTCTAACCCCCTGTCAACCTCCTCATAACCCCCCAACCCCCTGTCAACCTCCTCTAACCCCCGTCCCCTCTCATAACTCCCTGTCACCCTTCTCCCTAACCCCCCTCATATCCCTCTCTTTCACAGTCACACCCTCTCACTTCTTCCAACCCCCTCTTAAACCCCCCTCTCAAACCTCCTCCTAACCCCCCCTCTCAAACCTCCTCATAACCCCCTCAGCATCCCCCTCTTCCACCCTCACCTCTTCCCGAACCCCCTCTTAACCACCCCCTCCCAACCTCCCCTAACTCATCTCCCGACCTCCTAACCCCCTCCCAACCTCCTCATAACCCCCTTTCAACCTCCCCTCATAACCCCCCCGTGGTCAACAATCCTACATAACCGCCTGTCACCCTCCGTCCTCCTCATAACCCCCTGGTCAACCTCCTCCTAACCCCCGCCATCCCCCTCTTTCTTCACACACCCTCTAAACCTCCTCCCACCCCCTCCTTAACCCCCCTCACCTCCTCCTACCCTAACCCCTCCAGCCTCAATGGGAGACTCGATAACCCCGGCCCTCTCATCCCCCCTTCACCCCTCTCTAACCTCCCCCCACCCCCCCTCTTAAACCCCCTCCCCACCTCCTCCTACACTCCTCTCAACCTCCTCCTAAAAACCCCTGTCAACCCTCCCTCATAAGCCCCCTGTCAACCTCCTCATAACCCCCTGTCACCTCCTCCTAACCCCCTGTCAACCTGCTCCTACCCCCTCAGTCCCCTCTTCACAGTCCACAACCTCTCAACTTCTCCGTGCCCAAACCCCCTCTTAACTAACCCCCTCTCACCTCCCTCCTAACCCCCTCTCAACCCCCTCTTCAACCTCTTACACCCCTCTCTCAACCTCTCCTATAACCCCCTCTCAACCTCCTCCTAACCCCGCTCTCAACTCAACATCACCCTAACCCCTCTCACCCTTCTCCTAACCCCTTCTCCACCCCCTCTTCAACAGTTCACACCCCGCTCAACTCTCCCACCCTCCCTCTTTAACCCCCTCTTCAACCTCCTCCTAACCCCCTCTCAACCTCCTCCTAAACCCCTCTTAACCTCTTAACCCCTCTCAACCTCATCCCTCAAGATGCACGGGGATAGGTTTGGCTCGGAGTCTGACCCCATCCTAGTCCTCCATCGACATCTCAGCCTCATCTCCAACCTCCCAACTCCCTCTCACCCCCCTATCAACCTTATCCCTCAGGATGCACTAGGATAAGTTTAGCACGGAGTCTGACCCCATCCTAGTCCCCTCTCGACCTCTTAGCCTGATCTCCAACTTCCCAACTCCTTCTCACCCCCCTCTCAACCTTAACCCTCAGCATGTGGAAGGACAGGGTTGGCACGGAGTCTGACCCCATCCTAGTCCCTTCTTCACTAGCTCACTCTATTCAACCTAATCTCTTAACCTCCCTCTCAACCTTTCAATCCCTCAACCTGATCCCCCAACCTTATCCCCCAACCATTTCTCCATCTGCCAACCTTATCCCAAAACCTTATCTCCAATCTCTCAACCTTATCCAACAATCTTAAACCCTCAGGATGTACCAAAATAAGTTTGGCACCAAGTCTGGCCCCATCCTAGTGCCCTCTTCACGAGTTCATTCCATTCAACCTAATCTCTCAAACTCCTCTTAACCTCTTAACCTCTTAACCTCTTAACCTCTTATCCTCTTAACCTCTTAACCTCTTATCCTCTTAACCTCTTAACCTCTTAACCTCTTATCCTCTTAACCTCTTAACCTCTTAACCTCTTAACCTCTTATCCTCTTAACCTCTTAACCTCTTATCCCCTCTCAACCTTATCCCTCACTTCTCAATTATCGGTGTCTTAACCTCTGAACACTCTCTCAACCTTATCCCTCAGGATGTACGAGGATGAGTTTAGCACCGAGTCTGACCCCATCCTAGTGCCCTCTTGACTAGCTCACCCATTCATCCTAATTTCTCGAACCCTTTTTTTACCTCTCAACCCCCCTCTTAACCTCTCAACCCCCTATCAATCTTATCCCGCAGGATGTACGAGGATAAGTTTGGCACCGAGTCTGACCCCATCCTAGTCCCTTCTCTGGAAGCCGAGAGAATTATTGGTGTCTCAACTACTGAACACCCTCTCAACCTCTGAACACCCTCTCAACCTCTGAACACCCTCTCAACCTCTCAACCCCCTCTTAACCTCTCAACCCCCTCTTAACCTCTCAACCCCCTCCTAACCTCTCAACCCCCTCTCAACCTCTCAAACCCCCTCTTTAACCCCTCTCAAACCCCTCTAACCTCTCAACCCCTCGTACCCTCTCACCCACCTCCTAACCTCTAACACCCTCTTAACCGCTCCAAACCCCCTCCTAACCTTCTCAACCCCCTCCTAACCTCTCAACCCCCTCCTAACCTCTCAAACCCCCTCTTACCTTCAAAACCCCCTCTTAACCTCTCAACCCCCCCCCTAACCTCTCAACCCCCTCCTAACCCTCTCTCAAAACAGAACAAACCCCCTCCTTAACCCTCACCCCCTCCGAACCTCTCACCCCCGCCTAACCTCGCCAACCCCTGACCTAACTCTCCAAACCCTCCTAACCTCTCAACCCCCTCCTAACCTCTCACCCCCTCTAACCTCTCAACCCCCTCCTAACCTCTCAACCCCCTCCTAACCTCTCAACCCCCTCCTAACCTCTCAACCCCCTCCTAACCTCTCAACCCCCTCTTATACCTCTCAAACCCCCCCTAACCTCTCAAAACCCCCGCCTAACTCTCAACCCCCTCCTAACCTCATTCAACCTCCTCTTAACTCTCCACCCCTCCTACCTCTCAACCCCCTCCTAACCTCCCCCCCGCATTAACCTCCTCACCCCCTCCGAACCCTCACCCCCTCTTACCTCGAACCAACCCCCTCGGAACCGCTCATCCTCCCCAAGCCCTCGTAAAACCTCGCAAACCCCCTCGTAACCTCTCACCCCCCTCTTACCTCTCACCCTGGTAACCCTTCGGACCCTGGGAAAACCCCCTCGCAACCTATCCCCTCAGTTATGGGAGAAGTTTGGCACCGAAGTGACCCCAGCCTAGGCCCTTTCTCTGGAAGCTTAGAAATCACATCGTGTCACGGGAGTCCCGAGGACTACATTTGGGTGGGTGGGCATCCCTCCGCGCGCATGTGAGGCCTCCCAGGGGCTTTTTATTAGAGGAGGAGAGTACTGCTAACCCCTACAACCATGCTTACAATTAAAAGGTGGGAAGGGTGATACATGTTGGGGTTCATTTCATATGATGTTGACCAAAGGTGGGTATGATATCATATGATATCATACAGATTGCATCATATGATATTTTATTTAAATTTATACTTAGGCCTAGTCAGACTGCCGGCATCATATGATGGCATGATATCATATGATGTCATATTGCCGTTCTCTAGATACCTGTAGGGGTTCCTTCCATCAATGCCTTTTCTTTGTAGCTCCTCTTGTCACGGTTGGTCAAGTCTCTGTATCGATTAGGCCCACCCCTGGACTGTAACATATGTACGAACATATGTACAAACATAAATACATTTGTTACCGGACCTGCGTATGATAACTAGGTTGTGTGTGGCATCCTACGCGAGCATGAGACTCCCGGGCAGTTCATTGAGGGAGGAGAGTACTACACCCTGCAAACCATGCCTTACATTAAAAAGGTGCTAAGGGTGATGTATGTTTCTGCCATGCCATGCCGTATGTGTTTCTACCATATCATGCCGTATATATATCTGCCATGCCATGGCAGAAATACCCACCCTGGGGGTGAGTGGGTGAATGGATGAGCATGAGTATGAGCCTCCCAGGCAGTTCATTGAGGGTGGAGAGTACTACACCCTAAAGACCATGCCTTACACTAACAAGTTCTTTGCAGCGTCGCCTGCGACGCTAAAAAATGGCAGAGATTGATCGCGAGGGAGCGACAGGTGGCAGCAGAAGCGAGTTAGTTACGAGACCGTTGGCTGACGTGTCAGGCTTCATCGCGGTCAGATGGATGGATGGATGGATGGATGGTCGGTCGAACGGACAAATGGGTAACACTGGGGGCTCACGCCTCCCAGAAGGGGGGGCTCCGCCAAAAAATGTGTGAGGGGTGGTATATGTTACTGCCATGTCATGCCGTATATGTTTCTGCCATATTATGCCGTATATATTTCTGCCATGCCATGGCAGAAATACCGACCCTGGGGATGAGTGGATGAGCATGAGCATGAGCCTCCCAGGCACTTCATTGAGGGTGGAGAGTACTACACCCTGCAAACCATGCCATACATTAAAAAGGTGCTAATGGTGATATATGTTTCTGCCATGCCATGCCGTATTTGTTTCTACCATATCATGCCGTTTATATTTCTGCCATGCCATGGCAGAAATACCGACCCTGGGAATTATCAGTTGGTTTTGCGGGGCATCCTTCATGCTGTTTCTTTTTTCGACAATGCCATGCCATTCCGATGCCATTCCGTCGCTGCATTGACGCGGGTGTGGCTAAACTATTCAGCAATGTCCCCCCGAGCCCCCCGGGGCTCTGCGGCGTTCGGGGGGGCAGCGCGTCGCACTGAGGTCGCACAGAGTCGCTCAATTTGCTACGCGTCGCAAAAAGCAAAACAGTGGCATTCTTAGTTAGCATGAGCCTCACAGGCAGTTCATTGAAGGCGCAGAGTAGTGCACCCTACATACTACGTTACATACAAAATGTATGTACATGCCATGCCATGCTATCTGCCACGCCATATATCTTTCTGCCACGCCATATATCTTTTTGCCATGCCATGCTATCTGCCACGCCATATATCTTTCTGCCACGCCATATATCTTTCTGCCACGCCATATATCTTTCTGCCATGCCATGCCATGCTATCTGCCACGCCATATATCTTTCTGCCATGCCATGCCATGCCATGCTATCTGCCACGCCATATATCTTTCTGCCATGCCAGCCATGCTATCTGCCATGCCGTTCATATTCCTGCCATGCCATGCCGTATATTTTCGGTCTGCCATGCATGCCGTATGTGTTTCTACCAGGTCATGCCGTAATCTTTCTGCCATGCCATGCCGTATATGTTTCTGCATCCATTCTGTATGTAGGTATTAAATTTTTTTTGTTTATCGAACCGAGTAACATGCTCAAGAGTTCGACATCGATATTTTGGTACGTCGACATTTTTAGTTTCTTGGACAAAGCATGCTGTGTGTTCTATAATATATGTTTGGTTTCTTGGACAGAGCATGTTTTGTTCTACATCAATAGTTTGGTACACGTATATTGTTATACATGCTCTGCATTCTACATTGATTTTTGGGTACTCGTATATTAGTATACATGCTCTGCGTTGTACATCGATATTGGGGTACTTTGATACTTTGGTTTCTCGGACAGAGCATGCTATGCGTTGTACATCAATATCTTGGTACACGTATATTTTATACATGCTCAGCATTCCACATCGATATTTGGGTACTCGTATATTTGTATACATGCTCTGCGTTGTACATCGATATTGGGGTACTTGGATACTTTGGTTTCTTGGACAGAGCATGCTCTGTGTTGTACATGGATATTTTGGTTTCTTGGACAGAGCATGCTCTGTGTTGTACATAGATATTTTGTTTTTTTGGACAGAGCATGCTGTGTGTTGTACATGGATATTTTGGTTTCTTGGACAGAGCATGCTGTGTGTTGTACATGGATATTTTGGTTTCTTGGACAGAGCATGCTCTGTGTTGTACATAGATATTTTGGTTTCTTGGACAGAGCATGCTCTGTGTTGTACGTAGATATTTTGGTTTCTTGGACAGAGCATGCTCTGTGTTGTACATAGATATTTGGTTTCTTGGTCAGAGCATGCTCTGTGTTGTACATGGATATTTTGGTTTCTTGGACAGAGCATGCTCTGTGTTGTACATGGATATTTTGGTTTCTTGGACAGAGCATGCTCTGTGTTGTACATAGATATTTTGGTTTCTTGGACAGAGCATGCTCTGTGTTGTACATAGATATTTTGGTTTCTTGGACAGAGCATGCTGTGCGTTCTACCTCCATATGTTGGTTTCTTGAACAGAGCATACTCAGCATTCTACATCTATATTTTGGTACTCGCTTATTTGTCTACATGCTCTGCGTTCTACATCGATATATTGGTACGTCGATATTTTAGTTTCCTGGGCAGAGCATGCTATGCGTTGTACAGCGATATGCATTCTCAGATTGGGAAGAGATGTGGGAATTGATTAAATATATACACCACATACCCACACCATACCCCCCCCCCCCCCCCCCCCCGCCCCCCCCCCACCCCCCCCCGCTCCCCCCCCCCCCCCCCCCCCCCCCCCCCCCCCTGGGCAAGGCTGGTGACGTGCTGGACGAGATGGGTGTGAACCCACTACCATCCTCACCCTCCCCACCACCAACCCATTTCTTCCCCCCCCCCCTCCCCACCCTTCGGGCAGTTGGTGACGTGCTGGACGAGATGGGTGTGACCCACTACGCACCCACCTCACCCCCCCCCCACCACCTTCCTCGCAAGCCCAAGGCAGAGCGAACAATCCACATACACAACCCATGCCCCACCACATCCCCCCCCTGCCACCCCCCTACCCCCACACATGCCCAAAATAACACCCCCCTCCCCCCCCCCCATTCCCCCCCAATACCCACACCATGACCCACTCCCCATCACCGCCACCACATGCCACAATACCACACCACATCCCCCCCCCCCCCAACATGCCCCCCACCCCCTACCCACCCAACCATAGCCCACACCACATAACCCACACCACTATACCCACACCATGCCCCAAGACACCCATCCCACACCCTGCCCGACACCCCAATCCCCCACCATGGCCCACACACACCCATACCCACAACATGCCCACACTCATACCCCCACCACATACCCCCCCCCCACACCATACCCACACCGTTGCCCACACCAAACGACCCCACCATGCCCACCACCAATACCCACACCATGCCCATCACCCCATACCCCACAATACCACACCAACATGCCCACACCATACCCACACCATGCCCACCCACTACCACACCACTACCCACACCACAATACCCCCCCACATTGCCCACAACAAATACCACACACATACCCACACCACATACCCACACCATGCCCACACCACATACCCACACCATGCCCACACCACATACCCACACCATGCCCACACCACATACCCACACCATGCCCACACCACATACCCACACCATGCCCACACCACATACCCACACCATGCCCACACCAATACCCACACCATAGCCCCACCACATACCCACACCATGCCCCACCATACCCCACCAATGCCCCACATACCCGCACCACATACCCACACCATACCCACACCACATCCCACACCATGCCACACCATAACCACACCATGCCCACACATAACCAACACCATGCACCACACATACCCACACCATCCCACACCACATAACCACACCACAACCACACCAAATAACCCACACAATATACCACACAATGATGCCCAACATACAAATACCCACACATGCCCCAACAACACCACATATACACACAACCTGCCCACAACCAAATACCCAACAACATACCCACACCACATACCCACACCAGCCCACACCACATACCCACAACAATGCCCACAACCACATACCCACACCATGCCCACAAACCACATCCCACAACCATCCCACACCACATAACCCACAACATGCCCCACACAAACATACCCACACCATGCACACACCACATACCACACCATGCCACCACCACTACCACACCATGCCCACACCACATACCCAAACCACGCCACACCATACACACAACCATGCCACACCATACCCGCACCACATACCCACAGCCCCAACCCGCAACCACATACCCACCCATAACAAGCAATCCCAACCATACCCACACCATGCCACACCACATACCCACAACCATAACCCCACCACATACCCACACCATACCCACACACAATACCCACACCATACCCACCCAGGCCCACACACACACATACCCACACCATGCCCACACACAAACCACACACCATTCCCACACCACATAACCCACACAGACCCACACCACATCACCCCAAACCACAATTCCCACAATCCACATACCCACACCATACCCACACCACATACCCACACCATGCCCACACCACATAAACCCACCCAATGCCCACAAGCCACGACCCACACCATGCCCACACCGACAACATAAACCCACACCATTCCACACCCATCCCATCACCATGCCCACACCACATACCCGCACCATGTTCACCACACACATACCCACACCATTCACCAACCACAATACTCCAACACAATGCCCACACCACATACACACACCATGACCCACACCACAATACCCACAACACCATGCCACACCACATAACCACACCATGCCCACCATACCACCACCACATACCCACACCATACCCTCACCACATACCCACGACCATGCCCACACCATGCCCACCACATACCCACAACATGCCCACACCACATACCCACACCATAACCCACAACCCACAAACCGATACCCCACCATACCCACACACCATGCCCACACCACATACCCACACATTCCCAACCACATACCCACCATGCCCACACCACATACCTCACACCTACCCAAACCAACCACTTACCCACACCATGCCCACACCACATACCCACACCATTCCCACACCACATACCCACACCATACCCACACCACATACCCACACCATATATAATACCACAACACCACATACCCACACATAACACACACCCATGCCCACACCACATACCCACACCATGCCCACACCACATCCCCACACCAGGCCCACACACATACCACACCACCAATGCCCACAACACATACCCACACAATGCCACACGCACTACCCAACACCATGCGCACACCAAATACCCACACCACCCATGCCCAACAGCCACATACCACACCATGCCCAAACACATAACCCAACACACCATGCCCACACCACATACCCACACCATGCCCACACCACATACCCACACCATTCCCACACCACATACCACGACTCATTCCGCACGACCAATAGACCCCCGCAACCGACATACCCACACCGGATACCCGCACCACATACCCACAACCATACCCACACCATCCCAGACCAATACCCACACCAATGTTCCCACACCACATACCCACACCATACCCACCCATTCACACACCCTACCCACACCATGCCCCAAGCCACAATAACCCACACATCCCACAAACCACAGTCCCCACCATACCCACACCACTTTACCCACACATGACCACACCAAATACTCCACAACCATGCCCCACACCACATATAACGCACAACATTCCCACACCACATACCCACCCACATACCCACCCACAATCCCACACCACATACCCACACCATACCCACACCACATACCCACACCATACCCCAACCCTCCTTACCCCCCCACACACCCTGTCAGTTTGGTTACGTGCTGGATGAGGCCGGCCTCAATTGGAGCTTCCATCCTAAGGTATAGAGCACAACTTTTCACTGTTTAATTTTTATGGCTCCTCGTGGCTGCATCCCGCCAGCTCCATTAGTGAGCCACTGGGCAAGCCCAACGCTTTCGGGTGCAAGTGAATGCCTGTCAGATCAGCTTTCAGACGCCTGTCAGATCAGCTTTCAGACACACTAGCTAGATTCAGGTTTGGCGCAAGGACATGGAAAGGGAGCTGCCTAGAAGCTGCTGAGTGTAGCTAAAAAAAGAAACAGAGTAATGTTTGTTCTTTAGTGGGCAGCCTTTGGGCCGCCCTCGTGCTTGTACTCTTGTAATTAGTCAGTGATGATTTGTCCCTCGTCCCTAGTCCCAGTTATTAATTTTACTGCCGAAGACTGCGAGCAGCCTAATTGCTGGCTGGAGCTATGTAACCAAGTTCAAGTTTGTCCCAACCATGAATTTACAAGTTTCAAGGATAGGATTGTTACATGGGTTTTCAGCCAACACTGGGCTGCTCACCGTCTTCCAATGCCAAGTCCCCCAGTGCGATACCCACGGGAACTAGGGGTCACCGTCTTCCAGTGCCAAGTCCCCCATTGCAATACCCACGGGAACTATGCGGACTAACCGGTATGACAGTCTAAAGACTTTTCCAGGTCATGAGGTTTAAGGTCGAACTGTCTTTCTTGGCTCAGTAGGCAAAGGCATTATATTTAAAGGCAGGAGCACAAATACCCCTGCCTTAAAATAATCGACTGGTTGTAGGGCGGATATTTGTGAAAATATTGTCAATTTCCATCACCTTCGAACGATCAGGCATCGTTAAGAAAAATTGTCACCTGGTTCTATATCCAGCCTTTGTTGGCATTGGAGGCAGGGTACTTCAGGAGGACACCCAGCTCTGCTGCCTTAGACGCAACCCATTGTACCGTACACGCCTTAAGTATTGGCAAACGGTTTGGCAAACGACCCTTTGCCAAACCGGGTTAGGGATGCAGCTTGAGACCACTCCAGGTGGTTGGCCTTTGCCAAAGTTACGGTTACCATGGTACTCTATCTAGTGTCTACTAACCCTAGCAAGTTAAATGTCCCTGATTTGAATTGCTACATGGTTCCATTTTCAGCAAGCTTGGGCAGACTACTATGTAAACATGTACTTGACCTTGAACTTGGTTTCATGACTCCAGCCAGCAATTTGGCTACTAAGCACCGGTCTGGCTACTAAGACCTAGCGGCCTAGCAAGTTTAATGCTCCCGATTTGAATGGATACATGGTTTTATAGCAAGCTTAGGCAGACTACTTGGTGAACATGTAACTAGGAAATGTAACAATAACATAAGACCCTTTGCCAACTGGTTGTCAAGTCTGAGTTTGAGACAGTCAAAAGCCATATACCACCCCTTTGCCAAGTTGGTTTTGCCATGCTTTTCTGAGACCCACTTTTAGGGGGGAAATGACATTTGCCAATATTTAATCTTGCCAATACTTAAGGCGCATACGGGTATAGCCTGCGTCCTGTTACGCAACGGACCCTTCCCTCCCCACGTTGCGTCCTGCGTCGCAGCGTACTTACGCACCCGATGTTGCATCTGCGACGGAGGAAGCATTGTCCTGAACCATGTATGGTCGAAGAAAGCTACCAGCTAATCGGTGGCGGCAGGAAAACCACGTAACAATCCAATACAAGCCTATGAGTGCGGCTGCATCATCTCATCAGGAATATGGCTCACCAGGCCTTGCTCCACCATTTGTTTCAGCTGCAACATGTAGGGCTTGAACTTAAACTTGAACTTGGTTACATAGCTTCAGCCAGCAATTTGGCTGCTCGCCGTCTTCGGCAGCAAAAAACATTATAACTAGGAAAATGTAAACGCGAACATTTATTCTTCTTCTATTTTCCTTTTTTCTTTTTTCTAGGCCTAGAAGAACGCTGCCAGCTCATCGGTGGCAGCTAGAAAACCACGTAACAATCCAATACAATTCTATAGGTATGGCTGCATCATCTCATCAGGAATGTGGCTCACCAGGCCCAGCTCCACCATCTGCTTCAGCTTCACCATGTAGGGCTTGCAGAACGCTGCCAGCTCATCGGTGTAGCCCCTTAATCTCTTCAGCACTCTTGTCAGTCATCGGTGGCGGATGAGAAACCACGTAACAATCCAACACAATTCTATAGGTATGGCTGCATCATCTCGTCAGGAATGTGGCTCACCAGCCCCTGCTCCACCATCTGCTGCAGCTGCACCATGTAGGGCTTGAAGAACGCTGTCAGCTCATCAGTGTTACCTCTCATCTCTTCAGCACTTTTGTCGGGGCGGCGCTCGGTGTTCTGTCTGATGCCCTGCCCCGCCTTGGCAACGAGCGAGTGGTTGAACACCTCAACGCCCGCGCCCTCAGTGCCCTTGGTGGCTACAGCCCAGCCGTAGGAGTGCTTGGTATTGAAGCGGATGTTAAACAAATCCTCGTCATACTTGTGATGCTGAAACACACAGGAAACAGAGGATTCGAATTTTTATATTAATTTAATTATTTCTAAAGATGTTTGATTTATTACGAATATTGATTATTATGAATATTTGGTGGCTACAGCCCAGCCGTAGGAGTGCTTGGTATTGAAGCGGATATTAAAAAAATCCTCGTCATACTTGTGATTCTGAAACACACAGGAAACAGGGGATTCGAAAGTGGGACACTGCGGATTTTAGGGGGATTCGAAGGTGGGACACGGCGGATTTTAATGTTTTATGAATTCATTAATGTGTGTTTTGATTTATTATGAATATTTGGTAGGTACAGCCCAGCCGTAGGATCGCTTGGCATTGAAGCGGATGTTCAGATATGGATATGGATATGTATATTTGTATTTATTTATTTATTGTGCATACTGATCTTTATGTATTTACGAATATTTAGATTTATTATGAATATTTGGTGGGTACAGCCCGACCGTATGTATGCTTGGTAATGAAGCGGATGTTCAACAAGCTCTCGTGATACTTGTGATGTTGAAACACACGGGACACAGGGGATATTGATATTTATATATATAAATTATGCAATGTTTATTTATATATTCATATATTAATGCATACGTTTTATTTTATACAAATATTTGGTGGGAACAGCCCAGCCGTAGGAGTGATTGGTGTTGAAGCAGATGTTCAACAAACCCTTGTCATACTTGTGATGTTGAAACACATGGGGCACAGGAGATTTGGATATCTTTATTTATTTATGTCTGAATATGTTTATTTATTATGCATATTTGGTGGCTACAGCCCAGCCATAGTAGTGCTTTGTATTGTAGTGCTTTGCATTGAAACTTGTAGTGCTTTGTAGTGATTTGTATTGAAACCGATATTCAACAAGGTCACAGGGCATATGGACTTTTATATTTATTTAATTATTTATATGCATTTATTTACAAATATTTATTTATTTATATGTATTTGTTTATTTAGATGTATTTATTTATCTATTTATTATGCACCATTTAATTTGTTTATTTTGCACATGTTTGATTTATTATGAATATTTGGTTGTAGCCCAGCCATAGGAGTGCTTGGTATTGAAGCGGATGTTGTGGTGCTGGAACACATGCCGAGTGATGGGACACAGGGGATTTGAGTATGTTGCATTCATATATTTTTAGTATAGTTAATGTTTGGTGGCTACATCCCATCCCAGTATGAATGCTCGCTATTGAAGCGAATGTTGTGGTGCTGAAACACATGGGAAACAGGGGATTTGGGTAGGTTGCATTCGTATTTTTAGTATAATTAATATTCGGTGGCTACAGCCCAGCCGTATGAAAGCTTGCTATTGAAGCGGAAGTTCAGAAAGGCCTCGTCTTACTTGGTGATGTTGGAACACATGGGGCACTAGGGATGTGGATATTTTAATTTGTGTACCGGTATTTCTTATGCATTTTTTATTTATTTATCTATCTCATATGTCTGAATCGAATTTATTTATCTTGGTTTGAATATTTTTATTTATAATTAATATTTGGTGGCTACAGCCCAGCCGTATGAATGCTTGCTATTGACGTGGAAGTTCAGAAAGGCCTCGCCTTACTAGTGACGTTGGAATTGTATCCTGGTGTCATCCTACAAGAGGAACACATAGGACACAGAGGATTTTTATATTTGTTTTAATTTAATTATTTCTGGATCTTCTTACTTATTATGAATATTTGGTGGCTACAGCCCAGGCCTTTCCCCCCCCCCCCCCCCCCACCCACACACACACACCCACACACGTACACAAACACCCCAAAACACACCCCTCACCTTGATGGTGCAGAGTCTCACCTGTACAGCTAGGTGTGGCTACACCTTGTACATGGGAGAGAGAGAGAGAGAGAGAGAGAGAGAGAGAGAGAGAGAGAGAGAGAGAGAGAGAGAGAGAGAGAGAGAGAGTCAGACTTTATGTTAACTTTTAGACTGGACCGCCACCACGTCTCACCTGTACACCTAGGTGCGTTTCCACCTTGTAAATGGTCCCAGCTGGGTCAGCCTCGAGCTCGCTGGTGTAGATGAACAAAAACTGGTCGGCGGGGAAGAACTGTAACCAGCGGCGGATGAACACACTGTGGGTGGGAGGGACGGGGGGGACGGGTGTGGGTATGGGAGGGTGGGGTAGGTGGGTGGGAGTGGGTGAGTGTGGGTGTAACCAGCGGCGGATGAACACACTGCGCGTGGGAGGGACGGGTGTGTGATGGGGTATGGGTGGGTGGGTGGGTGGGTGGGTGTGGGGTGGGTGAGTGTGGGTGTAACCAGCGGCGGATGAACACACTGCGGGTGGGAGGGACGAGGGGACGGGGGGGTGGGGTATGGTGGGTGGGGGAGTGGGTGAGTGTGGGTGGGTGGGTGTGGGTGGGGAGTGTGGGTGTGGGTGGGGTGGGGTGGGGGGTGTTGGGGGATGGGTGTGGGTGTGGGTGTGTTGGGTGTGGGTGTGGGTGGGGGGGTGGGAACATTCTGTGCCATGTGGGTGGTGGATGGGTGGGTGAGTGTGGGTGGGTGTGGGTGAGTGTGGGCGTACCAGCTGGCGGATGAGCACACCTGCGCGTGGGAGGGACGGGGACAGGGGGAGGGGGGGCAGTATGGTGGGTGAGTGTGGGTGGGTGGGTTGTGGTTTAGTGTTGGTGGGTGTGGGTGGGTGGTGGTTTAGTGTGGGTGGGTGTGGGTGGGTGGGTGTGGTTTAGGATGGGTGGTGTGGGTGCGTGAGTGTGGGTGGGTGGTATTGGTGTTAGTGGGGGTGATTTGTGGTGGTTGGGTGTGGTTTAGTGTGGGTTGGTGTGGGTGGGTGGCAGTGTGGGTGGGTGGGTGTGGTTATCGTGTGGGTGGGTGTGGGTGGGTGGTGCGGTTTTAGTGGTGGTGAGTGTAGGGTGGGGGGGGTTGTGGTTTCCGTGTGGGTGGTGTGGGGGGGTGGGTGTGGTTTCGTGTGGGTGCGGTGTGGGTGGGTGTGGGTGGGGGGGTGTGGGTGGGTGTGGGTTGGTGTGGAGTGGGTGGTGGGTGGGTGGGTGGGTTAGTGTGGGTGTGTGTGGGTGGGGGCTGTGGTTGTCGTGGGGTGGGTGTGGGGGGGTGAGTGTGGGTTTGTTGTGGGTGGGGTGGAGTGGGTGGGTGTGGTTTCGTGTGGGTGGGTGGGGGTGGGTGGGTGTGGTGTCGTGTGGGTGCGATGTGGGGTGGGTGGGTGATGGTTTCGTGTGGTGGGGTGGGTGGGTGGTGTGGTGGTTCTCGTGTGGGTGCGGGGTGGGTGGGTGGGTGTGGGTGTCGTGTAGGGATGGGTGTGGGTGGGTGGGTGGGTGGTTTCGTGTGGGTGGGTTGGGTGGGTGGGTGTGGTTTCGTTGTGGGTGGGTTGGGTGGGTGGGTGTGGTTTCGTGTGGGTGCGTTGTGGGGTGAGGTGGTGGGTTTCGTGTGGGTGCGTGTGGTGGGTGGGTGGGTGGGTGTGGTTTTAGTGTGGGTGGGTGGTTGTGGTGGTGTGGTTTCCGCTGTGGGTTGGGTGGTTGTGGTGTGGGTGGCCCCTGTGCTGCCACTGACCCCCGGCGGGTGGCCGGCCGGGCCCCGGTGGGCGGGGGGTGCTGGCCGCGGTCTGGGGGGTCAGTGTGGCTGGGATCCTGGTGGTTTGGCACCCTCCGTCGGGGGTCCGTGCTTGGTGTGTGAGATGTGTGGTTGGTGTGTGGGTGAGTGTGGGTGTGGGTGTGGGTGTGGGTGGGTGAGTGTGTAGTAAGCAGTGTGGTGGTGTCGGTGCGTGTGTGTGGGGTGTGATACCGCTCCCCTGTCCCCCGGCCAGCCTGTCACACTGCTGCGCCCACCCGCGGTCCTCCTGGTCCATTCTCCTTGCTCCTTCTTCGGCTCCCCTGTCCAACCGCCAGCTGTCCCACATTGCCTGCTGCCCGAAACAGCGGTCCTAATGTCCTGCCGCCTGTTGCTCCTTATTAGGCTCACCTGTACACCGACCAGCCTATCACATTGCTGCTGACCAAACAGCGGTACTCATGGTACTTCACCATATGCTCCTTCTAGCCACCTGTCACAACCCGCCCACCTATCACATTGCTGCTGACCAAACAGCGGTACTCATGGTACTTCACCATGTGCTCCTTATTAGGCTCACCTGTACACCGACCAGCCTATCACATTGCTGCTGACCAAACAGCGGTACTCATGGTACTTCACCATATGCTCCTTATTAGGACCCTCTGGAAGGTTGCTTGCCATGTCAAAGCATTCCTTCAACATTCGCAAGTCATCCTTGTAGTATTCCTCAAAGGATGAGTACTGCTGGATGATCTGGGTGGGGGTGGGGTGGTGTGTGTGTGTGTTTTTGTGTGCGTGTGTGTTGGGTGGTAGTTTTGGGGTGTTGGGGGGGTGGGGGTTGTTGGTTGGGTGTGGTGTGTGTGTGTGGTGGTGTGTGTGTGTGTTGTGGGTGTGTGTGTGTGTGTAGGGGGGGGTAAGAGCATGGGGGAGAGCCCACCACACCTTGTGAGTAGTCCTCAAAGGACAATTACTGCTGATAATATGGTGTTGTGTGTGATGGGGTGGTGGATTGGGTGTGTGGTTGTGGTTTGGTGGGTAAAGAGCATGGATGCCCACCACCCTTGTAAGTGTCCGCAAAGGGATCTATATGATCTTGGTGGTGTTGTGTTTTGTTTGATATGCGTTGTGTTGAGCTTTGTTGTTGGGGTTTTGGTTGTGGGTTGTGTGTGTGTGTGTTGGGTGGTGTTGTGTTGGGGTGTGTCCGTGTGTGTTGTGTGTGTGTGTGTGTGTGTGGTGGGTGTGTGTGTGGGGTGTGTGTGTATGTGTGGTGTGTGTGTATATGCAGCTGTGGTGACTGTTGTTGGGTTGTGTTGTGTGTGTGTGTGTGTGGTATGTATGTGTGTGTGGTTTATGTGTGACGTGTGTTGGGGTTTTGTTGGGGTTGTGTGTTGGGTGTTTTTTTGGTTGGGGGTTTTGTGTGTTGGTTTAGTGTGTGTGTGTGTTGATGTGTGTGGTGTGATGTGTTTGTCTGTGGGTGTGTGTGTGTATGTCGGATGTGAACCGTGTGTTTGGGTTTTGGTTTGGGGGTTGGTGTGTGTGTGGTTGTGTTTGTGTGTGTGTGTGTGTGTGTGTGTGTGGGGGGAGGGGGGGGGGGGGGTCGGAGCCTGGGGCCATGCCCACCATCCTTGTAGTAATGAAAGGGGCTGCCCCGACTGTTCTACCCGTCGCACCCTCTCCACCCACCACCCACACCCTCCCCCAACGGTGTTGATGTGCTGACATACCTTTTCTACAGACGCCCATCACTTGACAACACAGCTGCACCGCATTTGTGGCGCGTCCCCCCCCCCCCCCCCCCCCCCCCCCCCCCCAACCCCCCACAGCCCCCGCACCCCCACACACCCACACACACCGCAAACACAGCCCGCCCCCCTCACCCTCCCCCCTACCACACAACCCACACCAGACACCAACCCTCCCACAAAATGTGGTGAAGGTGATGGCACACCTTTTCCAAGGAGCCCAATCACTTGAAACAAGCTTGCACAGAAGTTTTTTACAACGTTGACCCCCCCTCCCCCCCCGCCCACCACCCCCCGCACCCCCCACCCACACACCCCGACACCCCATACCACCAATTCCCATACCCACCCCCCCACCTCCACACAAAAAGGTGGTGATGTGACGACATCCTTTTCTATAGGCCAATCACTTGAAAAAAGCTGCCATAATTGTGGCTCGTCCCCCACCCCCACCCCCACCCCCACCCCCACACAGCCTACACACACGACCAAACCAACAAGAACACGCACACGCCCCCCTCACGACCTTCCCCTCCACACACACCCACACACGCCCACCCTCCACACAAAAGGTGGTGATTGATGGCACAAACACCTTTTTTCCAAGAAGCACAATTACTTGAAAGAAAAGCTGCACATAAGTTTTTACAAACACGTTACCCCCCCCCCGCCCCGCCGCCCCCGCCCCCCCCCCCCCCCCCCCTCACCAATTCCACCCCCCCCTCCACACAAAAAAGGTGGTGATGTGATGACATTACTTTTTCTAAAAGCACAATCAATGTGAAAAAAGCTGCAAGAAGTGTGTTGCGGCGTCCCCCCCCCCCCCCCCCCCCCCCACACACAATACACAACACACCACCACGCAACGCACACGCCCCCCGCACCCATTTCCCCCTCCACACACCCCCACACACCCCACCCCATCCACACCCCACCCCACAACACACACCCTCAACCCCACCCTCCCACCCACCGCCACACAAAAAGGTGGTGATGTGCATGACAGAACCCGTTTTCTAAGAAGCCCATCCCACAATTCCACCCACACACACCCCACAACCCCCCCGACCACCAATTCCACCCACACACACAGCCCCACACCCCACCACCAAGTCCACCCACACCACCCCACACCCACACGCCCCCACCACCAAGTCCACCCCACACCCCCACCCCCACCACCAAGCCACCCACCCTCCACACACACCACACCCCCGCCCAAAAAGGGGGTGAGGTGATGACACGCCGTGTCCAGAACCTGCGACTGGAACGGCCAGTTGTGTACGGCCCGGAAGCGGGACAGTGTTGCGCTCCACAGGAGCTCGCAGGAAGCACGACGACCTTGCCTTCGGAGTGATGTGGAACGCACACGTGTGTACATGAGTGATTATTTATTTTATGATTGGATGGCATACATGTTGTTGATGGTGTTCATAAAACGATGATCTTTGCCTTCGGGATGATTTGACGCAACTCCTGGATACTCATAAAAAGGTGCGGGTACTCAGAAAAAGCGCAGATACGCAGAAAAAAGCGCAGATACGCAGAAAAAGGTGCGGGTAGTCGGGCACTCAGAAAAAAGCGCGGGTACTCAAGGGGGGGGCAACTTCTAAACAAAATGACACCATCACCCAACTTTGTAGATATCATTAAGAGGAGAAAATCCGGTTTGTATATCGTAATTTGCCCAGGAGAAAAAAAGTGCGCTGGTCCTTCCAAAGTTATGGGCCAACTGAGGGGGGGGGGGGGGGGGTCCAAGGGAAAAAATCTGAAATTTTCAATAATGAGGTACTTGTCCAGCGATAATTGGTAGCTTCCTGCGTTCAGGCACTTGTTTCTAGCCCTCAAATGACAGGAGTGGAAGTAAGGGGGGT
>JACBWV010000610.1:141154013-141319013 GCA_013435795.1 Chlamydomonas sp. ICE-L
AGGTCTTCCTTTTATTAAGCTTATAAGGGTGCATTCTGGGTGATAATAGTGACGCAGGGGTACAGAAAGGGGTGTCGAAGACTTCCTAAATGTGCAGTGTTACTTGTGATCACTTCAAGCCCAAAGCGCACAATACATCCTTTGGGGTAGCCATTAATTTGGGCAGATGTTGTAGAGAGAACAAGACAAGGCATATCATCCTAGCTCAGGGGCCATGCCAATCTTCTTCATACGTTTTTGCCCCCATTTTAGCACATATTATCGAGAGGGCAAGAAAAGGCTCGTCATCTTTGCTCAGGGGCCATGCATTATTTTGAGCAGATGTTCTAGGATACGGCAAATAGAACAAGAAAAGGCATGCCATCCTTGCTGGTGCTTGGTACTGTACGTGATCAAACAGAGTACCGGATGGGGTCCGCTAAGACCAGAGAGTGGTCAGTGCCCTCTGCTATCCTCCTACTCACATCAGGATAAGCATTGTTAAATAATTCACATTTTGGTAAGAAAACCTATGGGAATTGTGTTATTGCAGACTTCCTAGCTGGTGTTAAAAACCGTAATACGAGAGGGTGGTCAGTTAATTCAGCTATCCTCCTCCTCACATTAGAAGACGTCTTTTCTATCATTCAACTGTTGATACTACTTATTTTAATATAGTGATTAGACAATGTCTAGCTGGTGCATGTAACCGTCCGTTGGCAAACATAGTACTGTTTGAGGTATGTGTCAGGACAGTAAGACCCTGAGTGGCAGTGCTTGCGACCGCTGGGTAATCTGTTCCACTCCGGGGCATGCATTCTTGTCAGGAATTGCTAGGCTACGGGAGTTCTGAGGACATCTGAATCAGTATTCTTAAATCAATCCCCTGTCAGCCCCTGTTTATATTAATTCCATATTATATATATGATAACGGCATATCGATATGATGTATTATTTGGCCATAAACAAGTAATAAGTTTAGGGTCGTTTTAAATAAACCAAGAGGGGCAAAGTGAAACAAAAACTTGACAAACTGATTTCCAACAATTCGAAAATAATAAGGACCTGAGTTTGGTGTACATTTTTGCATTCATGCACCTGTGTTCTACTTGTATCTCACTTCTTCACACTTCTTGATAAATTTGAACATACATATTCATAACCGGTATTAACATATTAAAACATCCGGTATTAACATATACAAACATTTTGTGTCGGTGTGGTGCATTTTAAATGTTTTTCCCGTATTCAAGCTATCAAGGACATTCCATAAGCAGCACATTCGGAGGAAACTCGCTTACCAGATCCCAATCACAGATGACCACGAAACAATGATTCTTCTGTCTCCTCTTGTTCTTCGGTCGCCAATACACACATACTCATCTACATCCATGGCCACGTCAGTCCTGTCGGTCTATCTTGAAAAACACTCGGATATTATAGTTGCTATGCCTCACTGCCAAGGAGAACCATGACTGGCTCTGAGCGTGCGGGGAACTGAAAGGATTACACTGGGATTACGGTTCAATAAAGGTGGGAGCTGTATGAACTGCAGCTGGCTCAATGAATGTGCAGGGTACAGTTACACTGACATGAACGAACCAGCCAGGGAGCTAAGTACTAGTCCAGCAGCAAATCTAGTTACACTGCTTCAGCCTCATCAGCACCAGACCCAGGACCAGCTGCATGCCTACACTAAACCAGCCACCGATTTCTTTCTTAGCGCAGATTATGCCAGCTGCTCCACTGACGTTAACGTAAACAAATCATATTTTATGCACCATTGTTGAAGGATTCTTGTAAAATTCTCCTCAAAGACATCATCAATACTTACAAGCATCAAACAATGATATGAACAAAACAAAACACCCAAGGATTTATGATATGGCAGTTGCGTTGTTTTACCTATATGTGTGGGGTGAGGGGCAGACTGTGTACGCATCAAAATGTCAAGAAATCTCTTACCCTAACATAACACGACTTCATGGTAGAAGGTGTACATATGCAAACATTGTTGGTAATAGGCCAATTGGGCAGACACCGAAACTTGGGCACATATGCATGCTACAGTTGAGGATGCATGATACAGCTGAGGCATCATAACAGATAAAAATATGCACTCATGTATGTTCTGTGACCTCTCTCATGCAAACAATGCAAAGTCAGAATGAATATGGTTTCAAAAAAGTAATCAAATTTATAGAATACTGAGAGGCATCCTTCACACCATCAACGTTCACACCATCAACGACTTGCCAGTCAAGATACCAACGTGCAAGAAATCGTGGGGCCGTGGGATGGGGGGTTTGACATCCATAACTGCAGAGTTCAAATGAGAATTGCAGGTCTGACAGTGGAAAACATGATATCCAATCTCGCATCCAAGCTAGATGTAGAGGGTTGATAATAGTAGTGGGAACAATAAGCCATACCCTTGAAAGCAGGTTCAGGCAACGCGGACTCTTTTTCCTAGGTAGTGTTGCTTGCGGTGATGAATAAGATGGCAGCGAGTTCACCACACGTGCCTGATGCATGAGCGAAGACCAAACATCTGACCGACATTCTACAAAACTACAACGATGCCTCGAGCACATTATCACTATCATCATGAGGGGTGATGTCTACAGCAGCGGCAGCAGCGGCTTCTAATTCTGCAGAATCATCGAGTCGAAAGCAGAAAATCTCCAACTGATGATCTGCCAAGCTGGAAGTGTCTAAAACCAATGATGTGCTCATGCCAGGTGCCTCCAACACATCCTCTTCTGGCTCCTCCTCGTGGTGGGGAGCTTCTACAAATTCTGAGTGTGATTCCATCTCTGGCTCATCCATGGACATCCCCCCTGGCGTGTCATCTGAAGCTGCAAAGTTACCAACATATTGAGCAGCAGCAAGATCTTCAGCATCAATTTCTTGAGCAGGAGACCCATTTCTTGTAGATGGTGCTGACTCCTCTGCAGCCATAGAAGATTCAGACAAGGCACTTGTATTTACAGCCTGGGAGCAGGGTATTGACTCGTCTGCATTAGTGCTTGCTCCCACAACTGAGCTTGTAGCCGGTCCATCAATTGCTGCCGGTTCATTAATGGCTGTCGATTCATCAATGGCTATTGAGGGGCTTGAAATGGGACCAACATCTGGAGGAGGGACTGATATTGCCCTAGGATCTGGCCCTGGAATGTTTTTGGCAGGGCTTGCCTCGACTGCAAGCAGATAGATTTCAACATGTGTAAATTACAAATAGAAATCCATGCGCGAGACAGCAAGGCGAGGTCTTCACCTTTGTCAGGGGCTGATCCGACGTCACTTAGAGCTTCCGAAGTAGAGGGCAACTGAACACTTTCGGATGCTGGGGCACTAGCACCACACCTAGAGAGCATCGTTGACAATCATTAGTAGGCGTTAGCATGACATGCGCGGAACGAAAGCAACTGCTCACCCCATAGTTGATGGTCGCAAGAATTGACTAGAAATGGTAAGCTCTTCTATACAGCGTTCATGTGACGGATATGTCAGGAAGTCGAAAAGTTGAAGGTCGGTTTGGGTGTTTCATGTAATCGCTGGTTAGCCCCGTAAACCAGGCCGCGTTACTATATGGGCTCCAATCCGCTCTACTGTCAGCTACCTCAGCCGAAAACTGTCACAAGACTGTCAAGCCAGCTAGGCTTCCAACTGTACTGTAAGATTTGAACTTCTGTTCTGAAGCCCTGTCGTGACGCTGGAGTAAATTCATCAATGCTGCTTCCCTCATCGCTGCTTCCCTCAACAATCCTTGCCTGCGAAACAGTTAGATTGATACTCGGGCGCCATGCTTGGTTGAATGTCCGCTGACAGATGACGTTACTAAACAAAACCAGGTCCCTGCATAAGGACATCCGGCCTGATAAGTCCTCCAAATTCGATGATGACGGGGAGAGCTTGGAATCTTTCCGCCAAGGCCCCGGGGTGTACAAGCCCCAAGTCAAATACGCGTGGAGTGCAAATGAGAAGGTGAAGCGAACATGCGAAGCTCGTGAATGGCTGCGTTCGAATGTGGTTACGGAGTTGAGCTCGGGTCACATTCCTTTCGCAGGTCAACCATGAATCCTTCCACCGGATGCTCGATGAATACCGTGAGGCGAAAAGGCGAGAGCATGAGCTGGAATTGAAAACCAGACAGTAAGTCAGTCAACTCATCTTCCTGTCTGCTTCCTCATGCAGCACAAAAATGCACACACGTTTATGTTTGGCACAAATCCCTATGGGCATGCCCCATCCCTTCAACCACAGCATATCACACCTGGTTAGCCTGTGTTGAATCACCATCATTTATCTGTCAGCACGTCATGCATGATATTGCTACCAAGCATGCAACTAAGAGTTAATGCCATGTTATTGTTTCAGGCTGACAGCTCAACTGGCAAGAACAGAGGAAGCAGCAAAGCGTGCATTGATTCAAAGCGATGCCACAGCACGGGGTGGTGCGGCTGGAAGGCTGCTGGAAGCAGAGCGGGCGCTGCAGAAGCTGAGGGATGAGAATTCTGAGCTGAGGAACAAACTTGCAAGGTGTGGACTGTGGACTTCTGGAGGGCAAATGTGTGTTTCATCCTGAGATTGCATGAATACATCTGCAGCTGTGTGCAGCTGACCGCTCTAGGTATTTGTAGTTACGCAAGCATGATGGGGGGGGAGGGGGGCAGGGGGTGGGGTGGGGTGGGGGGAACAAACGGCAGACCCCATCCTAAAAAAATGTGAAGGCACCCCTCTGCAGACACCCACCCACCGGCTCCAGAACCCACTCTTGGGCTATTATCTCATCCACCACTTATTATTATGGTGTCCAAGTAGGAGTTTGTAGCATTTGCAAAGGTCTATCTATTGGTGTTGGTCTTGCGACCATTGGGCATGTGTGGAACAAGGCAAATCATCATAATCATTATCAATGTTACATTGTTTGGTGGAGCTTAAGGGCTTGAGGTTTAGGGCCCCTTGGTCCCTAATGCGCCCGCACTCAAAACTGGGGGGTCTTCAAGGGTCACTTATGTGTGTATGTTACAGTCCAGGGGTGGCCAAATAGGACAAACAGACCCGCCCAACCTCGATACAAAAAGCTTGTGCACATGAGAGAGAACCCCCCCCCCCCCCCCCCCCCCCCTACTAGACAGAATATGAGGTAAAGCTCTCCCAAATAGCATCTTTGGATTGGTATTTAGTTGAGGAACACCCCAGTTCCACTCCCATACCATTCTGTTGGCTAAAAAAAGGTAGCTGAAAAGTACTAACCTTTTTTGAAATTACAATTTTCCCCTCAACACCCACCCACCCAACTGTAGCCTAAGATCTACTGGGCAAAATTAAGAAATAAGATCAGATTTGGGATGCTCTCGCCAAGCTCTTTTTGGTTAGAAACTGCCCCCCCCACCCCCCCTCCCCCCCCCCCTCCCCCCCATCGCACAAGCATATACCTTTTTTATCACAATATATTTATATGGTAGTTGGTTGATTATATATGACCTCTATGAAGTGGGCTACTCATGTGCAACAATGAACTGTACAAGACAAACAGTAGGTTTGTGTTCTAATAGGCTTGTGCAACGGGAATCTTGAAGGCAGAATCACAAGGATGTTGGCAGGTTATTTAGGCTTGTGCCTGGGTTGCCTGACCCAACTCTCGACCAAAACGATCACCTGCACATGTGGGACAGATGATTGTCTTCCGTTGATCCCCTTTTCAATGTACTGGATATAATTTTGTGAGATACCCACATATTTGCAACCTTTGCCCAGGGAGAAGAAGAGATCACAGGACTTCAAACTGGCACATGATGACAACAAGAAACGACTTGACCAAGTGAGTCCCTGTTCCCTTGATATAGCCAGCATCACTCAGGGATGGTTTTCATTTGCCAGACAGGGCAAATGGAGGCTGTTATGGAACTGCGTGGAAGTTAGGTGACTTGTTTCTAGGGACCGGCATATCATATGACAAAAGGCAAGAACAATGTTATGATATCATACAAATTGCATCATATGATATTGTATATAAATGCATATCACATGATATCATATGATACTGTATATAAGTAGTAACTTTAGCCTAGTCAGACTGCGGGCATCATACGATATCATATGGTGACATGATATCATATGATATCATATTGCCTTTCCCTACGCATTTCACAGCTACGCAAGCTTGTCCAACTACATCCAGTAGTGCCGTATTCCACCATTTAAACCCAATCCGACGCCAGCCAGTGGCAAACACTAAAATGGTGGCTTGAACACAGCGCATGCTTCACACCACCCGTAGCCCCTCAATAAGCTGCGGAATACAATAATAATCAGGTGCAACAAACCCTTTTTTTGATTGCAGGTGCTGCGTGACCAACGGATGGCAATCAAGAAAGTTGGTGACCTTGAAAAAAAGAATGGCCAGCTCACTCGAAAGCCGGAGGATGAATACTGGGGAGAGGAAGCTGGCCGCAGGTTGGACATTGTGACAACTTTGTTTGCATGCAGTTCGGATTAGCCAAGCAATGACTTGTTCCCTCTTCAAACTGATATGGGGGCTCCACGTTTGGCCCGAATGGACCTGCAGCATTTTGTTTGCAATCTTTGCATGTGCAGCTCAAAATTGCTCATGATTATTTTTTGCAGATTCACCTGTCTGGTTCATTATATGCGTGCATCAGTCGCTCTTGCTCTTTCCAGTTCAAATGTTTGTACACATCTTCTATTTGCCAGGTAGGTATCATTGAGGGGCGGAATTGAAAACACTTCCCAATTCTGTGCTCCTATTTCTCCAGGAGTATAATTGGTGTGCTTACTCAGGTATATGACTGACAGCACCACAAACTTTCTTGTTGTCCTAGGTTTGCTGTGCAGCAAGAAGAGCTTGTGGTGTTGAGGGATGAAAATGTCAACTTGCAGAAGCAAATCGCTGCACTTGGTGAGTATGTGGCCTTGAGATCTATCATGCAATACATATTTACGAATACATCGGGAGGACCAGGAGTAAAAGACAGATTGGACCTGTCATCCCTAAAAATCCTGAGGAGGGCTGACCCCCCCCCACCCCCCCACCCCCCTGAATAGAAATAAGATACAACTTGAAATTAGATCCTGGGTATTTACACTATGGCGCACACAATGACATCCTCAGAATTCCCAGACAGGGATTGTGTGATAGTCAAAATTCAGTTCTGTCTACCCCCTTTGGGTTGCCAAAGTACTGTAGTCACTCTTCGCATTCGTAAAGGGAAGCCAGAAGCTGGAGTTCTCATAAGTTCAAATAAAACGGTAGCGGGACAGTTTTCTCAGCATGGTTCAGCTCCACTTCCCCTTGGTGCAAGTCCCACCCAACTCGGCCCCTCAGGGGGTGGGGTGGGGGGGCTGGGGCCATACCACCCAAACTCATCCATCCACCCACCGATTCACCCACATTGCCCAGCCATTCACCCACCCATCCATACCACCCATACTCACGCCACCCATACCCACCCACATTATCCCCCCCATTCACCCTCCCATCACCCCCCCCCCCCCCCCCCCCCCCCCCCAGGTCTTAATTGGTGCATATTAACTGCCCTTGTCAACATAATCTCAATGGTGGTTTCAGAATGTCATTCGGAGGAGTAAAAAGATAGCAAAACACCTGAGGAGGGCTGACTCCCCCCCCCCCCCCCCCCCCTTCCAAAATGAGGTGCTCAGATGACCTGGAAAATGATTCAAAACATCGCCATGAATCATGCCATTATAGCCCCATTCTCAGAAGAAATTGGTCTGAAGGACTACACATTTGGAGGCCTGAGCACCTCCAGGGAGGACGGGGGGAAAAACCTCCTCACAGGGTCTAAAAAGTTGAAATATGATTTAAGTGTGCGTGTGTGTGGGGGGGGGGCCCACCCCATGAAATTAACTGTAGTGGAACCCCGGTGGAACCAGAGAAAAAATAACATTTCAGCTTCCCGTAGCCAGCCCATAGCTGGCCAACCAAGTTAGGTGGTCTCATTGTTGTGCTGAAAATCACTGGGGGACCCCCAGAAAAGGGTCCACCAAATCTTACCGGACTTGGGGTAATCGATTGCTTACACCCTCCTCAAACTGCTACCACTTCTCGATACCCGCAGTCAGACTGTGCCAGACTTTCTATGGTGTTCCGCATCCTCCTGAATACATACTTATGTTTGCTGTTTTGCTAGGTGCTGTACATGCATGCCTTTTTCTCCTAATCTTATGAACTGGATTTAAATGTTTAGAGCCTACCACTTGTGCTAATGTGCCAATCACCGTTTACCAATCACCATGCAGAGGAGAGTACTGGCGGACCTGGCATAGACACCGACCACTACGAATCTCAGATACAGGAGATGCAGGGACTCATCAAGTTCTATGAAAGGAAGATCTCTGGGCTGGCTGAGCAGCAAATAATTGCACCCCAGGTAACTTGAACTTGGACTTGGTTATATAACTCCAGCCAGAAATTTGGCTGCTCGCTGTCTTCGGCAGTAAAAACAATAACCAGGAAAAATGTAAACGCGAGGAAATCAACTTTGCCCCAGCTAAGCATGCTTGCTTTTAGTCACCCTAAGAAAACAAAAATGACGAATGGCGCTGAAATGGCTTCAATGTTGTTGACCTTCTCAAAGTGTTCCATTTGCAACTTTCTTACAACTGTCCTGTCCTGTCTGCAAATCAGGATGATGTCGCTGGCGGCCCGACTTCAGGTGATTGGATTCTTGAGGAGCACTTCCACAATGACGAGGCTTACCTCCTTGATCGCAAGACCAGCAAGCTATACACTAACCCTGGGCAGGATTCATGGCCGCGTCCTGTTGGTAGGTGACTGTGCATGGAAATACTGTTTTGTGTTGATCAACTGTTTATCTGTCGAGTCTCATCATTTGCTATCCCTCATCCTGTTATATATTTTCCTCTTCCATCCTTGCAATCTCTCTCTGCCTTTGTAGGAGTGCGCATGGGGAAAGACATCAAGCTAGGGACTGCAAACAAGATGGAGCGCTTCATCAGCACTTTGGACCACTACTTGCAGGTGTGACGTTTATCCTGACGGCCAATTGTGTGCATTTTGTAATACCCACTAGGCATGTACTCGCCATGTAGACTTGTGTGTGATAGTCCGACTTTCTCTTGCTGTAAGTGTGCGGTTTATTCTCATCCTGTATCAAGTATCTTGGTCGCTGCGGACTTATCTTGATGCACACTTGTATTTCTCCTCATAATCTGCAAAGGTCTGGCCCAGCAGTCATTGACGTAGCATACCTGTGTTGATAGCTGCTTCTGCTCTGCTGTATATAGCCAGCTTAATTTTCTCTTTATCTTTCCTATTGACAGACGCAGGGCGAGCGGCTGCAGGAAGTCTTCAATGAGTTTGATCTGGACCGATCAGGCCAGCTTGACCGTCGTGAGCTTGGTCGCATGATTCAGAAGCTCATGCCAGATGCTGATGGAAGGTAGGGATATAATGGAATGCTCTTTGTACCGCATTGTACCCTACTTCGGACCTTGGCTGACATGCCAAAACGTCAGATAATTGGGATACCCTGTCCAGGGTTGCATCATATGACTGGTGATATACTTCGCCGCCTGGATAAGATATCAGGATTTTTGTCGTTAAAAGAATGTGTTTTGTTGGGAACTGTTTCATTTTTGGGCTACACATGGTAGTATCCACCCAGCTCCATTACCCAGCCTCTAGGTCATGCCCCAAAGCGGTTAGTTGCATTAGAATTTGATCGTGTCACTTTTCAGACACCATTTAGCTTTAGGTTCAGCTGAAGGACAGGAAAGTTAGCAGTCTAGAAGCTGCCATGCGTAGCTAAATCAGGAAGTGTATTGAGGGGACGTCTGTAACCAGCTCTGTGATCGTATGTGGTCTTGTGGTGTGGATGTTATGTGGTATGGGGCCAGCTATGTCCGCTTGAATCATATATCCTTACTATACCGTGCTTACTAAAACAGCTTCTGCTCTGTGTACCATGTAATTTGCAACGGTCTTAATGATCTCTGAAGTTCTTTTTTGACCAATGTTCTCAGGGATGTGGACGAGCTGCGTACCATGTTGGATATGGATGGCGATGGACTGATCACCTTCCAGGAAATGCTGGACACAATCAAGGAATCCTTTGCAGCACGTGAGTCGAAGCGTCGCTTTTTGTTGACACCTGTACTTCACCATCCGCCAAGGGTATTGCATTTGTGTATCCCCTGTCCTGCACCGTCTGTCAAGGGTATTTCATTTATTTGACACCTGTCCTGCACCATCTGCCACAGTGTAGGCATGTTATACGTATACATGAATGACGGACATTTTTGAACACATGATCAATGCAGGTGCTGCTGCCAAGGGTGGTAAGAGTATCCAAGTGAACGATGCCTTGGAGCGCATCAGGCAAACATTCCGAGGCAATCGAAAGGTACGTCATTTCCTCTTCTTTCTGCTCAGCTAAGAACATACTTGTTATGGATACAATGCTCTGTCAGTCTTTGCAGACCGTTCTTCTTGACTTTTGCGTACCATTCTTCTTGATTTTTGCAAGAAATCCCTCGTCAGCACCCCTGGAACTAACTCAACCTCCCCATGTTCCTTCCACCAGCTCATGCTCGAGGCTTTCGATGTCATGGATACAGATCATGATGGATGCTTGCTTCATCTTGAGGTGGTTCAGCTCACCAAGCGATTCTTACCTGGTGCGTGCACCTGCAATGTCATATTTATCATATTTGCCTCCATATCATCATATTCTCTGCAACAGATTGCAAGCACATTTGGAGTCCGGTAAGGTACCAGGAAAAATGTTACCATCATCGCCATCATCATCATTATCATATACTTGATCCATTCTTATTTCACTTGTACTCATCGAATGTAAACAACTGGATGTCCTGGATTGTAAATCGTCCATGAACTGCACTACTTCTGCATTCAGGACAGTTTTAAATGGATGCAATAGACACATGTTTCCCTCCTTCACCCCTGTGCAGATTTGTACCAGAAAGAAATCCGCTTCCTCCTGGCAAAGCTGCAAGAGTGGGACATTGCAGGAGAGGGGAAGATCTCATTTGACGAGTTGTATCAGGTAAAATGGTTGGGAATTATCGATTGTTTGAATTCTGCTTTACTTTGCTATTGAAGTATCTGATACAAGCTGGTTCCATGCAGGCCTTGGAGCTGGCTACCATCTACCGAGTCAATCAAGGCATGGGTGCCAGAGCCATGTCCCCAACCAGGTGAGAGCCAAGTACCCGATTTACAGCAATTTAGGGGATGATTTGGGAGTTGGGCTTTCGAATAATGTCGTACTTCAGACTTAGTACATCAAATATGGCCTGAAATCCTAGAATTCTGGGAGAATTGGCCTGGGACGAAGAATGAAGTCTGACCTCTACTCCTAAATCATCCCCTGAATTGCTTTAAGACTATGATTTCGCTCTCTTCCTCTTTTGGCATTGCTCATACCCCCCTCCCCCTTCCGCTCCGCTCCACTCCGCAAAACCTATTATCAACTTCGAATCATGTTATCATGGGGAGGGCTGGTAATATTGCAATCAATCATGAAATCATATTTTGAGAGTCTTGTTGAAAAACTGGTGGGGTGCAGAGTTAGTCATGCAGAGGTCATACCTTCATTCAGTATAACTGAGTTTCTAGCTACTGTTTAAATCAGTCTACGATGTGCGTTGGGGTGCGCAAATACACTTGCTATTCCACATATTTTCCCGTGACTCATCATGAGGCTTGCAGTTCTGTGTGTTCAAATCCTGCTCAAATTGTGAGACCCCATTTTTGGGCCTCAAAGATATGATAATGCGCAACCCTACACAGGGGCAGGCAAATGGGTGGCATGGGTGGTGTGAGCTTCAAGTCTCCTGGCAGAGAGTCCATGGCAACTTTGAAAGTGGATCGCCAAAGTGGGGCTCATGGCTTGAAAGAGGGGTTCTTGCGAGAGCGGCTCATGCAGCTGGAGGCTGAAATCAAGGCATCTCACCGCAAGGAGGAGACTCTGGAGGCTGATGCAAAACAGGTGCGTCAATGAAGTGCGTCATGTGCTTTTAACAGTTGGGCGCATGCGCACTGTTTCTTTTGAGGGCTACAGCAGCTTCCACGCAGCTCCCTTTCCCTGTCCTTGGGCCAAAAGTGAAGTTAGCTTGTGCGTAAGAAAGCTGACATGAAAAGCATTTCAATGCAGCAGTAAAGCGTTGGGTTTGACCCAATGGCCGGCTATTCGAGCTGGGGGAACGCCGCCATGAGCAGCAAAAAAAATGAAACAGTGTGTACATCGGTGCGCGTGATTCATTCAAGCAAATAAAATGGAGATGTTGAGCAATGGATGAAAAATGCTGACTTTACCTTAACCTGTCAAGCTTATTTCAAATGCTTCTCCCTTCTTTCAAACAGGTTGATGTTCTCCGTCGTGACCTTGCTGTGTACAGAGCGCGCATTGAAGATCTTGAGAGGGACTTCATGCGCATTGATGTGCTGGTGCGTGTAGCCAAATATGTGAAGGGAACGGCAATTTGATGCCATGTCATCATATGATGCCGGCAGTCTGACTATGCTAAAGTTACTATTTATATACGATATCATATGATGCAATTTGTATGACATCATATCATATCATACCTACCTTTGTTCAACATCATATGATATGCCGGTCCCTACGGTGTGGGCGTGCAGGAACACCTGCATGTGTGCCTGAATACTTGTATGTTGTGCACGCCATTGGATAGGGGCGCAGCATGTTTGGCACAATGCTTTCATCATGGTATTCAATTCCAGTCGTCCAGACTCATTCACAATTTTCTGTCATCATCATTCTGCTATCATGTGTGAAGCTAACACGCAATTCCTCCTTCCACACGCAATTCCTCCAATCACCACGTGTGCTGCAGGGCAATATGGAGCTGGCTTCTGGTGATGAGAAATTGCATCAGGCATGGGAAACAGCTAGCCAGTTTAAAAAGAGGTATGCACAACTTTTTGTTTGCTGAGCACCCCCCTCAGGGGAGCGAGAGCCCCCAGAGTTACCCCTTTGTCCCTTTGTTTGTTTGTCGTGTTGTCAGTAAGAAACACTGGCCCTAACTATGTCGTAAACCCTGGCTTCCATCTGCTGCGATCGATTCCGGTGCCACCTATTGCTCCCTCCACCCTTCTGGTTCGCCCGTCTACCTTCCTATCACTGCCACTCTCCCCCTACCCGACGCCAACTCCCAAAATTTCCCCCGTCGCTTGCGACGCGCCTAGGACTTGTTTGTAAAGCAAAGGAACTAGTGTCTTTACGTAGCACCATGGCACCCTGGTAGCTTTCGGGTTGTTTCTAGCATCTATTTTACTCGAAAGGCGACCCTAGAAGACTTTAACGTAACAAAACCCCCAATACTGACTTAATTTAGCACTTACCGGTATGCGACTTGTGATATGTATAACACCTTGAAGAAAACCCAGTGTACAACTTGTTGCCGTTCTGCCGACACTGCATTACAAGGGAGACGTCAGCCCACTCCATGCCTAAAGCTTCACAGTTGATATGTCACATCTGAGGTGGGGCCAACTAAGCCTCCACTTAAGTTTAGGAGGGTTAGCGGTTTATTGGTTCAGGTTACTATTCAAATATTTAGAGTTCAGGGTCTAGATGGGTTCAGGATTTACTTCAATGGAGGCTAACTTCCCCTTACCCGCATATGAAGGTACCTGGAGCACAAGGGCGAACTGGACACAATCAGAATGACATACGCTCGAATGCAGGTGAGACGAACGAGCAAAGTTAAAGGGTATGCGCTTAATATGTTCATTCCTTATATGTTCATTCCTACTTTTTACGGCTAGACAGACAGACAGATTTCAGAGCGGATCTTCAACACGCTGTTAGTTGGGAGTAGGGCGATCCGGCTATTGGGAAATGATTTATACATATATTATTTGCTCTCCACTGCACACCCATCCCCTGAACTTGAACCTTTTCGAAGGGATGTACTGTTGACTGAAAAGCATGAGTAAATGGCAATCTCTTCCCATTAATGCCTCCAGAGGACTACAAGGTAAAAGCTGTTTTGGGTTATGACTTCAACATCAACATTCTGTCAGTCTAGTCTTCAGACATCCGAATCTAACCTCCCACACCAGTTTAAATTTGTTCCAGAATCTACTATTTCCGCTTGTACTTTTGAGCCATACCTTCTGCATTGTCCTTATATTGCACATGACCACTGCCTTGGAGAATTGCAGGCTCAGCTAGATGAAACGCACAAGCTCCTCCACGAAGAGCATCGCAAGCGCTTCCGCCTCGAGGATGACAACACCAGGCTGAACATGGAGCTGGGACGTGTTAAAGATCTTGAGGCCAGGCTGCTAACAGAACGGTTTGTGTGGTTGATCTTTCATATGTATGAATACTGAAAGCTTACAACAATTAAAATGATTCGGTCGGATTGAATGCAAAGTCGTGGAAACGGGATAGAACATAGAAATTATTCAAGATTGGTATCTCACCACTGTTTGTTTTCTTGGCTGCACTTAGCAGCTTCCATCCAGCTCCATTAGACATCTACTATGTCAAGCCAAAAGCTTTCAGCTGCATTGTCATGCCGTCATGTCAGCTTTCAAACACACTAGCTAGGTTTGGTCCATGGACGGTGAAAGAGAGCTGCCTAGAAGCTGTTCTGCTCTGTGTATCCCAAAAAGAAACATTGTATCTTACCCAGCAAGAACTGAGCCTCGTTGTGTGTACGTACCTGCCGGCCTAACATACTCTGATCTACCTTTGCCGTTTCATGCACAGGACAGAAAGAGTCAAGCTTGAACGCGAGTACCTTACCCTTCAAAATAAAGCGTTGTCAGCACCAGGACAGGTGCGCATCACATGTTTATGGCAGTTGGGATCTCGATTTCCCATCTTGCCAGCTATTTGTTATCTGCTACATTGTTACTCATGTCTTTTTGTATTCTTCTCTTGCTCTTTATTATGCGCTCAAGCTTTGCGGATCCATTTGGCGTTCCCGTAATATGGACACATCCATACTATAGTACTATACATCATATAGACATGTCCATACTATTAGTGTAATCTTGGTGGATCCATTTGGTGCTCTCATTATATAGACACATCTACACTAGTAGATCAAGCTTGGTAGATCCGTTTGGTGTACTCATTATATGATGCCTATGAAAATGTGTCATTGTGGCCACCTACCAGGCTCTGGCGGAGCTGAGGCAGCTACGAGAAGAGGTGTTTGCTTTGAGGCGAGAGAAGGCCCTGGCTGAGCAGAAGGAAGTGGAAGTGAGGCGAGAACTGGGCGCAGTGCGTGAACAGGTGAGGATTGAAGCTGGACAGTCGCCCCAATTTCCATTACCATTCATACCCTAAATGACTTCACTTTGCTTTGCGGTCGCTGCTTTTTGTAATCATTCGTCCCTTTCTTTTGTCTCCTCTTACTTTTGATTTCTCTTCTTGAAAAATTCAACTTATATCGGTATTACTCACTGCTCGGAAGGAAGCTTTTATTTGAACCCACCTCCACCGCCGAGGGGTAGGCCGACATATGAACGTATGACCATACGTTAATATGTTATTACGGATATATACCCTGTTTTTGTCTTCTCATACGTCGTACAAAAACGTACAGGCTGTACTTAGGCAAGTACAGCACACATCCCGGCACCTAACTTTCTTGGTTTTGATTCAACTTTTCATGTTGATAGCTCGGAAAGCTATTGACCTATTGTATCACAATATGCAATGAAGTTATCATTTCGCACTTACTATTTTGTTTTAATTTGGCCTGAAGTTTGATTTAGATAGCCAGGATGGCACATATATCAGAGCGCCACCAAGCCTTTCATTCCATAAGCTATGCTCCTGAGCGCATGTGGTCCAAGTTTGGGCGGGTGCATACCAAGCTGAGGTCCAACCTCTCCTTTGACAAGGGGGAAAAGATGATCTATACAGCTACCAACTCTGGCTTTGCCAACAAAGTCTACATTGACGAGGAGGATTTTGAGGGGACTTGGATGCCACGGGCCTTGACCCAGTGCAGGCGTGGGCTTGATGGTGCTAGCCTAGTGCAATGCAAACATGGACAATATTGCAATATAGCTATATACTTATATTATTATACACTTATTCAGATGTATACTAGACCCACTGGCATTTAATGGATCCCTTTGATTGGCGCCGCGTTTATCGGACAACGCGCTTTCTTGCTGCAATTTCTTTTTCGAAGGTTTGGACATGCTTAACTTGGCAGACAATTTTGTATAGTTGATATGTGATGCCAATGAAATTAGCAACGGGGCAATACCTTTTGACCCATGTAAATGTCTTTTCTCCATAATTGCAACAAATACCCATACGTTTGTATACGTTTATGGCTTTGAAATATAATTTATACGGCTTATACAAATCTGAATATACGTTTGCTTCCCAACCCTAACCACCACGCACACTGTGCCTTGCCTGCACTGTACCAAGTGCGTCTAAAAATGCATTTCAGGTTAAGCGATTCACATGGTGGACCATGGCCCATGAATACGACAGGGTCAGCTTGCACAACATGCATTTCAGGGCACGTAAATATTTCAAATTCAATTTGCTGAACTTGACCTTGGTTACATGGCTCCAGTTTGTAATGCTGCTGGTCGCCGTCTTACTCGTATTTTCTGACAATGATTATTTGCTTTTGCAGCTTGATGGGATGTCTCCAGAGCAGTACCGTACATGGCAGGTAGAGCACAGTGAACTGCGAAAGAAAGTGGTCACCCTGGAGCTAGAGCTTCAGGCCGCTCTGGTGAGTACATGCTATTCTGTACCAATTTTTGTTTGTCTTTGCACCTCTGTTTTTGGATGCTGACAAGCACTACCCTGTACGATAGGAATGCCAACTGGTGGCGTAGATCAACGGTATACAGAGTCACACAGGAACACAAGCTGTCATTTGTATTCTCATAAGTATTCACGATGGTGATTACATTACCCTGGTGCCTCATTATGCGTGGCAGTGTTGAGCATGGTCTGATCCAGTCAAATGTGCCCTGATACTATTGTACTTTCTTAGCGTGGTACTTTTGCACCTTCTTGATACGCAGGACAAGCTGGAAGTATACCGCCGGACAGAGGCTCCTGGAATCTCAGATGTGCTACTTGGAGGAGCTGATAGAGAACAAGGTGAGCCTGTGTGATGTAGAACCTGGCATCAAAGTCGAGAGCTCTGCAGTTCAAGGGTCGGCCATCTCAGGGCTTTCCTCTTCGACCTTTCTCAGCTGCTTCTAGGCAGCTCTCTGACGCTGTCGCTGTACTGCACCCAAATATTTTAGCAGTTCTGTAAAGCTGATTTTGCCAGCTTCAATTTGTACTAGGTTACGTTAAGTTTGGCTACTTAGAAAGTCAGGGGGGCTGCCTTGAAGCTGCTGCTCGTAGCCTGCCAATATCCTAATTCCCGCTGAAAAAGTCAAGGGTTTGAAGCCCGACAGGCACATACTAGCCTTTGTTCGGGAATCTTGTACGTAATTAAGTCTGCCCAGACCGCTGGGTAGCGCCCTTGCCAGTAAATACGTTATTGACAGGAAGAGCCATTGTACTCAACCAATGCACCTATCAGTCATCTGTAACATAAAATAAATTGTATATGTCACCCGCCCATAACCTCGTGCTTCAGGTTTGTTCGGCGACCGACGCCCTGATGCTGATAAGAATGAAGAGGAACTAAGGAGGGAACTTGCTCAGTTAAGAGATGTGTGGCGTCTGGACCAATCTGAAATCACCAAGCTGCTGGCGGTGAGCATTTTGGATGGCCTGTATCTGCTTGAAACTACGGTTGGCTCCATAACCCCTTCCTGTCTATAGTTTTCTTCTGTCAGGCTTATGACCCAATTGCCCGTTCGTCGTATTCTGGCTGCTGAGATTGTTTAAGAAAATATCATCCTGCTTAGTGTTCATCCAAGGACTGCCACTGTATTGATAAACGTGCGTGAACATGATGTAAGTAGCAGTTCCTTCTATTCAATGCGTGTGAGAGCGATTCAGTGGATGATTTGGATTTGGGTCTCGTAGATTGTACCTTCACTTTTTCAGGCCAAAATTCTCACAATTCTCATAATTCTCGATTCTCGGGCCAAAATGTCAGAATTCCCAGGCAAAATTTCAGGTTCAGTTCAAAGTTGTGTTCTAAGAACCCAAATCCAAACCATCCGGTGAATGGCTCATAGAGATGCCCTTGCTAGCAAACACAAAAACGATTGAATACAGGTATCAATAGCTACTAATGCGTTGATTGTATACAAACATGCCACAGGTGTTGGAGAATGAATCCAATCAGACTCTGGAGGCTAAGAGTGCGTTGGAGGAAGCACACCGAGAGATGGATCGTATCCGGAGAGATCTGCAGGTGCAAAGCTGGTATTTTGTGTCACTGTTTTTAAAGCATATTGTTGAAAGCATCAAATTGTGCTGGAACAGCTTTATCTAGGTGTGTTCAAAAGGATCAGTCGCTTCCGAAATAAAGTAACCTATGGAGCCTGTCTACATATTTCGTCACCCACACTGTGCCATTCTGGGAGTCCGGGTTCCAAACTTACTGCGCTAGGTAAAACCTTTCTCTAATAACCGAGCCAGGTCCAGTGGTGACGTTTTTCAGGGTGATCTATAGCGAGGCTCCAAACCTATTTTCACGCTTTACCGCTTTCCGGACTTCCGCAGCGTGTCTGGGCATGGATGGATACATATGTTTCTCACATGGTGGGTATACTAGACTCATCTTGCATGCACATGTGGCACCCATTCAAATTTGGACTGACTATTAAGGATGGGGCTCCATGCAATGGGTCAAGTGCTCATATAGGTGCCTACATGCTGGGGTCCATACCCATTTAGGTTAATGTGTGTGCCCACGACACTCACCAGCATCAGAGTAGCACAACATGCTTACCAGTCTGAACCCCCAAGTACACCTATGGAGGCAACAATACATTTGGGGCTGGTGTGCCTTGTGTAATATAGCGTACTTGTGACCCAACACCCATGTTAATTTGACAATCCGAAGGGGGAAAATGGAGGAACTGGTTCACAGCTCCCTAGTCATTGGTTCACAACACATGATGACACATGCATAATATGAGCCATCATTTGTGTTGTATTCATAAATGTCACCCAAGTAGTTTAGGAGGGTGGTTGACATGTGGCAAATTTTAGAAGATGAGTAATACTTTTGAACAAGCCTAATCTTACTACCACCACTGTTTCCTGTGCTTCTGCCTGTTTGCAGGATCAGCTCCGTGGAGTTCAGCGTGAGCTTGATAGGCGTGATGAGCGCATTCGTAAGCTGGAGCTGCAGCTGCGTGGGGCTTACAGTGGAATCAACAATGCTCTTCGCTCCAAGTGCGTGACAGAGCAGTGTTTTCTTTTCAGCTAAAAGCATCAGCTTCTAGGCAGTTCCCCTGACTGGCTATTCACCTAAAGCTAATGCAACCTAGTGTATCTGGAAGCTGACAGAATCTGCTGTCCAGAACTGTCGAAATCTTGGGGCTTAGCCCAGTAGCTGTCTCAGGGAGCTGCCTAGAAGCTGCTGCTCGTAGCTGAAAAGATTAACTATGTGACAGAGCATACCATCCAGGTTTGTATCTTGGGCTTGGACTGTACTCACACAATCATTTATGTCATGATCCATGATAATCATATGTGTTAGGCAGCATGCTTTTTAAAATGTTTGAGGCCCTGCATTATGCTTACCAACAGCTTGCCTGTGAACGCAGTTTCTTTTTTGAGCCCCGTGCAGCAGCTTCTAGGCAGCTCCCTTTTTCTGTCCTTGAGCCAAACCTGAAGCTATCTAGTGCGTCTGAAAGCTAATATAACACGCATTCCAGTTCAGCCTCAAGCATTGGTTTGACCCAGTGGCTGGCTATTGGGGCTGGTGGGAAGCTGCCATGAGTAGCCCCCAAAAGAAACAGTGTCATTGAAGCAGTGTGTCTACCGATTGTCACATTACACATTCCCTTCTCCTGTGTAGCCTTCGAAGCAGCAGCTTCACGGCAGATCCTGACGACTTCTCAGAAATTGGAGAGGACCAGAACATCTTTGAGCTCCAGATCACCGAGGCCACCTTGTTTGTGAGTTGTGCTTGTCTTGGGCGGTTTGCAGGAGATATGTAGCAGAACATTGTGTAGGGGAGGAGGGGGGGGGGGGGGGGGGGGGTAGAGCATACAATTCCAAGCAAACAAGCCAAGCAAACAATTCCAAGCAAACAACAAGTGCTACCACCGCTCACTGTCCCTGGAGAACTCTCTTCCTGGATCAGATTCCAAGCCAAAGAGGGAGTCCTCCTTGCTCACTATCAGCTTGCCAACTTGTAAACCCCCACTTTACCAGACGTTGTACAGTGTGGATGCATTGTTTCATTACCCATGCTTCCAATGTTGAATGATTCCCACTAAGGCTGGTTGTGCATTATGGGTAGCTTGTGCCCCCTCCAACCCAGTCAGGGGCTACCCATAATGCACAGCCGGACATTCTACAGTGTGAATGCTTCGTGCCATTACGCCTGGTCTCGATGTTGAGAGATTCCCACTAAGGCTACTTCCCTTGTATAATTGCAGGAAGAGGTTCTTGGCAAGGATCCCTCAACATTCTTCACCTTTGACTTCTTCATGCATGAAACTCAAGCCACACCGGTGGTGGCCTCCAACTTGCCTCAGTACAACACAGTCGTGCAATATGTTCTAGACCAAGACCCCTTCATGGTTGAGTACTTGGACACACACGTAATGGAGCTAGAACTGAACAGGTACATCGGCTTTTATGTCCTTACATCATGGAAACGTTATTTAGTACATGGGAACACACATACTGCAACTATAATTGAAGTGGTACATCAGCTTATATTGTATTTATATAATATTTATAGCAACAGCCTTTGCTAGCGAGTGCCTCATTTACATCATCGGCTACTCAGACTTTATGCCATGTATATGACATGCATATGTTTGCAGATAAGGAACATGTGCAGGAGCACCACAAATGATGTTTGATTTTGGGACATTCACCCTAGAATCTGATAAATTCAATCATACAAAACGATTTTGTTGACGTAGCTCTGGAAAGCTATCTATTGTACTTGGACGTGTGGTTGGCCCTAGTGCAAGCAAACAGGCTAGCCCCCTCAACCTCACGCCTCGTAATAAGGCGAACTATTTATTTGTGTACTTGGACTTATTCTGTCTTCGGGGTGGACAGGGCTGGGACTGACAGCTTTCTCTGTCTTGCTAGGAACATAAGCTCCAGCATCAGCTTGGGGCAGTAGGTTGGCACCAAGGCACAGCAGGAGGGCGATTGCAAGGAGCAAGGCTGCCCCGGGCATTCTTGAGGCTGTTTTCATTATTACACAATTCAGGGTTCAGCTGCAAAGGCACACAGCAAACACGTGCAACCGTGTGTCAGTTTTGAAAAGTTTGAAGGTACATGAAAGGGTATTACAGGGTGAAAGTCCAAGTACATAAAACGGACTATTTATTTATGTACTTGGACATGCTTCCCTCACAGGGCTCGCGGCTGGGACTACGATACCCTGGGTGTGGCGCGCATTCCTTTGCGGCAAGTTCTGGAAGACGTGGAAATTGGAGCTGGTGAGCTGCAAAATCCCTGTCCTATTTGCCTACGCATTGTTGCTGCATGAGAATCGATCCTCACATTGGAGTTGCACAGTTCATTAATCTCCGCATTTATGTGCAAGACCATTTGTCAGATTCAGAAGCAACGCTTGGTCTTTATCCATTTGAATTGTTACACCAGGCAGGGTTAGACAATATCATATCGACAAGGACAGGCTATAGTTGACCCAAGACTAGCCCGCTCCACAGCACCCATCCTAATATAATTGTGTGCGCCCTTACTTTCGTGCGGTCTTCCATCCTAATATAATTGTGTGCGCCCTTACTTTCTTCTTCAGGTCTTGGCCACAACCGCGCCTATCACTATGCTGATGTGTATGGTGCTGATGGCAAGAGAGTTGGCCGGGTGCGCTATGGCTTCAGCTTCCGCAAACCTCTCGACTCTCTCATCAAGCAGTACAGGTGACACAATTTGAATTTGTGGTGATGACGGTATTGAGATGTGCTCGCTGTTCTCTATCCATATCGATGAGGCAGTATAAAATCTGTTACAAAATCTATTTCCTTGCCCCCATCCCCTCTGGTGTAAATGCATATAATATATATAGAATAAATCTGGGGGGGAAGGGGGGGCGAAAGATTTTGGGCCGTGTGTTCAAAACGGTGTCCGATTCAGATGGGAGTTAGAATTATGGATGTTTTCAAATATAAGGTGTAAAAGGGAAAATAAATTTGGGAGAAAGTGTTTACCACCCATCTCCCCCCACCCACCCACACCCCACACACACCCCACACACACCTAAAAACCCCTTACCCCACCCTACCCCCCTTAAAATGGGGGTCATCCGAAAGATTTTTTCTTGCCCATTCCACTTATGCTCTTCCATCTTTCATGGGGTTTCCTCGGTATAAAGACATTATCAATATTAAGTATAAAATATGTATTCAAGTAAACGTAAAACAATACAACACCCATTTAATGCTGCAGGTTGTTTGCAAGGTCAAAGCGCCCCACCGAACCTGATGTTAGAGACCCGGCATTCCAGGCAGTGCAGGCGGTAAGTCGGTTCTTATTGTATGTTACTAAGCACCAATGGTTTCCTTCTTCCACAGTTCCTAAAACTACTACTCAGCTGCTCCTTTCCCACCTAAGTCACCACTACCAAGTTTGTCACCCTCCCCTCCCACCTCAGCTACTACTACTCAGCTACAACTTCAAAGAGTATTATTCATTCTTAACTTGTCAGTTTTCACATGTGCATGGTGCTCTCTCTCTCTCTCTCTCTCTCTCTCTCTCTCTACTGAAATCAAGCCGCATTTCCTGCAGGCTGAAGTGCAGCCCAAGGCTGCTTCTCACATCAAGGTGGTGGTTGCACGCTGTGAGACTCTGGTGCCCCCCTCGGGCGGGAGCTCTTGCCGTCCCTACATTCACTACCGCTTTCCTGGGCAGCGCGATCCGCACACAACGAAGACCATGGATGGCCTCTCTCCTGTCTTCAATGATGAGGCTAACTGGCTAATTGGTAAGATGCAAGACAATATCCTGGGAGTTGTATGGCGTATGGGGTGTGTGCCATTGATAGGGATCGGCAAATCATATGATACTGACCAAAGGCGAGTATGAAATCAAATGATATCATACAAATTGCATCATATGATATTGTATGTAAATGGTAACTTTAGCCTAGCCAGGCCGCCGGCATCGTATGATATCATATGATGACATGATATCATATGATATCATATTGCCTATCCGTAGCCATTGATCAATGCTTGGTCGACCAAAGAATTATAAAACACAGGCTTATTGCCCTGTTGTCCTGCATTGAATGGTCTCTGCATAAATTCCCCTTGACACCGTCAAGCCGCGGGCACATTTAGATTCCAATAGGGCTCCATGATAGTAGATACATCTTCAACATCACATCCCAGTTTTTGGTTTGAATCCGCTTACTGTGCTCCCCAGTTTCCCTAGGAGGGTATCACACGGGGGACTTGAAACAATTGGTAGACGGTGAGAATCCCAGGTTTGGTTGGAAAACCATGTAACTATTCAATTCGATGCCCTGCAGCTCGGACTCCCGACATAGAGGCTAACTTCAAGACAAGGGAAATGGAGTTTGTTGTCTTTGATGATTCTGGCGGAGATGATCCTCTTCGTTGCATCATTGGCACGGCATTTGTGCCGCTGGCAGCACTAGCACAAGGCATGCCAGTGGAGGCAGTCTTTAGGTGGGTGTCACTTGTACGCTGCTGTTACGAGTGCGCTACGAAATCCACTGTGGTTCACATTACACTTGGTAAAAACGTGTGATTTTTTGCCAGCTGCGACAGATCACTGCCCATCATGGTTATATGTACGTGGTGAGTGTATGAATGTAATGTGAACCGGTACCCCACGTCTGCAACAACACAACCAGGCCTTGCTGATATGAGCACTTTGGGCAAAGACTTGCTTTGTTCATTCTGCTTGTTGCACTGCCTTACCTTTGCTTTGCAACCTGGCTTCTAAATGTATGTGATGTCCATACTGTGATTCTGCTGCAGGCTTGTCAACCCTGTCAGCAAGAAACCTGCTGGCAAGATCGTCATAGGAATGGGCTGGCACAACCCTCTTCAACTTCCTGGGGAGGCTGCTGTTAGAGGTGCGTCAAAGCAGCATAATTCGCAATTTCAGGTTTATTGCTTGGTTCGTGGATTGTGTGAGAAGCTGTGCGTCTACTCCAGCAAGCTTGTACATTCTGTGCTACTTAATTGCTTAAATAATTGCTTACCTTAAGACACATCATCACACGGACCTGGACAAGTCTTTAAATTGTCTAATCTGCTTTGTATGCTCCCCACTTTCCATGGGTATCAACAGGGGGGGGGGGGGGGGGGGGGGGGGCTTGGAATTGAAAGATAGTGAGCAGCCCAGAGTTCGCTGAGAACCCATTCAACAATCTAATCCAAGGCCCTCATCTTGGTTTGTAAGCATATGCTCATTGAGTGCATCCGTCGGTCATGTTGTGATACATGGCTGGGAGAAGTTACTGGTCATTGTGTTATAGTGCTCATGTTCCAAAGCAAACCTCTTCTTTAAGGTCGTTGGATTGTTTTGCTTTCAGATGTGGAACTCCGAAACCAGCTGTATGCATCTGGAGCCATAGAGGCTCCTCGTCAGCAGTGGGGGGGCTCTGCTGCCGACACAAGCCTACGGGACTACGGACGACCAATGGGACAGGGGCCTGGAATGCTACCCATGGATCCTGGACAGCCATTTGGCTTAGGCCAGGACGTGCGGGATCAGGGTATGCGCCCACCTCATGCCTCTGGAGGCCTCGGGTACCAAGATGCTTTACCTAGCAGAAGTAGCCTGGGTGGGGGGGGGTATGGCCTACAGGCAGAGCAGCAGGGCGGTATGGGACGTCCTAGGGATACCGGAGCCATGAGCGCTGGTGGCTTTGGGCTTGTAAGTGATATTGATGGGCAAGCAGGTCGCCCCTCCCAAGACCCCTATGACAGACAGGGATCTGCTGGAAGATCTCAGCAGGACCCTAGAAGTGATGCTGGTTATGGATTGGTAGGGGAGGTGATCCACAGGGAAGTCAGAGGAGGTGATCAAAATCTAGGGCGAGGTGCCCAAATGGCTCCTCCTCGTAATGAGTTGGGTGGCAGGCCAGGCGAATCCTTTGGGCTGGTATCAGAAAGCAGACCCCTTGGAGGGGCCAGTGACAAGCAGAGGGAATACCGAGACTCACGCGGAGGTCTTGCACCAGAACCGAGCTTTGGTGGGAACGACCAATATGGACTTGCTGGTGCCCCTACGAGGCAGGGAGGGGTTGGGGCTGGGATGGTGAACGATTCATATGATCGCACCGGTGGTGTCGGCGTGCAAAGACCCATAGGCACTGGTGTAGAGATGGGAGGGGGCTTTGGCCTCGCGGCAGCCACTGCTGCAGGCCCACAGGGGTCCAGGCGGTATGAAGGTGTAAATCAATCCATGTCACCACCATATGACCGGTAGATTTCGGTATGCCTGGTCAACTAGCCTAACCTGGATGGAGGTGGGCTGGACAAGATCATGCAGATCTTCGCTGAATTTGAGTGTGCTGCTGGGATGGGAGGCATTAGCACCACGTGTTCACAATGCTTTGCCAAGTTGCCAAATTGTGACGTCCAAGAACCGTTAATCATTCATTAGACTTTCACCTGGTTTTCTTTCAAGAATACCGGTACAGCATTTTATTAGAGATGTATTGTTTGTTGATTTTATTGTTTCGTTGCGAAAGTTGTGAATTGCTCGTCCAATACTTCGGTTGCATCTAAATCTGACATTTATCCAAGTGTGTGCAAGCAACTAGCCACAAACTATTTTAGGTTCAGAGCGGGTTCAAAGAGTATTCGTAGGACCATTGAATCGTCTTGTATGTGCATTTAAGTAGCTCCTGCCTACTGCTTGAACCTCAAGTTGTTTTGCATGGCCCCAGCCTTTAAGGCTGCTTGTCAGCAGTAACATCAACATTCAGAATACTACATTGTACTTGTTCCAGTCGCTCAAGGCAATCATTGATAACTTGGTTACATGGCTCCAGCAAGCAATTTACTTTTCAACTTATCAAGGCCTTCTGCATTGCACCGCAAGCAATCATGGGGAACTACATGGATCGACAATGGCCTGACTATGGCAATTGCTATTTGATTTGCTCAAGCATTTCACTATCAGGATTCAAGCCAAGTCTTGCCTGCCCCCGCTCCACTCTTATAAGCCATGATGGATCGCTCGCAAGCAATTTCCGCACATCCTGGTGCGAAGGAGCAATGAGATGGAATATTCAGGAGGTGATTTAAAGGCCGCCATTATCCAGTAAATAGAATCATTATCAGTCCTGTAATAGCTCGAAGTTGAAGGGACTGTTTCGACTTGATTTGAATACGGTACATGGCCCATCAGCCTTCAGGCTGCTCAACGTCTGCAGGCGGAGTAAACATGGACATCATGAACGCTACTTAACCACATTCCCGAACACATAATGTAATCACAGGGCTGCGGACAGTTCAGCCCTTCACTGTCACCCGTTCCACATGCTGCTGAAAGCAACAAACAAACAACTAGCAAACATAGCAGAGATGAACTTCCAGGTAACAAATTAGTTGTGCAAAGTAGACCACCAACAAGCTCTCAACAGAAAGTGGCGCTGAAAACAACGTACCGCTTTCGGCATCAACCTTGCCATGTCCTCTAGAGCCTCTTCAACGCCCTGAGTATGGTACAGCACCAGAGGAAATACAACTTGAACTTGAACTTGAACTTGGTTACATGGCTCTAGCCATCAATTTGGTTGCTCGCTGTCTTCGGCAGTTACGTTGACAACTCAGATTAAAGAATTTATCTTGTCAAAATATACTTGATTCAATCTATTCACAGTCAGGATACAGTCAAAAATAAAAGCAATAAGGCAGTGCATCAAATCACAACAAAATCTGACAAGGATACCAAAATCAAAAGGGATAATGAGAACGGCCGTGAATTGCAACGTATGCTTTACTGTGAGATACAATCAAATGAGAGTCCAGAAGATGCAAGATCATGCAAACACAAGTACATCATGGCTTCACAAACACAAGTACATCATGGCTTCACAAACACAAGATCATCACCAACATTGTATTCCTCATTTCTACCCAGGAATTCCCAATGCTGAACTATCGCGCACACACATCTACCATGCAATTTATAATGTATTGGATTGTTCCATGCCTTTTCAGCCAACTCTGGGCTGCTCACCGTCTTCCAAGACCCCCGCACGATACCCACGGAAACCGGCATGCTAAGCAGACTTGACAGTTAAAAGACTTGTGCAGATCCACATGCCATAGCTAAACAATAGGCAACCCGGGCCACAAAGAGGCCTGAACCCAGGCGAGTTGTGCCATGGTACCAAACATAGCTTTTCTTTTTGGCTACGAGCAGCACCTTCTAGACAGCTCCTTGAACCAGCCATAAGCCCCAGGATTCCAACGGTATTGGACAGATAATTTTTTCAACCTCCACTTGCACTATTTTTCTATAGGTTTGGCTGGGAAGCAAGCCAGGGGAGCTACCTAAAAGCTTTTGCTGGTGGCGGAAAAGAAAAGCTATGATATCATGCATGCCTTCGATTTGACCCCTGGCACCCTCCACGCCCAACTTCTCTTCCCCTACCTCTGGACCTGGAAAATTCTTCAAACTGTTTAATCAGCTTGGATTGGAAAGTAAAATCTATGGTAGCACCCAAGTGTCCAACCCACCTGAACATCCAGTAATCTAGGCTCTTGTTCGATGATGTTGTCCACATCTGTTATCCCCAACAACTTCTTTAGCTTCTCAACCTGATTCAGTACATCGGTACATCGTGGGTCCCTGGCTGATAAGGCGCACAACTGAGATACGAACAGCATTCACGGGTTGGAGTAGCATCAGTTCTCGGCTGGAAGAGTGTCCGGATCAGGATTGCTCTAGGGTACTTCATAATCAACGCTTCATGAGCTCAAATCTACGATTCCATCTTGACAGCCCCTCAAAACTCAGTTCTTCAGACGTGAAATGTATCATTGTGAACAACTATGGTTGGGCTGCTAACTTAGATTTTGAAAACCATTCATGCATTCAACAAATAGATCAAGGCCTCCACTGATTCTTTTGGGGGCTACACATAGCAGCTTCTAGGCAGCTAGTTTTACCCACCCTTGGGCCGAACCTGAAACTAGCCAGTGCGTCTGAAATCTGACGTGACGGAGATTCCATTGCAGATGAAAGCTGTGGGCTATATGCAGTGGCCGTCCAATGGAGCGGGCTGCAAGCTGCCATGTGTAGCCCAAAAAAACAAAGGGATCAAGGCATCTATGTTTTTTTTGACATACGGTATAAACAACAAGAGCATTCTCGTTTCAACTTCTGATTGATTTCAAGCTTGCCATGTTACCGCTGAACATATCTATGAATCATGTGCTATGCTAGGCATATGTATAGGAGCAACCCACTGAACATATCTATGAATCATGTGCTATGCTAGGCATATGTATAGGAGCAACCCGGGAGCAGCAATAAATTAACACGACATGTGCTGGATTCTCATGTTCATGAAATGAGCCAGTCAAGGGAGAAAGATACTTCAAAATGATGGCTCAAACAGGCAAGGCGGGTCATTGAAGACCATTAGCTCTTGTTGACATTATGAACCAACAAAGTGACTTCATTATCATTGCGTAACGCCACTGCTACCAGCTTGTAGCCAATCGAAGTTGAAACACTGCAACATTCTTTCACCTTTTGGATCCATTCTGAAGTCCCATTGGCAGAAGTGGGAAGCAACAGCGCTGGTGCCCTTGCAACAAGCTTTGAAACATCAGCTCGTGGTAGGACTGCCTGCAATCGTAAAAATGATTGGGTCAAAAGTACAGCTTCTAATTTCAAATGTTGATATGTGCGATGCAACTGCACACATCATTGTTGATATGTTTTGACATGTGTGATACACATCATTGCATATGTTGGTATGTGTAATGCACCTGTGCACATGACCACACAATTGGATGTGGCACTCAATCCAAACACGGCTCCTGATCAAATAGAGGGTTCGATTGAGCTCTCAGATAATTAACTAAAGCGTCATGCTTTTAGTCTTGTTCTCTGGTGTCTGCTTCATGTATTTTTTGTTTGTATGCATTGTTTGTATTGTTTGTTGATTAATATAAGTACATTGGTTAAAGTCCAGGGGGTCGCCGATTAGGCTCAAGGGGCCTGCCCAACCTCAAATAATCAAGACAATTCTAGATTATCAGGAGGGGCTATAACCAGCACGTGTGTATGCTTAATGCAATCATTGGGATAAAATACAGGGCCGGCAGCAATAACAGCCCGCACCTTTAGGTCCAGCAAACGTTGCGCCAATCCTGAAATATCTGACAAAAGAGAGGCCAGAATAGAAGGCTGCAAGCGATACACCATACTGGCTACAGTGAAAAGATGGGACAGACTGTAAGATACCTAGAAGTACGAGGATTGTGAGTGGATACTGTGTCCATACAGGTCCATATCAAATCTTTACATGTTCTTCGCCCACTGCGGCGCTCAAGCACAATTTTGCACTTACACAAGCATGTAGCACCCAAGCATCAAAAATTATGGCATTGGGCCTTCCAACCAAGTGCCAGGCATGCCCAGTACCAGGAATACTCCCCACAATACACCAAAAATATGTTCACCGATTGGACAGATGTTGGACACTGACAACCTGTATCGGAGGTAATCCATAAAGCTATGCTTGATGCGTTCATAAGCGCGCTTTGTCTGGATTGATAACATAGTCAACCAGCCTTCAGGCTGCTCAGTGCTTGCAGTGTAAAAATGGGTAGTATTAACACGCACATGTCCAGGTCACTGGTGCACTTGTTGACTCACCCATGTCAGGAATGAGGACAATCAAGGACTCCATACGGCTATCCAGCTCCTCCGGAGTAAGGTTCAAATCGAACTGGGCAAAACCTGCCACAAGCCTCGCCTGTATTACAAGGATGTACATTCAAAAATGGGATTGCATGAGAAATGCGACTTATCATTATCAACCTCACTTGATCCTCCCGATCAAAATAAGTCTCCCGTTCTCTCAAGTCGAAAATCAGAGTGTGTTTAAACTCTTTTGCGCCCCCCGCACTTGGCTGCTGCTGCGACGAAAAGGAGGATTCGGCCATGCTTGTGACGTTCATGGGCTTGGGCAGGGGACGCAAGCTGCATGCATGCCTGCGAGTACTCCTGCTGATAGGCGAGGAGGCAGCGAACGGCTTCTGTAGCATGGCGTGAGATGCGACGGTCATGCGCTGGGTTGTTATAATTGATCGTAAATGTGCGAGAGCTGGCCTCTAGGTGGACGCGCTTCTGTGATGTCCTTGGACTACACCCCGGTTTGGGTTTCAGACGGTTTCAGACCGGGTTCGTGATGCTTCAGCCAGCTGTAGCTCTAGGGCTGTAGCTGTCGTCGTCGCGTCCGGAGGTTCGCGTCTCTCAGACATCTCATGGACCTGGACATGTCTGCAAACTGTCTGCATCCATCTGATAGCATTCTGTACTGGTGCAGGTGTAGTAGTGCTCATGCTACCCATTTTTCCTCCTCTTGCGGACTGTGAGCAGCCTGAAGGCTGAAAGACAATGGAATTGTCACTGTAATGAATCCAATATTATTTTTGAACGATTACATTTTTCCTGGCAATTAATTTTACGGCCGAAGACGGCGAGCAGCCAAATTGCAGGCTAGAATCATGTGACCAAGTTCAAATTGAAAAATCCATATGTATTGTATTCTGCAGACGATTAGACGCCGAATTGACGGCAAATGGTACCGGTACCTTGTAACAATTATGAGGAACTGGTTTTCGGTCCCTACAATTCATTCCTTCATGTGGCCTTGATGCTATGGTTTGAATTGATTAAGATGGCAAAAAATGATTTGTTCGCGTTTAATTTTTTTCCTGGGAAATTTATTTTTCCTGCCGAAGGCAGCGAGCTGCCAAATTGCTGGCTGGAGCTACGTACCGGTAACCAAGCTCAAGTTAAGACGGCAAGCAGCCTTTGTATGTGCGTATTTGTACAGTCCAGGGGTAGCCAAATAGGCTGAAGGGACTCAAAGGCTGGAGCCATGTACACAAGTTCAAGTGATCAATTCCTTCAAGAGATATTCTTTATTTTCAGCTACGAGCAGCAGCTTCTAGGCAGCTCCCAGGGCTCCCTCTTCATACAAACATTAAGTAACCTAGGTGCCTGGAAGCTGATATCGTCAGCTTTCTAGTGGGTCTGGGTTTGGCCTAGAGGCAGTCTTTGGGAGCTGCCTGGAAACTGATGCTGGTGGCCGAAAATAAAAAACAGTGCTTCAAGACCTGAACACACCACCACCAGGGGCTAACTGCCTTCCATCTGAACATGAAGCAGAAGTGTAAGTTACAGAGATTAAAGTCCATGGCACCGCCACTTCAGTATCCCCGCGCCATCGCCTCACAAGAACATGAGAAAATAAATGGTAAAGGCCGTCAAATATAAATATAGATGCTGTCAGCTTGTAGCACAGCTAATATATTATGCCATAGAGAAAGCCTTAGAGCGTGAGTAGGATCCGCTCTCGACCTTCTCCTTAACCCATCGTCGAGCCCACTGGTCGTAGTTCACAATTTCTTCCAGTGAGGGGCTTGCCAAGAGCTCGTTCTTGTGGGCTTCGCAGCAAGCCTCGTTCAACTTAATGATATCCTGCGCAAACAATCCAAACAACGGTGAAAGCAAAATATAAAAAGAAGAAAAGAAAAATTGTTCACATGTGTGTTCCCCTTATCATTTTTCCTGGTAATCTTTTGTACTGCAGAAGACAGCGAGCAGCCAAATTGCTGGCTGGAGCCAAGAAACCAAGTTCAAGTTCAAACAATCCAAACTACTGTAAGCACATGCTGAGGTTATTTTGGCATGGTAAATCTATGTGGCCATCTAAACAGCGAACTGCAATGCTCGAGAGGTACACCTATGGATGCACATAACAACTTCATACATTCAACACTTGAGTTTGACTTCCATGCAACATCTGATGCAATATTTGACAGTGCATAAAAATAGACGACACTCGTGAAATCCTGGTAGAACATAGCCCAGACCTGCACTTACACCCAGAACAGGCACTGGAGTTCTGCCAGGTCCTGTTCCCCCGGAAACCCCAGCCCTGCCCGGACACCCCAAACAGCCCAGCCCTGCCTATTTCTCAGGCCTTGTACACTTCAACAGGCGCCACATAGTAATTTGGTTTGTTTGTGCTTCCATTTTTGTGTGCTAAATTTATGATTACCGTACAAACAGGGAAATTTAACGTTTCTAAAATTTGACGGTCGTTTTGAGGGGTTTTATTATAATATAACGTTTTAAAGTTGACGTTTTATCCCAGAGGAATATAGTTTGACGTTTAAAATTTGACGTTTAAAATTTTAATAAAATACATTAATGCCCCTGAATGTTTCTACTTGAACATGTTACACTGGTTCATTGCCTGTCAGCAGAAGGTGAGTAGCCAATTTTGCTTTTACTGGTTAAGATGGCTAGCAGCAGCTAGCAGCCAAGTTCCTGGCTGGAGGCATGCAGGCATGTAGCTACGTTCAAGTTACACGGCAAACCAAAGTGTTCAGAAAGCCACTATGCAATATTGTTGGAACGACTTCAACCACATCAACAACATAAGTGATCATGAGAATTAGCTTTTCATGCACTCAGTAACATGATCAAATGAATTGCATCAAACATTCAGATTAGCCAACCTTGGGATAGTGGGCTCTGAGGCTTTTCACAGAGGGCGCAATGCTTCCCAAATGGTCTTTTGTAGTGGAAAGTGTGATCAACCACTTGGAGCTGAGATATGAGCGACTTTCAATGGCCAGCATCTTGTGAAAGGTCTCCCAATTCTCATGCTTCTTCGTCTGAAGTCTGGCTTTTAACTCAACCGTATCCAAAGGACCCCCAGAGTTTGCAGGAAGTTCACAGCCCTTTGGGCGAAATACTTGCTGCTTGTCGTGGCCGGGGTGGTCGAGGGGTTGCAAGCGACAGCCTCTCGAGCTTAGGCTGCAGCCCGGTTCAATTGGTTGTTGGGGCGGTGATCTGTCCAGGTTCGAGGCGTTTAAATAGGTCGCAAACGTCCCTAAGGGGATCTTTCGAGAGGTTCAGCCATGAGATCTGGGATATTAAATATCTTGTCGAGCGCTGCGAGTTGAGCCCACAGGCGCAGGCGGCAAGTCTGCGAGTTGAGCCGGAAGGCGCAGGCGGCAGGTCCCAAGGGGGGGTAATAAGCCCTATGTACAGCATGTACCCTATTATAGCGCCTGATAACGGGTTGACGGTTTTTTCGTCGCGGAATATAATATACGCCTCGATTTGACGGTTGCTCCCGTCAAATAAAAACGTTAAATTTTCCTGTCAGTACGGTACTGTTGAAGACGGCAAGCAGCCAAATTGCTGGCCAAAGCTATCTAACCAAGTTTAAGTTAAAGTGCCACGCACAAAAGGTCGAGGCCTGCGCAGCCAAGCAATTAGTAAAAACAGGGCCAACATAATACAAACAGCATGTGCAACCAGTGAACCACAATAAAATGCTAGCCACATATCATGTCTTACCAGATAGTGGATCTTCTCGTCAATGAACATGGCGACAGACTGCAGAGAAAGGGAAAGTCAGAGGTGGTAAGTGGGGCACAAGAGAAATCTACATACATGCATACAACACCCCCGCTTAATCTGGCCCCTCCATTGAATCTAGGAAAGATTCTTGATTTTTCGAGGTTCTGGGAGTCCCTTCAGCGAAGTAGACTACCCATAGAGGCATGGACTACAACATACACGAAGATACACTAGGGCAACAACCTTGAAGGCATGGTACTGATGAACAGTGGGTATGGATATGGACAGTGCAGGTTGTAGGTTTTCTAAATGCTTGGAGTCATAACGAATGACTCATACCGAAAGTTCTTTGTGGGCCTAGCATGGGTGCGTGTGGTCTACCTGCCAACCTGGTCTGGAGCTGATCTGACTTTCCATGGCCGCGTGGCAGGGGTGTGGCATCAGCATGGGGTGTGATAACTAAGTCGTGTATATCCGGTCCTGCAACAGAGAACCTGCCGCAGCAACATGTGAACCCACCTGCTCGTTGGCAGCGCTCAGCACTCCAGTCATGGTGCCTCCAAGACGTCCGGCAGCGTAGGCCAGGTCCAGGGCAGGGTACTTTTGCCTGTCAGGGGCCATGAAGGTGAGGCTACTGGCCTTGGTAAAGTCCAGGCGAGGCCAGGTCTTCTCACTGGTCATGATACGCTCTGGCCAGGACATGGTGTACATGATGGGCAGTCGCATGTCGGGCCAGCCAAGCTGCAAGTGGAACCATACAGTGCAGGTTGTCAGCATACTTATTATTTTCAGCTAGGAGCAGCAGCTTCTAGGCAGCTCCCTGAGTCAGGCACTGGGCCAAGCCCCAATATTTCAAAAGTTCTGAACGGCTGATTGTGCCAGCTTCGAGGAGCACTAGGTTGAGTTAGGCTTGGCTGAATAGCCAATCAGGGGAGCTGCCTAGAAGCTGTTGCTAGAAGCTGAAAAAAAGCTATGGTTGCCAGTGGCTGAGTAAATCCTTCCGTCGACACATAACTCAGTGGCGCAATGACTCGTGGGCATACAGGCTTGCAGCATTACTATCAATCATAATACAATCAGTTGTCGAAGAAGTTGTAGCAGACATCTAGTGGCCATAGCCTCTGCGGATTTCCAAGGACCATTGAACAAGCAAAGAAACTGGACGTTATTAATCATTTCAGTTAAGGCACCCTCTGGGCAGATTGGATACCTGAGCCAGGACGGATGAGTCTGCAGTCTCAATCATAGAGTGGATGATGCTCTGAGGATGGATGACCACCTCAATGTCATCATAAGAGACTCCGAACAAGTAGTGGGCCTCGATGACCTCCAGACCCTTGTTCATAAGAGTGGCAGAGTCCACCGTAATCTTCTTTCCCATGCTCCAGTTAGGATGAGAGGTTGCTTGCTCAACGGTCACCTGAAAAAGAAAATAAAAAAATCGTTTTTACATTTCGTAGATTTTGTTTTGTTTTTTGCTGCCTCAGTCGGCGAGCAGTCAAATTGCTGGCTGGAGCCATGTAATCAAGTTCAAGTTCAACAGTCACCTGAGCAGTGGAGGACAGCCTCAGAGAGGAAACATTACAAAACAATCTGCCTCCCATAACTGCTGAGACAGTTTGACACGCTTTTTTAGATAAAGCCATAATCTGCCTCTCTCATACTACTACAATGGTTCCTATCACAAGCTATGCTAGAAGCAGGGCTTTCCTTTTCGGCTTTTCTTAGCAGCTTCTGGGCAGATCCCCGAGCCTGCCACTGTGCTACACCCAAACATTTCAGCAGCTGATTGTGCCGGCTTCAAGGTGCACTAGTGAGGACTGGTTAAAAAGCCAGTCAGGGGAGCTGCCTGTAAGCTGTCACTCGTAGCTGAAAATAAAAGCTATGACCAGAAGGCAGGATGAAGCAGTAGCATTAGGGAGTCGAAAATGGGAGGGACTTTCAGGCTGCTACTTCAGGGTGGTGAATGTCTGGTCACACCACACAGAATGCATCACATCTCATAGAACATGTCACATCACATCAAAGGTGTCACATCACGCCACATAACATAGAATGCGTAACACCGTGTAAAGTGGTGACTCACGTCCTTCAGCTTCTCGGCAGGCAAGTCCCTGAAAGCTCCTCCAGATGCGGTCAAGATCACCTTGCGGAGACCGCCCTCAGGGATACCCTGCGTGCACAATTAACAGATTATATTTTTAGATGTAAATTTTAAATCAAGCTGTAATAAATATTATTGAATTATCGAACGTAGTTAACAAATAGCATTTATTGTAGATGTACATTTGAAATCACATAATAATAAAGATCAATGATTATTAAACTGAGCAGTATTGTTAAAATGGAAGGATGATATCGAAAAGAGTAACGCATACAATACTGAATGCAAGTTTGTGAGTGAGGCTCGTGACAAGAAGATCAGATGCTCCTGTTGAAATATCCAACAGGCCAACAGGTTTCAATACTGTTTGAAAACTTGCCAACAGGTCACCAGACACAGAAATTAAGGAGTTCGAGAACTTGGTGGTTGGCACAAGCAAACAGGATGGCCCCTCAACTCGATGCCTCGTCATTAGGCGTAGCATTTATCTACTTACTTTGATGAGAACGAGCAGGAGACGGAGCCGTAATTACCTAAAGGACCTGAAAGATGGCCGAATGCTCGAAATAGATATAGTCAAGGGGGACAGAAATGAGCTGAGTCTTTCCCCCTATCAACTCACCCGTGTCACCTGCTGCCCTGCAAGTGCATCTGTGTATAGCAGGAGGAGGAGCTCACCTGAAGGACCTGGAAGATGGCTGAATGCTCAGAATCAGCGGGCAGAAGGTTCACGCCGTACTCACGAGCAAGGGGCAAGATAAAGGGGCCGCCTGCGTAAGATCGGGTTGTAGGGCTGGGTCAGGGCTTTTCTTTTCAGAAAAAAGCAGCAGCTTCTAGGTAGCTCCCTTGACTGGCTATTCAGCCTAACTTGCACACAGTCAGTAGCCCAGAACTGCTGAAAGAGTTCGGCTTAGCACAGTGGCTGGCTCAGGGAGCTGCCTAGAAGCTGTTAAGAAAAGCTAAAAAGAAAAGCCCTGGGTTGGGTGTCACATTCAGACAGGAGGATCAATTCTGAAGTCCACTGCCAATACCCCAACCCTCATCGTCAGAAATCCTTGAGAGTGCTTGGGACTGCTGGGACTGCGTACCCTCAAGATGGCATGTTGACCAAGCTATCACATGATTTACTTGTATCAAATTACAAGAAAGTCAAAGAGGCTAGTGCTGTGTAGTAAAAACTACTACTTAAAGTCTGAACTAACTTTTAAATTGTAGTCAATGCAGCAAGCTGCACTTTAAAGCAACTGTGTTTAAGTTTGGTCAGACACTATAACACCAAGAATGGGAGAGTTTAGCTTTCAACATATTAGGTCCTTGCGCGCCACATGCAAATCGATAAGGTACAACCTGGATTTAATTGAGAAGGCCATTTCAGCATACACTAAGAGAGTGTTGCCTTTTCTTGTGCAAGACTCCCAGGCTGAAGCATTTGAACAAAGGCATGCCTGGAGCATAGCTTTTTCCCCCGCTATCAGTAGCCATCGCTACCTGGGACCCTGTTTTGGCCAAGCGCTCCACTACCATGAGACTCGAATCTTGGCCCCGCCCTCATAACCCCCCGGGCCCCCTACTGAAATCGCTACCAGGAGCCCAACCTTGAAAGTCAACAAATCTTTACTAGAATACTTCCTTTCTGAAACAAACAGAACAAGCTTTGGCCTAGAGCCACAACCACATGCGCGGCATGTCACCTACCAGTAGGGACTGGCATATCATATGATATTGACCAAAGGCGAGTATATAAATATATATAAAATACATATCATACAAATTGCATCATATGATGTAGTATATAGATGGGAACTACAGACCAGCCAGACTGCAGGCATCGTATGGTATCATTCAAATTGCATCATGTGATATTGTATATAAATGGTAGATTATAGCCCAATCAGACGGCCGCCATCATATGATATCATATTGCCATTCCCCTCCTACCAGCAATCAAGGTCTCCTTGTTAGCAAGACAGATATCCTTCCTGGCCTTAATGGCAGCAACGGTGGGCATAAGTCCAGCACAACCAACGATACCAGTAACAACAGACTCTGCATCCTTATGGCGAGCAACCTCACAGGCACCCTCCTCTCCAACCAAGATCTCAGGTTGGTTGGGGACATCCTTGATCAACTCCTTCAGCTCCTTCACCTTGGAGGAGTCCTGGATGGAAACCATCTTGGGGTTGAATTGGCGAATCTGCATGGAAGGGCGGAGAGAATTTTTTGATCAGCCACACTGCACTCACATGCTGAACAAGGAGAGGAGTACTTGACGTGGAAAGCGTATGAACATGCATCATATCATTTTCTCCTTGAAACTGGCTCGAAAGCAAACTTATGGGAACACTGAGACTGACCGTTTAATAACAAGAGATCGATTATAAATGCCTCACTTCACCACCCTGCCCCACCCCAACACACACACAGATTCCCCCATGCAATCAACCCCACCAAGCCAAAACATCACACATGCATGCAGTACACATTGATTCTGTACATGCCAGCTCATCAAGGGACATGCTCCCAACCCGACCAATCCTTGCGGAGGCAGGCCCGGCCCCAACCAAACTGAATACAGCGCCAGGATTATTGTTGGAACAAGTTCTCATCGCTAAAAATGCGACGCTAAAAATTGGCGGAGAGTGATTGCAACGGAGCAACAGGTGGCACCGGAAGCAAGTTAGTTCGAGACCGTTGGCTGACGTGTCAGGCTTCAGCGCGGTCAGACGGTCGGTCAGTCGGACGGACAAATGGGTAACCCTGGGGGCTCCCACCCCCTTGAAGAGCTGGCTCTGCCAAAAACATGTTCACTCAACGCCCAACTTGCATGGCCTGTAGCACAGTGCAAGCCTGGTCCTGTCACCCTGCACTGTTATTTTTTCGGCTACCCTTAGCAGCTTCCAGCAAGCTCCATCAGCCAGTCACTGGATCCAGCCCAAAGCTTTCTGTTGCATTGGGATGCCCGTCATGTAAGCTTTCAGACGCACTAGCCAGCTTCGGGTTTGTCTATGGAGGGGGAAAGGGAGCTGCCTAGAGGCTGCTACACGAAGACCCAAAAAGTAAACAGAGCACCCTGGATCATGCATGAATTGATTGCGACACTCTTGATCATGTATGCATTGATTGCGACAACCTTGAGCATGCATGCATTGATTGCGACACCCTTGATCATGCATGCATTGATTGCAAAACCCTTGATCATGCATGCATTGGCAGCATTGCATTGCATTGCATTGCCCTCAAGCTGCACCAACACAAGTAGAAAAAAAGCATGCGACAAAGCACCCCTACCCTACGGCAGCCTGTGCCCTGTTCAGAATGTTAAACAGGTGCCCAGGGTGTTAAACACCTGTTTATGTACATCATTAGTTAACCAGGTAGGTGTTGGAACAGGTGTTAACACCCTGAACACCTGTTGAACACCCTGAACAGGTGCAGGCTGACGTAAGGTGCAACCCTACGTTCTACTTATTCCATACCTGCTTGGCCAACAGCTCAATGTTAGAGCCAGCAGCTAAAGCCACAAGCTCAAACTTATCGGGGTGCTCAGCAATGATGTCGAGGGTCTGGGTACCAATGGAACCGGTGGAGCCCAGCAGAGAGAACCTCTGCACATGGGGGAGAGTGTGCGTGCACAGGGCAGCAGGTGAGTGGAAGCCAGGGACATGGCAGAACATATGGGGACCACGTGCAAGGACAATGGTCGCTCCGCGAGAGAGAAAACAAGGGCACACGCGAGATATACGTGACCTGGAATTCAACTTTCCGCAACGTATGCAACACGGCATGGCATCGACATCAGCAAGAACGAAACACTGCCTGCGGCAACAAGCTCACAAAAGTCAAACATCGCAACAGCGGGTGCACACGTCCCGTCTTGCAGAAATCAGGCGCACAGAGCAAAGATTCGCCTCAAATGGTATCGAGCAATTGCATACGTGCCACAGCCATCCCATCCATCCCCCTTCAAATGCTTCCTTAGAGCGAAGGCAATCTTCTCGTTGGCGTTCCTGCTCCCATCGAGTATTGACAAGCATGCCACATCCACAGCCTCAAACATAGCGCACTCAGTCCAACAAAATCCCTTAGCTCCGTATCTATTCACCTTGGGGTCAGATCGAGGCTTGACCTCGGGAGGGGTGCATCGTCCTGCCCATGCGGGGGGGACGATAACGCCGCCCTGCTGCTGGGCCCTGAGCAGGACAGCAGACCTGGACTGAGGCCTGGTGGCACGGGAGGTAGCAGTCCTCATTTGAGAAGCGTTGAGCTGCATCTCGAGTTCGGGACAACCTGGCAAGAGCTGCGAGAATTCTCGGTTGCAGAGAAGATGTGGCAGCTTAGGCTAAACCCTGACCGACCGAATCTGGAAACTCGACAGAGGAAATTCGGGACCCACTGTCCACCGACTTGTCCCCAGCTTCTACATACGGGTACTGCATCTTGGACAAGTCTTTAAACCGCCTAATCCGGTTAGTAGTTTTAGTATGCTCCCTGGCTTCAGTGGGCATCGCACGGGGGCAATAGGTCTTGGAAGACGGTGAGCAGCCCAAAGTTGGCTGAAAACCAAGTAACCATCCATGAATCCTATCCCACATATTGTGCAGTGGCCTTGCAATCATGTACCCGGGCTATTCTAGTTTTCTGCCGAATCCTGGTGCTATACCGTTGTAGGGTACTGGTGAACAGCACCTGAAGATTATAATCATTACAATTTCCATGAGAATGCCCCCCAATGTAAACGATCAACCTCCATAAATCAAAACCGGAGTCAACCATAATTCAAGCAATCAAGCATAGATTGACAGTATTACAACTTACAACCATCGAATTGATGCCATGCGGGGTGCCATCTCTCACATTAACACACTAATGGAGTGTGGAGGCTATACTGATACACCACTGGTGTACACACACTAGCATGCAGTGTCAATGTACCGCAGTACATGGTCTATACCCTTCAAAGTGGCCACCTGGTCAGCCAGGCAGAGGTCTAAAGGAGACAAGACACCAGTCGAACTTAAAAGGTACCATTGTACCAACCCCCTTTGAACACAATACTAGAGTAGACGCCCGAAATGACACGTCCCACGTTCCAAACAATGTGAAAAATTGGCGTCACGATAACAGGGGAGTCCAGCTACAGTCGAAAACCTCGGAGCTAGGGCCAGGGTTTAACTGCATTTACTATAGGCATAAGGACAAAGGGGTAGTAGTAGTAGTAGGGGGGGGGGGGGGGGGGGGGGCTTCGCGTAACACTCAATCAGCCGACTCCTAGTTTATTCTGCACCATACGAGTGCTGCATGCCAGCTTGTGTACACATTCACAGGCATTGACCACGCTTTCTGGCAAATCCACCCCCCAAACAATTTATTCATGTGCATAACAGCCCAACAACAGACAAAAATCATTCAAACACAGCAGGCAGGACACCCATCACGACTCGCAACTCCTGCAACGCCACAGTTCATACAAATATATACGACATATCAGAAATTTAGAAGTGCTCAAGATAGGAATCTTGTACAGTCGCAACTCATAAGGCACAAGGCCCCCTTTGAATTTACTTATATGGGGCATGCGGAAGTGCAAGAAACTCGCAGGAAGATCATGTGTACCTCTGGTGGTTGGCCCCAGTGCAAACGGGCTGGCCCTCTCAACCTCACTCCTCGTATAAGGCGTACTATTTATATATTCATGTGTACCTAGCATAAGAATTCCAGGACTAGCTCCCGGACGAAGGAAGGTTGTCACAACAACATGTTGATGCTAAAGGCCGACAGAAGCTGCTGGCAGACCTGGTGGACAGCATCTGCTCCCCCCCCATGCACTAGCAGCAGTTTTCGAAGCACATCTTGAATCTTGTACAGGATGATGAACTCCTTAGGGCGAGGGAAGTGCTCATACAGGCACCTGCAGAGGGTTGGCATAGGACAAAGGGCGGCTGAGACTATGCAACAGCACTGCAAATGGAGTCGAATATCACTCACAGCACAGGGATGGTAGTTCTTGGCCCTTCTAGAGGGCAGGAGCCCCCAGGGTTACCCATTTGTCTATCCGACCGACCGTCTGACCGAGATGAAGCCTGGCAAGTCAGCCAACGGTCTCGTAACTAACTCGCTTCCGTTGCCACCTGTCGCTCTGTCGCGAACACCTCTCCGCCATTTTTTAACGTCGCTTGCGACGCTGCATATACCTTGTTTTGCTGTGCACCAGATGCAAGAAGTGAGCGTTGTGTCCCTTGCACAACAGATGCTCCTAAACCCTCAAGCAGCGCTTTGTCAGTGGTGCGGGTGTGATTGGGCGTGGGCTGGCTACTCCCGCCAGCCTTAAGGTACCTACTGGATTGTTCCAAGTAGGAGTTACTCCTCCAATCAAATCTAATAATAAATTGAGTTTAGGGCTAGCATAGGGAGGCCCAAACTTAAAGGCAAAAATCCTCCTTGAAAAAAGGAAAGCAGCCCACCTAAGGTCTCTTAGCATCTGGCTGCAGAAGTCACATTTTATGTGGGTACTAGCTAACAGCCTCAACACACAAGAGATCGCTCACAAGCACAACACCATGCGTCACGATTGAAACCAACAAGTCACCTTCCAGCCTACCTGATAATCTCCAGGATTTTGACTTGAAGAATGGGCGCTGAAATGTCAATCATTGCCACCAGCCAGGGCACAAGGCCCCCAACAGCCACGGCCACCGCAAGCTTTGAGGAGCGCCCGATCATGAGCCGCAAGGTATCCAAGAGTTGTGGCATGACCTGGATTTCCTGCTTTGTGAAGCTTCGGCCGTACAAGTCCACAATTTGCAAGGCTGACTCACGCTGCGTCAGCTTTTGCTCCAATCGATTGTGGTCCTCAGCAAGCCAGGTATCCAAGGCCTGGAACACACCAACCTGGACTAATTGGTCCTGTGGAAAAGTTGGTGGAAGGATAGTAAGCATCACCAACAAATAAATAAACAACGCCTTATTATTGTGGTGTAAAGTTGGGGGGGCCAGCCCGTTTATTTGCACTGGGGCCAACCACCTATATGTGTAGAGCTTCTTTCACTTGACCCCTCCTAAAATTTATAGTTGATCTTGATTGTCTCAGGTTGGGCAAGTCCCTGTAGCCAAAGTTGCTACCCCTGTAGGGTACACACACCTGTAGAGATGTGCAACGTGGCAGTGGAGGAGTCTCGAGGGAAGCTCTGTTGGGGACTGCAGAGCAAAGGATCTCATTCAGACCATCAATCTTCTATCAGCAGGAACCCAGCATAAAGTACAGGCCAGAGGGCTTCTGGTTCAAAGGGGCAATACGCCACGGTATGAACCAATCTACCGACTGATACCACATGGACAAGTTCTATGCAGCGTCACATGCGAATGGCGGAAAGTGTTCGCGACGGAGCGACAGGTGGCAACGGAAGCGAGTTAGTTACGAGGCCCTTGGCTGACGCGTCAGGCTTCGTCTTGGTCGCCGAACAGACGGACAAATGGGTAACCCTGGGGGCTCCCGCCCCCTTGAAGAGGGGGCTCCGCCAACAAGCACGAACAACAGTCTCTTCAGGTGCAAACCACGCCAAGGAAAGCCAAGCAAGCCACAATGCATGACACGATTTTACGGGTGCAGTCGAGGGGGCAGTAGGCCGGTCTGTAGTTTTAGTCATTTAGGGGGCCAGGGGCAGTGACTGGTAAGCCAGTAAGAAGTAATAGCTCCGGTGCAACCTGATTATGAATACATAGGGACCGGCATACCATGTGATGCTGACCAAAGGCGAGTATGATCTAATATGAAATCGTACATAAATGATAACTTTAGCCTATTTAGACTGCCGGCATTATATGATATTGTATACAAATGGTAACTTAAGCCTAGTCAGACTGCCGGCATCATATGATAACATGATATCATATTGCTGTTCCCTAGGAATAAAGCTCAGGAACACTTATCACACCTGCTCTGTCAGGAGGTGCAAGCAACACCAAGGAAAACCAAGCAAGCTATAAGGCAGGACACAAGTAATAGCTATGGTGCAGCTTGACTAGAAATACAGCACATAAACACTCATCACACACCACACCTGCTCTGTCAGTAAACGCAAGAGGACGTCCACCCCCTTTGCATCCCACAACTTGGCTCTGGTGGACGGGGAGTTTGTCACCATTCCTATGAGCATGGGAACCACAAAGCCTCGTTGCGCTCCCCATCGCCCCGACCTCTCTGCTGGGTGCGCAGGAACTGCTCCACCAGTGGATGGTGAGGGGCCAATCTGCGACAAGGGCACACCATATTCTCCCATTATTTAAGTTATTATTATCATTCTTATTATAATTATTATAATGTACCTTAATGTACATTATTATCAATGTAATTATTATATACATTATTATGAGTGTGATTAATGTAGTAATTAATAACTAAGAACTTAGTACATAAATAATAAGAAATCATGAAGTAGTACTGTTCATACCACACACAGCTAGGGACCAGCATATCATGTGATGTTGACCAAAGGCGATAATGATATCATTTGATGTCATACAAATTGCATCATATGATATTGTATATAAATGGTAACTTTAGCCGAGTCAGACTGCCGGCATCATATGATATTATATTGCCGTTCCCTACACACAGCACATTCAGGGCAGATGGGGGTACCAAGAAACTGAACTGCTGTCAAACATGCAAGTGCGTGTGTCACTGCGACAAGGGCAAACAGGATTATAGCAGTTCAGCGGATGATTTAGAATTCAACTATTTGAAACAGGCCAAAGGTCGTACATGGTTCTCAAAATTTGCTCCGGAAAAAAAATCAGGCGCCATCCAATATGGACTTCCAAAAAAAGTGTGACATTTTTCCACACACCAAAATCTGCCAGCTTGACCTATCCAGTTCTTGAAAGCAGAAAGTGAATTCTGGGAGAATTGTCGTGAAGTTGCCCTGAAAAACGAGGTACAAAGTACGACCAACGACTGTTGGTTCTAAATCCTCCTCCGAATTTCTATAAGTTCCCATCGGACTCCCCCCTATTGCTTTGAACATCTACACTCGGCATCCCACCATGCGCGCCCATCTTCACATCCTCTGTTCCATTATCATCATCCAAGGAGCCATCTCCACATCCTCTGTTCCATCAACATACCCACGGAACATGCACATCATACCCAAAACAAAAAGGCTCACCGCATCGGTTGCAAGCGCACAAAGGTGCGTGATGATTCCAGCGCTGGAAGCAGCTTCCAAGTGAACCTACAGAGCAGCCACAGAGAATGTGATCAGTGTATTGTACAGTATATAACTCACATAAATGGTACAGTATATAACTCGCATATATGGTATGGTATATTGCTCACATATATGGTATGGTATATTCCTCACATATATGGTATGGTATATAACTCGCATGTATGGTATGGTATATCGCTCGATAATCTTGGGGACCAGTACAATATTAACATTCCTACTCATATGTCACTAACCATTGGACAAGGATGACAGCAACTTGCAATTAGCGATTTAGCAAACAGAGCCAGCACCCCCTTGGTGAAGACATCTTGATAATTGTATTTGCTGCCGAAGAAAGCAAGCAGCCAAACTGCTGGCTGGAGCCATGCAACCAAGTTCAAGTTGCAGACATCAAGTTTCCTGGGGGTACACCACAGCAAGAGCCCTACGACAGCCTGCACCCTGTTCAGATTGTTAAACAGGAGTTCAGGGTGTTAAACAGGTGTTCAGGGTGTAAACACCTGTTCAACAACTACATGTTTAACCAATGATGTACACAAACAGGTGTTTAACACCCTGAACACCTGCTTAAGAAACTGAACATGGTGCAGGCTGCTGTAGGGGAGGCACACACCTTTTTGTTGAAGTTGGATATGTTATATAGCGCATGAAGCGCCTCCAGTTGAACCTCGGGTCCTCCTACTTGGCTCAATCGCTCGCGGGACAGGAAGGGCACTAGAGTGGCGATGGCACCAGCATCTTTGATGGACTGCAAGACATCATGCTCGCTCGTCAGCCAGCGCAAGCACTTCATCAGCTGCATCATGCAACAAGGAGAGGGCCCAGTGATTATGTGATTAGAGTCTTTAAAATTGAGCATTCAAAGGTTTGATAAGGCTACAAGTTGTGTCTGGTGAGTGAGCTGGTGAGAGAGCTGTCGCCACCGCCATTAAGTCACGAGAGTTTCTAACATACTGCAAAGGGGTGGTAGTGGTGATGGCAGTGGTGGTGGTAATGGGTGGCAGTGGTGGTAGTGGTGGGGGTGGTAGTGGTGGGGGTGCACATGCGCGTGAGGAAGTAGGAGTGTGTATGATGTGCGTGGGTACACTTGTATTGACTCTTTCTTTGCATATATGAGTATATGCTTCAGAATATATGATACTGCAAGAGTACATAATATTGTAATGTAATATATATGGAGGCAAGCATGTATGATTGCCTCCATATAAGTATGATTGCCTCCATATAAGTACTCCTCAGACGTGATGGGGGTCCCTTGCACTAGTTTAGCCAGACCCATGTGTCGCCATGCAGCGACGGAATGGCGACACGTTGCCGAGAAAGAGAACAGTGATGACCTGGCACAGCTACTTATGAGGAGCAGGATGTCAGATGGTGATAAGGGATTTTGTTCAAATCTGAAGGAGGGTTTTTTCTAGCTTAATGGATTTAGGCCTCCTCCAGGGACAGCGTTTTAATGCTTTATACAGCTTTTATAGCCTTTTGAAGCTTTTTAGGGCCATTAGGGCAAACAAAAAAACTTTTCTTTCTCACTTTTTATAGCAATACTTTCGCCAAAACAGGGTCAGAACTAGCTCTTGCTATACATAGCGGGAAAACATTCCTGATGGTGATCACATCCCAGAGGATCCAATAATAGAATGGCAGAACCATCTCGACGAAGGGTTCAATGGTAAAGATTGTTAAAATTATGAAGGTGCGGGGTTCGAATCCCTACGGGTGCGCTTTAGTGTCCGCGGTCGCTGTAAACTGCCATGGTAGCTTCGTCCAGATAAAGTAGCTGGTCGTTCCATACCGCCGTAAGACTGGGCTCCTTTAATACCACGCCCTACCAGGAGTTATCATTACTTTGAATGGTAGAGATGTAGCATGCAAGGTACTACATTTTGTCGAATTGGTCAGCGCTTAAAGCGCACAAACGTCAAATTGATCAGCGTTGTGTAGTGCAAAAAGCGCAAAAACTGCGCGCTGCGCCCACAGGGAGGTGAAAAAAACTGCGCAAAACGCGCAGTGGGGCTAAAAAAGCGTGCGCGAAATTGCGCTACCGCGCGCATTTTGTTGTACCCTGGTAGCATGCACTAGATGATCACACCGGACAGACAATTTAATCATGCAACAGGTTTGTATCCCAAGGGCCAGGCTGCAGATCTCCAGATACACGCCCAGCCCATCACTGTTTTTAATTTGGACTCCCTACAGCAGCTTCTAGGCAGCTTGCCGAGCTAGCCACCAGGCTGCGCCGAAAGATTTCAGCAGTGCTGGACAGCTATTTATGTCAGCTTCCAGGTGCCCTAGGTTCCTGTAGCATGCAAAGACGAAAACAAAAACAGCAAAGCCCATTCAAGGGCGCTACCTAGACGCATAGACGGAAACAAAAGCAGTGCAGCCCACCTTCACAAGCTGTGGGCCCTGCATCTTCACCAAACACTCCAGGTGCTGCCGCAAACAATCTTTTTCACAGAGGAAGCTCTTGACCACACCGTCTGCGTGAGCCATCACCAGCAGCAGGGTGCTCACTTTATCACACAGCCAAGCAGGCATGTCACTAGGCGGGGGGGGGACAACAGCAGTAGAGGCAGAGACAGAGATTGAGCCGGCAAGAACAGGTGCCGCTGTGCCCAAGGGGACACTTAAACTAGGGAACTGCGCCAGGAGTCCTCTTGAAGACTGGGGCTGGGTGACGCTGTACATACTCTTTGACGCTTTTTCCATGAGGGCCTTTGGATCAGCCACTGAAGCCGAACGAGATGTTGGGCCTGCTGCTGTTGCCCCTTTCAGTGAGGTGGGACCCGGGGATGAGATTCCTGCAGCACTTCTCTGCTGCAGTTGCAATATCACCTACGCAAGCGATTAGTAAGGCAAGTTTGCGTGTGTGTGGGGTGTGTGTGTGGGGGGGGTGGGGGGGGTAGGTGGGTGGCTGGGTGTGGGTGGGTGATGCAGTTGCAATATCACCTGCGCACGCGATTATTTAGGCAAGTGAGAGGTCTAATAGTTGAACAACATCAGGAAGCAGTGCAGTAGAGTAGTAGTACTGCATCAGTTTGGAGGTGCAATTAGAAAGGCATGTGAAGCATCGTGGACGCAAAGCTATGGATCAAATTTTAGGAGCTATATGAGAGCTATACAGCTTACAAGGTTGCACGAGCCTCATGTTCGAGCATCCAGGAAGCATTATCCTCAACATTTTGTTTTGGGGGCTACGGGTAGCAGCTTCTATGCAACTCCCTTTCCCTGTCCTTGGGCCAGAACTGAAGCCAGCTAGTGCATCTGAAAGGCACTCCAATAGCTAACAGCTGGGTTTGACCCAGTGGCTGGCTATTGGAGCTGGTGGGAAGCTGCTATGAGTAGCCCCAAAGGAAACAGTGACTTTCCTCCTGCGTGTAGAAACAATATCTCTGCCCAGAACAGATCCAGCAGACGTAGAACAAATTGTCGGTCAACTGCAAAACTCTGTTGACCCTTCCCAGGCGAAGACTCAGACCGAAGTTATATATGGCTATCACTTTACCTGCTTTAGCACCAGGAACAGTCGCGGTACAATGCCAGCTTGCGCCAGCATCCGACATTTGTAATTCAACGGAAGGGATGCATAAGCCTCCAGGACGCGCCATATGCACTGAAGGCCTTGGTACGTGAGACGGCCGTACATCAGAGGACTGGAGGAAGGAGCAGCGGCACCTGGAGTTGACTCACTGGCTGACGTGCCATCTCCTACCATCTTCACTAAATGCCGAATCCTGCGTGTGAGTTGGTGGGACAGCAGCACAGGCTTACTAGATAAAATACTAGATGAAAAATTGCAGTGGCTAAAGAGACCTAATACATAGTTTTTATTTTCAGCTACCGGCGGCAGCTTCTAGGCAGCTCACTGGGCTCTTTTTTCATCCAAACCTTCAGCAACCTAGGCACCTGGAAGCTGATATCGTCAGCTTTCCAGTGCTCCGGTAATATTTGGGTTTGGCTCAGTGGCAGTCTCAGGGAGCTGCCTAGAAGCTGGTGCAGGTACCCGAAAAGAAAAACCGCGCTTCAATACCTCACCACAACAACAGCAGGCGCTAACTGCCTGAGGCACTGGATGCAATGGTGCAGTGGCTACAGAGGCACTAGATGAAATATTGCAGTGGCTACTGAGAGCCACTAACTTCACAGCGAAGGGCTTCACCAGAGCTTTTTTTGGCGGAGCCCCACCTTCTTGGGGGGGGAGGGGGGGGGGGGGGGGAGCCCCCCCCCCAGGGTCACCGCGTTGTCCGATTGTCTGTCTGTTTGTCTGTCACGCTCCAATCCTGGGCCTTACTGCCCCCTGGGCTTGTCGTAAACCCAATCTACACCCTTGCAAAGCTCAGACAGCTCAAACCTCGCCGCCAATTTTGAACCCACACTCCGCCAATTTTCTGCGACGCTTGCAACAGGCCTAGGACTTGTTCGTTTCAGAAAGGGGGTCTTCTGGTAGCTTTCAGGGATTTGGTACTTTCCAAGGGTGGGGTCCAGGTAGCGATTTGGGCGGGGCAGCCCAAAGGGCCGCCCCGAGGGGTTGAGGGTTTGGGTGTCAGGGAAGCGGAAGTTTGGGCCAAAACGGGGTTCCGGGTAGCGATCCCTATAGGTAGCGGGGAAATAAGATATGGGCTACACGCCCAAGCACTCACCATATCCACCCACATGGCCACATGTTTCCCCATTTAGCCCATTGGCAGTGCAAAAGGTTTTGAGTTACAACAGCGCCCCCCCCTCACCTCCCCCCCTGGACAGACATGCATATATTTGCAACACAATATGCTGATGACTCAGCCTTTCGATAGATCAGAGGATCATAATCCAGATATTCCGTTCACATTTATGGACAATTGTTTTTTAAACTGTCTATTCTACTCAGTATGCTCCTTGGGTTCCGTGGGTATCGTAAAGGGGAACTTGGACTCGGGGTTGGCTGACAAAACATGTAACAATCCAACCTACCAATCTACCACATGTTTGGAAAATTACACTTGAAACGTGAAACATAGGATACTATTATCTTGGCATGGAACAAAAGAAGCAATCATTCATTTTGTGAGTGGCATGTCTTTTTTTGAAGCTCGCTTACCCTTGCCAAGTGGTTAAACTGTCGGTGTAGAGACTTGGACATGTCTATAATCGGTATGAGTTTGAAACCTATCGCACCCCCTGGTTTCTGTGGCTATCGCACAGAAGGGAGCAATGTATTCAGCAGACTGCGAATAGCCGGCGTATAGAACCTTGTTACAATGATTCTCAATTATTCTTACCCTTGACACGCAATAAACATGTGAAGCGTGGACTGTTGAGTGAAGCACAGCTGCTGAACAAACCCAGCCGCCTTGAGTCTTATGTCCCCTGACCAGTTGGGAGCTGTGTAGGCGCATGCAGCTGGCAGGAGGCCTACCAGGCACAAGCATTCTAAAAGCCGAACATCATTCTTGGTCAAGCTGGCTACCAAGTCCAGGGCAGATGACACGTTCTGCAAGGGAGTGGATGAGAATCAGGGGTTGCTTGAAGGTGATACTTAATAGCACAATTCCCCCCCCCCACCCCCCCCCACCCCTTCCCCCCCGCTAACAGTAGCGATCGCTACCTGGGACACCGTTTGTGGCCAAACCCTCTACTACCCTGAGAATCCCCCGCCCTGCCCACAGAACCCCCCCGAGTACCCCTCGGACCGGCCCTCCAGGTCACCTACCCAAGTCACTACCAGGAGCCCAACCTTGAAAGACACAAAATCCCTGATTGCTACCAGAGGACCCCCTTTCTGAAACGAAAGAAAATATATGTATAGCACAAGTGCTACATAACGTACCATCGTGTTTTAGGGTGCCACGGAAGAGCCTTGGGGCTTGCGTTTTAGCCCTATGAAAGCTACTAGCACCCCGAAGACTGCTAGGAGTACCATGGTGCTACATAGAGATATATTGGTTTATTTCCTTAAAAACAACTCTAGTGAGAATGTATGAGAATGTATGTACAAGCACTATTTCTGTTTTGGGCTACACATGGCAGCTTCTAGTCAGCCCCATTTGCCAGCCATTGGGCCAAGGCCAAAGCTTGCAGCTGCATTGGATTGCCTGTCACATTGCCTTTCAGACACACTAACCCCAGCTGCTGCGCATAGCCTAAAAAAGAAACAGCGTGTATGAGGACACATGGACACATGATCCGTGAGATCTCCCCGTTCAACGAATGGCCCAAAGGCAACAAGAGCTCCTTGAACGACGTAGGTGCCGGGTTCAAATCCTCACGGGTGCGCTTAAGTGTTCGCGGTTGCTGTTAACTGCCATGGTAGCTTTATCCAGGTAAAGCAGCAGCCTGTTCCCTACAGCCTTAAGACCACCACGCCCCACCAGGCATTATCACTATTAGGACGTAAGAAGACAGCTATGTTAGTAGGCTGATAATATATTTCCTAGGTACAAGATATTTCCCGAGAGTCCTGGAGGGAAACACGGTGTCATGGGTGAGCAAGGGAATGGATGAGGATGTATGAGGACACACGGAGGCAGTGCATGTGAGAGGACGGCTATGCTTGCAGGCTGACAATATATTTCCTGGGCCAGGCCTGGACACAAGAGATTTCCTGGGTACAGAGATTTTTTGGAGGATTGTTTTGAGTCATGGAGGGAAAGACAATGCCATGTGTGAGTAAGGGACAAGCATGTCCATCAATGACACATCAATGTCGCATGGAGGCAGCGCATTTGAGAGGACAGCTGTGGTGCACTATATTTCCTGAGAGTCATGAAGGGGAAAACGGTGCCATGCGTGAGAAAGCAACACGCGTGGCCATCAGCGATTTTTTTTCATTTCTGAAAGTGGGTTTTCCTAGCTTTATGGCTTTTAGGCCTGCTCCAGGGACAGCGTTTTAGTGCTTTCTATAGCTTTTTGTAGCTTTTTAGGGCCAGTTAGGGCAAGCAAAAAAAACTTTTTTTATAGCGATAATTTCGCTCGAACAGGGTGAAAACTAGCGATCGCTATATATAGCGGAAATACAAATTCCTGGTGGTCATCAATGATAGCCACCAGTCACTGTTTTTTTCTTTTCGGCTAAAAAGCAGCTTCTAGGCAGCTCCCCTGGCTTGCTACCCAGACAAACTTTAAGCAACCTAGAGCACCTTGGAAGCTGTCGTAACCAGCTTTCTAGCGCTGCTGAAATTTGGAAACTTAGCCCAGTGGCTCAGGGGGCTGCCTGGAAGCTGCTGCTAGTAGCCGGAAAGAAAAGCAGTGCCACAAGTGCACTGATTTGGGACAATGATTTGGGACAAGGAAACCTCCCATCTAGCTTCAAGAGAGCACTCACAACTGCATTCTGGCTTTCCAAAAGTTCCAGTAGAACCAGGACCCCGCCCTCTGCTAGGAAGAGTTGCTTGAATTCCGAAGCCTGGACGCTTCTCATAAAACCTTCGAGTTCCATGCAACCGCTCATCACAGAACTCTGTATGCTCGACGGGCGCAGCTTGTGAATCAGCAACTTCACCTGAGCAGTGATGAAGGTGGTGGTGAGTTGGTGGTGGTGTGTGTGGTGGTGGTGTGTGGTGGTGGTGTGTGAGGTGCTTGTGCGTGGTGGTGGAGACCAGCGGAAGCTCTAAGATGACGGGCGCAACATGCGAATCAGCTCCTTCACCTGCGCAGTGACAAAGGTGGTGGTGTGTTGGTGGTGGTGTGTTGGTGGTGGTGTGTGGTGGTGGTGTGTGGTGGTGGTGTGTGAGATGCTGGTGCGTGGTGGTGGAGACCAGCGGAAGCTCTAAGATGACGGGCGCAACATGCGAAACAGCTCCTTCACCTGCACAGTGACGAAAGTGGTGGTGTGTTGGTGCTGGTGTGTGCTGGTGGTGTGTGGTGGTGGTGTGTGGTGGTGGTGTGTGAGGTGCTGGTGCATGGTGGTGGAGACCAGTGGAAGCTCTAAGATGACGGGCGCAACATGCGAATCAGCTCCTTCACCTGCGCAGTGACAAAAAAGGTGGTGTGTTGGTGGTGGTGTGTTTGGTGCTGGTGTGTGGTGGTGGTGGTGGTGCAGACTAACGGAAGCTCTGAGATGACGGGCGCTACATGCGAATGAGCTCCTTCACCTGCGCAGTGACACAGGTGTTGGTGTGTTGGTGCTGGTGAGTGTGGTAGTGGTAGTGGTGGTGGTGCGTGGGGGTAGTTCTAGTGCGTGGTGGTGGTGGTGCAGACCAAAGGAAGCTCTGAGATGATGGGCGCAACATGCGAATGAGCTCCTTCACCTACGCAGAGACAAACATTTTTTAATTTAAGATTTATGCAGGCCAGCTTGAGTCGCAACTTGGGCTACTCAAGCTTGGTTTCAGGATTGTTGCGTAGCCATCGCATGGCGGAGGGCGGAGCCTCAGAAGGGGGGGGGGGGGGGGGGGGGGGGGGGGGGGGGGGGGGGGGTCGGGGATTCATGCGTCGCCATGTAACGACAGAATGGCAACACGTAGTCGAAAAGAGAAAAACTGGTGGCAAAAGCCAACTGAAGATTTGTTGCTTTTATTGCTTGTGCAAGCTGCATGAGTTGAACAAAGGCGATCATTCTAAAATTGCAAGGAGCTAGAGGGCTTGTCTTCAGAACTTGAAGGAAGAGAAAGCTGGGCATAAAGCTTGGTCCAAACACAGAGCTGTCAGCCTTGCTCTCATGCTCACAAATATGCAGAAGTTAGGCAGGAGCTACAGTTACTCCTAGGGACTGGCATATCATATGATATTGACCGAATGCGAGTATGATATCACAAATTGAAAATTTGCTTCATGTGATATTGTATATAAATGGTAACTTTAGCCTAGTCAGACTGCCGGCATCATATGATATCATATTGCCATTTCCTTTTACTCCACAAATATTTCATAAGCCCTCAATGCTATAAGTTGAGCTACAGGTACATTTGGAGTCCAGTAGGGCAGGAAGAAAAATGTGACAATCATCATCATCATCACTGTGTAGACTTGTGCACCCACCTTTCCCTTATTCTCTGTGAGCACAGGCGTACTACTACTAGCGCCACCAACTGCGACATACACCTCAGCACCACCAGATGATGCCCCGGCATAGTGACGCCCGGAACCAGAGGCAGCCATACTGGGGTGGCCCTCAGCGCCCTGGCCAAAGGCGCCTGTCAAACTCCCTGCATTGAACAGTCCTCCACTGTGCTGCGCGGATGAACGCAGCCCACCACGACCTTCCAATGCTGCAGTCCCCTGTTGACACAAGGAGAAGGCCAAGAGCTGTGAGTGCTTTAAGGATGTTCACCTATTCTCCTCAGCAGAAGACCCCAAAGCATATATTTTCTTCTTACCCTTATCTGATCGTGATCCGGTAAATAACCTTTTATCACTCCAATCATTGTACCTAATACATTCTTATATCCCTACCAGTAACTTCTCACCTTGGTGGCGGTGGTGGTGTGTGCAGACGTGCAGGAGGGTGTGTGTAGGTGAGTGAGTGTGTTTTGGTGGTGGTGTGTGTGTTGGTGTTGGTGGTGTGTTTGGTGCTAGTGTGTGGTGTGTGGTGGTGGTGGGGTGTGCGTGCATGTGTCAATGCGAGTATGTGTGTGTGTGTGTCAATGCGAGTATGTGTGTGTATATCAATGCGAGTATGTGAATGTGTGTGTGTCGATGCAAGTGTGTGCATGTGTTAATGCGATAATGCGTGAGTGTGTGCGTGTGTGTCAATGTGAATATGTGTGCGCGTGCATGTGTGTGTGTCAATGCGGTTATGTGTTTGTGTCCATGCTGGTATGTGAATGTGTGTGTGTCAATGCATGTTTGTGAATGCGTGTGTGTGTCAATTTGAGTATGTGAATGTGTGTGTGTCAATGCGAGTATGTGTGTGTGTGTGTGCGTGTGTCAATGCGAGTATGTGGATGTGTGTGTGTCGATGCGAGTATGTGTGTGTGTGTCAATGCGAGAATGTGTGTGTGTGTGTGTGATTGTCAATGCGAATATGTGTGTGCGCGCATGTGTGTGTGTCAATGCGGTTATGTGTGGGTGCCCATGCTGGTATGTGAATGTGTGTGTGTGTCAATGTGAGTATGTGAATGCATGAGTGTCAATGCGAGTATGTGGGACCATAGACAAGACGTTGATGGCAATCAGGACTTGCCAATGTCAAGACAACAAGTCCAAGTGTGCGAATCATCAACTCACCACTTGGGTTGGAGCCTCGTCCATCCATGAGCGCAATAGTTCAATGTGTGACACCACGTTGGGAGCCCGACCCAAAGTGCCACTTGTACCAGCTCCAGTGGGACTGCCTCCAGCCTGTAACAATGGCAAGTGTTTTTATATTTCAGATTTATGTTGGCCGGGTTGAGTAGCTACTTGGGCTGCTCAAGCCTGATTTTAGGATTTGTGTGTAGCCATCGCATGCCTGATTTTAGGATTTGTATGTAGCGCCAAACCCATGGGTCGCCATGCAACAACGGGATGGCAAAAAAAATCACAATGACCAGGGTGAGCCGTCCTTGAGTGAATGGTACACAACCAAATAAAACAATAAATAACGTAACATAACATAACATGAAGACGTCCACTAGTGGATATGATGCCTCATAAGGACCTGAGGTAAAATAAATTAAACCACATTCCAACTCGCAACCTCCACTCTGATGCTGTTGTTGCTCACCTACCCACCCAGGATATGCAGTTTACAGTTTACATGCCTGGAACACAGCATGCTTTTATATTATGAGCAATGGCCTTGCATGATCAAATATATTCAATTATTGTCAGAAGAGCCTGGATGAATGATTTGGTTGTAAGAAGAGAGCGCTGGAAGCTGTTGTTACTGCTGAAGGCGGAAAGCAGCGATAAGGCTGGAGCCATTTAAGTAGGAACAGGCATATCATATGATGTCGACCTAAGGCGAGTATGATATCATATGCTATCATACAAACTGCATCATATGGTATTGCATATAAATGGTAACTTCAGCCTAGTCAGACTGCCGGCCTCATATGAAATCATAAATTGACTATACCTACATATAAGCACATTGAATTTCAAGTCAAACAAGTCATATGCAGCATCACAAGCGACGCAGAGAATCGGCGGAGTGTGTTGGCAGCGGAACGACAGGTGGCAACAATGGAGCTGACCGAAGCCACTTAGTTATGAGACAGTTGGCTGACGTGTCAGGGTTACATTTTCCGCTCGGTTGGTCAAACGGACAAATGGGTAACCCTAGGGGCTATTTTTTTGTTCCCTTCATTTTGAGTTTCCTTTCATTTTTACTCTAAAAATATCTCATTTACACCCCCAACTCCCCTAGTCTAGCTCCTCTCTCGTGGGTTAAGTGACAGCCCCTCCTGGTGCACACCCCCATTCTCCTTTACTCATGACAAAAAAATGAACAAAATTAGCTGGGGCCACTCTTAGGGGAGGCTCAAAAATCAGGGATTTTTTCCCGCTATACATAGCGATGGCTAGTTTTGTCCCCGTTTTACACAAAAGTAAACAAAACAAGTTTTTTTGATTTTTTGCCCTAGTACTCACTTGGATACTCTGCATGAAATCTGTCAAAGGTCCCTCCTGGCCAGCGGATGAGGTTGACGCATTTAGAGTCTCTGTTCGCTGTATCTTACTGGCATCCGTGCTTGCTCTTGTGGGCATCCGTGCTGAGCTATGTTGGTTAATGCTGCCTTTCTCTGCTGCAACACCAGAAGTGCTAATGCGTTTGCCTTCAGCGTGTCCCTGCATGGAGGTGCTCTCACCTGCAGGGGTAGGGGGAAGCTGGTCAGCACTAGGGCTTAAGTTGTTCAGGTTCAGGGCGTTTAGGCGGTTTAGGTTAAGGGGGGTTAGGCTTAGGTTTAGAGGGCTCGGGTTTAAGGGGTTTAGGCAGTTTAGGTGGTTTAGGCATAGGTGGTTTAGAAGCTTTAGGAAAAAAGTGTGGACCAGCGAAGTGCTGACCAGCTCCCTCCTACCAGGGCAGGGCAGGCATTGTTGTAGCAGGGGACTATTTGCTGGAGGATCATGATAGGCTGTGAAACAAAAGTAGGGGACGAGCGCTGTTTACTTTTTGGACTACGCGTAGCAGCTTCCACCCAGCTCCATTAGCTAGCGGCTGAGTCAGGCCCAGAGATAACAGCTGCATTGTAATGCCTGTCCTGCCAGCATTCAGATGCACTAGCTAGCTTCAGGTTAAGCCCAAGAAGGGGTGAAAGGAGCTGCCTAGAGGCTACTACGCGTAGCCCAAAAATGAGACGGTGGTTGTAGAAGGGGATTATTTGCTGGAAAGTCGTGATAGGATATGAGAAAGAAGTAGGTGACAAGACGATGATTGTAGTTTGCGCTTGGCATGGACACATGCACAGGGAACCTGTTCCCCAACCAGGTTTGTGTTAGACGCTGCATCTTGCGACACAGGCCCAGATTTTGGAGGACAGGTAGAACCATAGAACAGCTAACGCTGACAGGGTCCGTTGCGTCGTAGACACAGATTTTGAAACCGGTTGTGTCTCATGATGTAGATTTTAAAGTCCCCCAGAACAACTCTGTCCCCAACACGGACCAACCTGAAAATGCATCTTCCACATTTGGGTCTGAGACCCCCACACTAGGATCTGAATCCAGACAAGCCGCTGCAATGACTGTTGTGGTCACACCGCTGAGAGCTCCCGCTCCACCCAGTGCTGCTGCAGCACCCGATGTATCAGAACTACGGTCGTCCTCTTCAGTCTCTTCGTCAATGGAACGGTCTGCACCCTTAGCTGCGGGGTCATTCTCATACGCTATCATACGAGAAACCACTGAGTGGACTGTCTCATGCGCTTCATTCACCTGGAGTGTTGTTCAAGATTATGATTATGATTATGATGATAATGATAATGAGGACATTTTTCCTGGTGCCCTACTGGTCTCCAAATGTGCCCGGCTGGACGAAGTCAAGAGGGACTAATGAACATCAGGAACAAAAAAGGAGAAAAAAGGAAAAGAAGAAAACAGCTTTATGTGCCAATCAGCCGGGTGAAAACGTTCCTCAGGTACTACAGAAGTTATGTTTCATGATGAGCCAAAATCTTCGTTTGCGAGTGGGCAGCATGTTGAAATGTTTTTTACTTATTAAGAATAATATGTAACAACATTTACGAAAAAAGAACCTGCTTTTCATTTCGTTAAAAAGTAATGAATTAGGTTCTTTGACACCCAATTTAAGACCATCTCAAAAAGGTTGTAGAACTCCTCCAATACCAGAAACATCTAGGGCTCGCGACCCTCTTCTAATAACAGCCAAGGATGTCCAACCCCAGAGGGGTTGCCCTTGAGGGTTAGAAACGGGTTGAAGGCCGCCTTTTCAAGTGAGAGGGATTCAAGAGCTGAGAGGAAGAGCTAACCGGGTTGCAATACATGCTGCTCTCCCTCGCCCACCACCAGTGGTGTTCATTTCACATTTCTGTAGGTCCAGCAGCAAAATTTACGACGCAAGCCTGACTTAAAGATTGCGGCGCAGCACGCAAGCCTGACTTAAAGATTGCGGCGCAAAGGGGGTAGCGTGCAGCACTGGGGTCGCACTGATGCTCTCAATTTGCAACGCGTGCCACTAAAACAAATGGTGCCCATCACCTTACCTTGCCAGACGTGGCTGTACTGCTATGCCGATCTCTAGATTGCTTCCACGTTTTGCGAGTGAGCGTGCGTCGACACTGGAGCCACTCATGGCCGAGGAGCATCGCAGCTGTGGGACGCTTGTTAGGATCCTGTACACACAGTGCATCACAAGTCAGGACCGACATATCATATGATGTAGACATAAGGCGAGTTTGGCATCATATGGTATTGTATATAAATGTTAACTTTAGGCTAGTCAGATTGCTGGCATCATATGAGATCATACTGGCGTTCCCTAATCACAAGAGTCAGACTATCACAGCAATATTTCGTGCGAGCAGAACAAATTCCGCATGTACAAGTAGGATGTCAAAGGCCATCAGTCAATGGTACAAGCAGCAAAACAGAGCCAAGAAACAGACCATATGATACCGCTTTCATGGCAGTTCTCAATGAACATATTCCCACAACTGTCGTGTTTTTTCTTTAGAATTCCATGCAACGCTCCACCTACTGACAGAGGAGCGGTGGATATACAGAAGCAGTAAATGCGTGTGCTTGCTCGAATGCAGTGCCTGCCATGCAGGCCATGAGAAGTTGCCTCAGTTTATCAATGATTGTATGAAGAGAATGGAACACATTTGTTTTGAAAATAAAGATTTAAATGTCGATGATACTGCAAAAGACGGCGAGGAGCCATGCATCCAAGTTCAAGTTCTACCATGCAGGCTGCATCATAGCTTTTCTTTTTGGCTAGCAGCAGCAGCAGCAGCTTCTAGGCAGCTCCCCAGTCTGGCCATTCAGCCAAAGATGACTGAATCCAGAGCACCTTGAAGCTTACAAAATCAGCTGTCCATACCTGCTGAAGTATTTGGGTGTAGCTCAGGGGCGGGCCCAAGGAGCTGCCTAGAAGCTATTCTACGTAGCTGGAAAGAAAAGCTCTGATGCTGACGTACATTACTGAAGCGTTGTAGTGTGTTTTGCGATCAAAACGACCTCCCTCCAAAATCCCAAAGTAATTCCCACATAAACAAGACACCGCTTTAAGCTCGTTACAGTTGCTACCTCTTTTATTGGCGAGAAAATTGACCAGATAGAGAGGGAGTTTGTTGAGGCGGTTGGAGCCTGTCCTGCCTCGTATTTGACCTGAAGCTCGTTACAGATGCTAACTCTTTGATCGGCCAGAAAATCGACCAGATAGAGCGGGTGACAGGTTGGAGTTTGTTGGGGCGGCTGGAGCCTGTCTTGCCTCGTATTTGACGCAATCGTTGATGCTAACGTACCTTGCTGAAGCATTTGAAGAGGAAGTCCTCCAAGAGAGGAGATATCTCTTCAGGCAGAGGTGGGTGGGCATCTTGAACAATTCGGAACAGGGCAGACATAGGCTGGAGGTCAAAGTATGGTGGGCTGCCAGTGAGCAGCTCCACTATCAAGCAACCCACACTCCAAATATCAGAAGCGGACGTCACTTGCGTCATCTCAATGACCTGTGAGGGACAGAGAGCGATGCACACAGTGAGAGGAGAGAATGGCACTGTGTTTTCCAGCACAAGCATGGGCAAGCACCTTCACAACTAATAGGGCACTAGGGAAGTAAGGCACTAGGGCACACGCTCAAAAAGAGGATCAAATGTTTTTTTTTACAAAGACTGAACTGGAGGTCATATCAGAGAAAAACACATATCAGAGAAAATATCAAATCAGATAAAACCTCATATCAGAGAAAATCTTGGCCCACATTTGGCTGGATTGCCAGTGAGGGAAGCTGCCTAGAAGCTGTTGCTCATAGTTGGAAAGGAAATCTCTGTGCCACTTCAAACTGGTATCTAGCCGAGACATACCTCTAGGGCCATCCAATATCCTGCATGTGGTGATTACAGTGATGCCCCCCGCGCACCACCTAACTTTGGGATCCCAATCCCACCTCCATCCCCATCCCCATTCCCAAGCCCATCCCCAACAACAACCCTCACCCTACCCTTCCCTCTTGGACCAGCAGGTGACCAGCAGGTGACCCCAGTGTACCGCCTAACATCGAGAGCCCAATCCTGAGAGCCACCTTCTCCATGCCCAGCACCCGCCTAGCACTGTTTCTTGTTTGTGCTACGCTTAGCAGCTTATAGGCAGCTTCCTTTCCCTGTCCTTGAGCCAAATATGAAGCTAGCTGGTTTGTATGAAAGCTGATATGGCAGGCATTCAAATGCAGCTGAAAGCTTTGGGCTCGACTCAGTCACTGGCTAATGGAGCTGGGTGGATGCTGCTACGTGCAGCCCAAAAAAGAAACACTGTCGCCTAGCAGACGAGGACTTCAATTGAGGCAGCGACATACCTCTGGAGCCATCCAATAAGGAGTGCCCACCACATGCTGCTGCAGCTCTCCACGATTATCCTCTAGCTCCCCCAGCTTGGTGGCGACGCCAAAGTCGGCCAGCTTGACAACACCCTGAGGCCCAAAGGCAATACAGCTTAGAGAGTTGGTTGGTGGTTGGCTCCCTTTACCTCATGCCTTGTAAAAAGGCGTAATATTTACGAATTGATTTTTTTTACTTACCTACCTACCTACTTCCGGGGGGGGGGGGGGGGGAGAGAGAGAGAGAGAGAGAGAGAGAGAGGAGAGAGAGAGAGAGAGAGAGAGGAGAGAGAGAGAGAGAGAGAGAGAGAGAGAGAGAGAGAGAGAGATGGAACAGTAGCTAATCATAAGTACGAGATGCATCATTGTGAGCATGCAAAAGTGAGAATGGCAGATCATACGTGCATACCTCTTTGGATTGCAAGATGTTGGCCCCCTTAATGTCTCTGTGCACTACTCCCTGCTCGTGCAGGTACTGCAGGCCAGCCAACACCTGCATTCGATGAAAACAATGGTGGCCCATTAGTAGGGAAAGGCAACAAATATTTGTGTTTGAAAAACTAATATTAACTAATATTATGATAGTGCTGGATAGTGTCACAATAATATTAGTTTTTCAAATAAATTCGAAATTCTGGTGAGATGGCGCGTCCGACTATTGTTATATTATAGTATTTAATATTATGTATTCACTAATATTACATAACGTAGCCGACCCCTACCCATTATTGCCTCTCGCATCATGAGTTACAAGATTCCAACAGTTATCACAACCTCTGGGCTCAGATGCACTTGGATTGTTGCACAGTGGTGACCTGCCACTCTCACTAGCGTGTGATCACTAGGAGCCAAGCATGTGCCTGCATTAACCTCCATATCTGGTGGTGCTTGTATTGACCTATGTATACGGCCTGTCCTTCTGCCCAATTTGAACAATAAACAAGGCTACAAGACTTCAAGTGTGCACCTTGGGGAGGTATGGAACATAATACCTGTCTTCCTCATTGTTTAGGGGGGGGGAGGGGGGGGGGGGGGGGGGGGGGGGGGGGGCTACTCATAGCAGCTTCCCACCAGCTCCAACAGCCAGCCACTGGGTCAAACCCAAAGCTTGCAGCTACCTTGGAATGCCTGCCATGTCAACTTGCACTTGCACTAGCTAGTTTCAGGCATATCTCAAGGATGGGGGAAAGGGGCTGCCTAGTAGCTGCTACGCATAGCCTAAAAATAAACAGTGAATACCTGTCCTCCGGCGACGTACATGCGCCTGGCCTGAGCACCTCCCAGATCCGTTCATCCCATGTTCCCATCATGTAACCACACACACACAACCAAGGCAAAAAACACCATAACAGAGGGAGGCAGCCAAACCTTCCCACTGTGTGCTTGCAACCAAAAAAAGAGGAATGGACATGCCTGTGTGGTGTAGAGAGCAGCAACCGCCTCATCGAAGGTGCCGTACTTGTTCGGACGAATAACATTTGCAAGAGAACCTGAGAGTAATCAAGGGGTAGAGCTTTACTGCGGCATGAGGCACTCTGGAGGAATGAGTGAGCAACTTCAGTAATTAATGCTGAGGGTCTGGACACTTGAACAAATGAACCTGTGTTTCCGGGGGTATTGCACAAGGGGACAAATTGTGTGCAGCTGTCACACATGGGGCTCTTCTGCCCACTCGGCCCGAGCCATGCACAAGAGCAATCATGAGCACATTCCAGTGTGCTGGAGAGACCAAAAACTCCTCCGTATGCTAGCCCCCAAAAGGCCTTTCAGTGTGATTCAGGGTTGAGGATATGGGCTGATGTATCCCTGCATGCAAACTGCTGCATGGGCGCTGGAGTATGTGGGGTTGCAGGCCTGGTACTGTACACCCTGTCTGCCTGCCTTTCAGTCGCTGCACATACCATTTTCCATGTACTCCAAGATGATGTAGAGATGTGTGCGGGACTTAAAGGAGCCTTGATACTTGACTATGTTACTGTGGTTCAATGTCTTCAGCAAATCAATCTCTCCCATGACAGACTGGAGATTGCCATTGGCGACACCTCCCAGAGCTATTTGCTTGATGGCAACAGGCTCTCCACTCTTCAAGTCCATCCCCTTGTAGACTTGGCCATAAGCTCCACGACCCAACTCCTCTCCGATCGTGAAGCGATCCGAGAGAACCGTCTTGTTCGTGGACTTCGGAGTAGCAGTTTTCGCGTTGCTGGCCCACGTCCTCGCGGGCGGGGTACTCCCCGCAGAGGCAGGGTCGTAAGCTACCATCTAAGGATGCCAACGAACGCAGCTAGGGGACAATTTTTAAAAAACTTGCATGACGCAAACTGATATGTTGGATATCGAGGCTTGGGCTCGAGGAATATTGAGGGCAGGGAGAAACTAAAGAAATGAAGAAGCTTGTCAGAAGTAGCTAAGCTACTTGGAAGGGTCGACTTTTTCCGACCGGTCAAACACGAAGGGCCCCCTTCCAATCAACGGGAAGCGATAATCGGCCTAGAATGCTTGCAATCTCTCGTCTGGGATACCTCCGCTCCTGCTGCGCATGAAGAGTTAGGGCTTTGCTTCCGCGGGTCAACAATGCCAAGCCATTTCACCCGATTTCGCCTACAATGGTTCGGATCAGGGGGCCCTTGTTTCCTACTCCCTGCAACCCCTCGGCCTGCAACTGTATACTCGGCCCTTTCTCAAGTTCGGCCCTTGCTTCAAGCACACTTGGTCTTTCCCCCCCCCTTCGCCCCATAACAATTACCTTCAATTTGTTGTCGATTTTGTCTTCTGTCCACCCAAGACCATGCGCATCGACAAAAAAAACCGCTGTCGAGGTCGCGGATCGAGCTGGAGTGCCGCTTCCTGAAGTCGAACGCGATGGGAAAGTTGGATTTCAAGGTTTAGATTTCGCAACACCAGAGCATTAGAGGTTCTGTCCCTGTTGAGGCCGGTCTGTACAACCATGTAGGTAGCTACTTCGCTAGAATGCCAGCACTCCTTAAATTCCAATCGATTCTGGAATTGGCAAGACCCAATGGCATTAAGCCCTGGTCTACTGCAATCAATACATGTGATATGTATATTGCATGTATACTTGTGAGAATTAATTGGAAGAACCCTGCCGGGTGTAGTGGAGCGGGCTTGTCTTGGTTCAACAATGGCCTGTTGATGACAACGCAATGTATGTTTGGGTTGGGAAGCAAACGTGTTCGTTCAATTTGATTTGCCGTTTAAAAATGTATGAACATGTAAACGTATGCATATAAACGTATAAAAACATATAAGTAATTGTTGCACTTCTGGGGGAAAGACTTTTCCATGGTTTTGAAGGAATTGCGGCGTTGCTAATTTCATTGGCATCACATTTAAACTCTCAAAAACAAATCTGGCAAGTTTAGGTTGTCCAAATGTCAGGAAAAGATATCACGACCAGAAAGCGCGCCGACCAAGAAGTGCGGTGCCAATCTAAGGGATCCATTCAATGCCAATAGTATATTAATATTGTCCATGTTCACAGATGTTCACAACATTATTTTATAAGCAGCTCCCTAAGTCAGCTACTGGTTTCAGACCAAGTATGCTGCAGCTTCTAGGCAGCTCTGTGAGTCAGCTACAGGTTTCAGACCAAGTATGCTGCAGCTTCTAGGCAGCTCTGTAACTCAGCTACAGGTTCTAATAATATAAGTATATACCTATATTGCAATATTGTCCATCTTCACATTGCACTAGGCTTGCACCATCAATCCTTCAAGCCCACGTAGGAGCACAGCTTGTGAAATGGAAGGCTAGGTGGCGCTCTGATATGGGTGCTATCCTGGCTATCTAAATCAAACTGTACGCCACATTTAAACAAAATGGTATGTGTGAAAGGTTAATTGTTTTGCATGCTGTGACAGAGGAGATCAATAGCTCTCCGATGAGCTATCTGGATACTAAATCGAATGGAAAACAAGTAAGTGAAGTGCCGGGATGCGTGCTATGCCTTTCAAAGTACAACCCATCCGTTTGTATACGTTTATACTCATACGTTTCGAGAAATAATACACGGTGTATATGTACGTATGAGTATACGTTCACATGCCGGCCCAACCCTATGTATGTATGTATGTATGTATGTATGTATGTATGTACTAGTACATTAGCCCGTGTGGCCGGTGGCCACCCCCCTCCCCTCCCACCCATACTAACCTGCATAAGGGCAATTTAGGCTCATTCTTTCTTCACAAAACCTGATGAACATTTGTATATACTCGACATTTCCGGTGTGCGCATGACCTTCTCTTGCAGTTTTCACACAAAAACTGGAGTTATGTTTAGCAAAATGTCATTTTTCCCCTCCACGCCCCCTTGCACACACACTCCTCCCTCAGTCCCTCCTCCCCTATTTCTTTGCCCCTCCCTCTCTCCTCCTTCATGCCTCCTCCCTCTTTTTTCCGTCTCCCCCCCCCCCCCCCCCCCCCCCCCGTACTTCCCATCCACCCTCCCCTCTCTCCATCTGTCCCCCTTCCCTCTCTCCTCCCCCCAACCACCCACCCACAACCACCACAACACACACACGTCCCTTGCTCCCCATCTCTCCCTCCTCCCCCTGCCCACCCCCAAGGCCCCAACCCCACAAAAACAAACACACTCATCAGTACTCCCTTCTTCTCCCTACCACTTCCATGCCACTTTAGCTGCGAGGTTTGATCGTGAAGAAGACTAAGGGGGGACAAAAGGCAGACCTGTGGGTGATTTAACCAAGCAGATCCAATCCACCAAAAACTTGCGAACGATTGAATCCCGCAGAGAACACTGGGCTCGCGCAACCGCAATATGACTTGCCTGCAGCATCTCCTTTACATGCAGTTGGGCCGGTAATCTGTCCTTTGACCTCAAGATACCTCATTCAGCCAACTCTGCCGCGCCCTCGGTACAGCATACTGTGCAGGGACATGTTTCCCGATTCGATGGTAGAAAACTTTGACTTCCGCCCGGTCAAACACTTGCTGAATCAAAAATCGCAGCGCCGTGCTCAACGATCATCGATACAATGAAAAGAGATTGCATAGATAGGATGAGCGGTCCAAGTGCGAGAAATGGAAAGGAAATTGCGACTCGCATCCACTGGCTGCCAACCCTGACAAATGTGATACACTGGCTTGTTGAAAGTGCGCTTGCGTTTTTTGAAGGGCGGCAACGCTCGCAGGCGGAGTAAAGAAGCATGGTGATATGAAGAAATTGCAATTACTCGCAAGCTGGTGAAATTGCCTGGCTGCATTGGCCTCGCGCCTTGTCTGTTTAACGGCCTGGCGCTCGGCCTGCCTGTCAGCATTAGGTCCAGGCTGCCCGGCAGCATATGCTAAACGTCGACGTTACTCCTATCCTCGTCGTTCTGGAGAGCTCGCCTTTCGCTGTGAAGAGCTCGCTGGCTGGCTATATTCGTCGCCCTTCTGCCTAAATCTGGTTGATTGTGCGCATGCATGGTGGCATCGAGAAGCAAAAGACTATAGACGATGAGTCTGAGCGCCATAATTTGTCTAAACTGGCGCTCAAAACGAATGCGGAAGAAGAGTTATCGCTTCGCATTCATCTGCTCTGTCATTTCGAAATCTGGGTGAGGAGTACGGTGGGTATTAGGCTCAGTCAAGATACGCTATAAGTAACCCGCTAATCCAGCCGATAGCCAGCTAGCGAGCTCGCGGGAATCCATGTATTTTTACATATATTTAGATGTATGTATGTGTGCAATTGCTTGATCTGGCCTGCAACTTGTCATTTGAATGTATATGTGTGTTGTGCATTCTGCTTGTTGCACTGCTTGATCTCTCCTGCAACTTGTCACTTAAATGTAAGCAATTGAAATTTCTTAAAAAAACTCAAGGAAAAACGAACTACGACTTGCTTTGAACCTCAGGCAGGCATATAAATGTTTACCACAGTATCAGGAGGATGACTGTAAGATCATGCACGATTTACATGATCAATTTAGGACCAAGGGCCCCTATGAGGAAATATTAGATTAGATTAGAGGTTTGGGCATGGGCCCAGAAGATTCTAGAAAGTGTTGAGTTGTATATAAGCAGCTAGATAAGCTGCTCTGGACTTATGTAAATTCGATTCTATCCTTTCTTAAGTTACAATTGTCACCTCCCTGGATAGGCTGCCAATAAAGACCGTGGGTGCGATCTGCATCATTTGAACCTTACTCTTACATGGTACTGCGTAGGTCCTACATGGTTTCGTGAGCCTCTGGCACGGAAACGTGCCTCCTACGTGGGTTCTTGAGCTCCTTGTTTTTTAGTTGTGACAGGAATTTTACCCCAGGAGGTGGCTCTCCCAACACAAATCAGCGACACGGAGGATTCAGTTTGAATGGCGTTGCCACTCCTACAAAAGAGTAGGCGCACTTCGGGTTGGTGGAGAAAATTACAAGAAATACCTCGTACCCAGGTCATACCGTTGGTCACTCTTTTTCTTTTTTGCTACGAGCAGAGGCTTCTAGGCAGCTCCCCTGGCTGGCTAATCAGTCAAACCTAAATCAATCTAGTGCACCTTGAAGCTGACGTAATCAGCTTTCTAGCGCTGCTGAATGAGGCGTAGCCCAGTGGCTTGCTCAAGGAGCTGCCTAGAAGCTGCTGCTAATAGCCATAAAGAAAAAAAGTGCCTTACGCGGATCTGGATGGTTAATCGTTTACAAAGCTACAACAGGGAGGCTATGACCCTTCCACATGGCCAAACAGGAGAAAAACTACCCATCCAGTACTACAGCCTAAAACACCCATCTAGCCCCATGGAAATCCAGCCTCACACCCAGAGTATCCCCTGCTTACACCCGCCTCTAACCAGGCCACTAACTGCACCCACTTTTTGATACCCACACACACTCAGACCGTGCCACAGTTTCTATTGCGTTTTTCAGCCTCCTGGCAGTATCATACATTCATACAGAATGCTGGTTTCAGATCCTGGGGTAAAAAAATAAAAAGGTGGCACGGCTGAAATTAAGGGGTGTAGCCCACTGATTGGTTGAGGGAGCTACCTAGAAGCTGCCACAGCTGAAATCATTGAGTGCAGCCCACTGGCTGGTTGGGGGAGCTACTTAGAAGCTGCTGTTCGAAGCCAAAAAGAAAAACAGTGCTAGTCCTCGTCGGTGTCTGAAACGTGGCCTGCAGTTTTTGGTAAGAACAGGTTAGAGGGCGAAAAGGAAAATCCCAAAGTTCGGGGCAAATTGGGTACCTCCCCCTCCCTTCCCCTTTTACCTATCCTCCAGATGGTTTTGTTGATGATAGGTGTGCCTCAAGCCACATGTTGGCGTTAGCTATGCTGAATCCGTAGCTGTTCTGTCATTGCTTCCGGTGATTCTTACGAAGCTGCTTTGTTACGATAGCACCATTGTATATATATAGTACATGTATAGTTATATAGCAGCTGTATAGCGAGGTTGGGATATAAATATTCCGAGGGTATCTTATTCGACAAGTTCTATGCAGCGTCGCATGCGACGCTAATAAATGGCGGAGAGTAATCGCGACGGAGCAACAGGTGGCAACGGAAGCGAGTTAGTTACGAGACCGTTGGCTGACGTGTCAGGCTTCATCACGGTCAAAAAATTCACTAGTTGAGCTAGCAGGTTCCAAGCATACAAGAGTTTGTAAGACTAGGAAAAGCTCTACTTAGCAGGAATGTCCTTTCTGTAGAATGTGACGCCACTAGAATAGTATTCCTTGCCCCACTTCTTCATGGAATTTCCTGGGTAATTGCTACCAGAAATTAGGGGAATAAATAAGATTCAGTGAGGCACTAATCATGTAGGGTCACGGTACAATTGTGCGTGCATATATTTTCTGTGCTGTATTTCTGGTTCCCAATGATACATCTTCAGGTGTCAGTTGAAGAGTTGTCTTTCTGTGTCCTTGAACATAGTTTCAAATTTGAGTCATGTAGGATTTGAAAGTGCAACTGGTGAAGAGACAGATTATTAGCTGATGTTCATTGCTACACGCATCTCACATCTGAGTGTTATGCAGGGAAAGGCTAAATGAGTTAATATTAGTGAATGTTAGTTCATATTAGACTGACGGGCCGTCTCCGCAGGATTTTGAATTTATTTGAAAAACTAACATTATTGTGACACAATAATAATATTAGTTTTTCAAACACTAATATTAGTTGCTGTTCCCTAGTGTTATGTCGCGCATCTTGCGTTGCAGATCGATGGTGTCATGCGTTTTTCATTGCTTGTTCAACACTAACAGTGTCTTATCATTTGCTGTACTGTCCTTTGATTCAATTGTTAAGTGCCATGCGTAGGTACTTGGGACACTGTTTGTGTATCCTATTGGACTGCGGTGCTGATTATCTTGTACCGTATGTTAAGCTGAGATTGCTGACCAGCTTGCGTGAGGTGTGACCTCGACGGTCATTTTAAGAGTTCATTTTTCAGTTGTTCAATACTTTCTAGTATTGTAGGATGATTCGTCAGTCTGTTTTCTGGTGATTGCCTGACTCGGAATGTATGTGTTGATACTGTTTACCTCACGCAAGTTGTGTGATGTAATTGCACAAGTGTCATGCGTTGTGCAGTAGTTGGAATAAGTGCTGATAAATAATGTTCCCTTGTTGCTTTATTGCCTATCGTATTCTGATAATTGGTTGGACGATCCCTCTTGGAGCGGCTGTCTTGGGCAAACAATGGCCTGTGAATGACTGTCATGTTATTTACAATCGTAACTGATTTTTTAGTTGTTAGTGCAGATACCTAGTTATACCTAACAGGTTGTTACTTTGATACTTGAACACTTGGGTTACACGAAACTATATCTGATGCCTCTTATGTTGTAGAGGTTTTATCATGATTTATGACGTGTCCTACATTCAGTGTATCGTTCGGAAGTAGTTCAGAAACAGCTGTGTATGGGCTGTAGAATTTGGTGCGTGTAGACCAATGTACTGTGAGAGTACTTTGAGGCTGGATTTTTTGAAGAAAACTGATTGTGGAGGCTAATGGTGGCCTCAGACGGGCCAGACAGCTGTTGAGTTGCACGTTTGTGTTGTGCTGAGCTGTCATTGCTTTGCTGGATAGTAAAACCGACTGATGTTGCTCTTACCTAAGTTAAGGATTGTATTTTGATGTGTGATATCAGAATCAAGTATGTTCCCATTTGTAACATGGCTGTAAATTTCTTTTATAAAGGTATTGTGTGTGAACTTGAAGGATATGCTAGGTTTGAACATCTAGCTGTCTAGTTCAACATGTTTGTGGATGGCAGGCATACATTTACAAGTAATTATATGAAACTGTGAGTTTGGAAGCTCCAGTGTTTTCATGTATGTACATTAATTGAATGAGTAAGACTATAATAGTCTTCCTTGAACCCCTTAAATGTGGAATGGGCCTGGGTATTGTGTACTTTAGGTCCAGTATCCTGAAAGAGTTTTGTGATGTTGGCTATGAGAGAGCCTGATTTCCTGAGGAGATCTGTGAAGGGTTCCGATTTCTTGATGAATCATGGAACGATTGCATGTATATCCCGACGTCAGGTCGCCAGCCTCAGGTTGCTTCAAGCATAGTACCTGGCTGCAGCGTTTGGTGTGAAGGAGGCACTATAGTAGAGAAAGCTGATGGTAGCTATTGGCAGGCCAGTTGTGTGTATGATGACAACCTGGCGGCCATCACCCTGCTACAGAGCATGAGCTGAGCACTTAGACAGAGATCACTGCTTTGCCAAGGAGATAGTGCTGCTGATATGAGATGCTATTTTTAAGTATATGTGCACCACTGAGATGGTGGAAGATGGCTTGACCGAGCCCTGTATTATGAACTTCAAAGGCATGATGGCGAGGAAATTGAACTGGCTGGCCAATTGGATTTGTGAATGATCAAACACCATGGTTGTGCTATGTATTTTGAACATGAAATATATGAACTTGCACGCTTGAAAGCTCTTGTGCTGTGCGTAATGTAGGCATCTTATTCTTGCCGAGGAGATTATTTATTTGTAAGTATTTTCAGTTGTCAACTGATTGTTTAAACTGAATTCATTTGAGGAGTGAAGTTATTTCAATAAGTGAAACTGTATTTCTGACTAGGAATATAGAACTTCGGATTTACCACTTGTTGCTGATTTGTGTATGAGTTCGAATGGCTTATGCAATATGTGTGTGTTATGTTTACATGTGGCTGACCTCAAGGAGGAGTGTTGACGATAGGTGACTCTCCTACCTGTCCAATTGATTAAGTCATTTGGCTCCTTGAGCTTGGTTACTGCTCTGATACCAACCATGCCACCAAATTCATCACTAAACATGCCCAGCATGTTAGACTACTGAACTGCCTCAAACTGGCTGGGTACGTATCGAGTTCACTACGAAATCATCACTATCGGAACAACGGGGACCATCCCAACCTCTTTTCTGACTTCTATGACTAATTTTGGACTTGATAGGTTGCGTGCCCTTAAACTGGCGGACAAGATCCACTCCCACTCCATTTCTAGCTTTCAAAGTATTTTACTATGTCGACGCTTTATGGAGACCCAACGGGGCTCAATCCCAGGGGATTAGCACTTTTCCTGGTTCTCCTTGTTTTATATCTTGCCAAGGGGCTCATTCAGATCTTCTAACAAGGATACTATTTTATGGTGACTACTGCTAGTTCCGGCTTGCGCAGTGGTGTCCTTAACCTCTCGTCCTGAGAGTGGCTCATTACTCGGATGTAACCATTTCAATTTCAATTGACGATAGGTGTGCCTCAAGGCACATGTTGGCGTTAGCTATGCTGATACCGTAGCTGTTTTGTCATTGCTTCCGGAGTTTCTTACGAAGCTGCCTTGTGACAATAGCAACGTTGCATGTATATAACATGTGTAGTTCCTATGCGCCGTAAAAACTGTATAGCGAGTTTGGGCTATAAATATCCCAATGGTTTCTTATTCTAAAACCATCATTATGAAGCAATCAGTTCTGGTATTCTCTGCTACCGTTTCCATCCAACTTATCCTTCAACAGGTTTCGTTGTTTTACTTTTAGTATTAGTAGTTTTAAAATAGTGGTAGTAGTAGTAGTAGTAGTAGTAGTAGCAGCAGTTTTAATTTTTTGTAATGAGGGAGTAGCCTGTCAAAAACGTCCTTTAGTTAGTCAGGATCCCCTTTTCATGTTTCAAGTAAAACCACATAAACGGTGCATTGTATACCATATAACAATGATAAGACGTAGCTACGCAGGGAGACAATACCACCAGTGAACCCTTACGCTTTTCACCCTTCTCAACCTCCCTCACCCGATATGTGACAGCGGCCGGCTGAGTCAGACACGTAGAATACTAATGCACTATACTGCCTATCAGTCTAGGGCGAGAGCCGAAGGCTCCCTGCCCACTTCTTTGTGTGAAAGTGAATGTAAGCCCTATCCTCATTTACCGGTCTATTTACTTCCTTGTGCATCCATATCTGGTGCCAATGGTGTTTAGGAGGACTCCCAGAGTCCCAGCTATGTGTCCTTAGACGCTACCAATTTCATATCCTGCGCCTAGAGACGCAACCAACCCGCAATTGACCCTGCGTCCTAAGATGCAACCAACCTACTGAAGCTGAGGCTGCAACGCAACGGATCCTCCCCACGTTGAGGCACAGCACGCAACGGACCCTTCAACAACGCACCTGCGATGCAGGACGCATTGTCCTAAACAGCCCTGATTGCGGGATATTGTCAGAAGGATTCTCATTCATGAGTTAACCCATACATACTATATAGATAGATAGTTGCTAGAGTCCAGGGGTAGAACTAATAGGCCTAAGGGACTTGCCCAACTATGGCAGGAAGGGCTATAACAAAAAAACACTAATGAACTCAACCTTACAAAATCGTTTTACTGAATAGGGCCTCGAGTTCGTGTTACGGTGAAAATGTAATCATGTTATTAATCAAAATAAGTGAAACACTTGCACGAGGCAAGAATTAAAATCCAGGGGCGAGCTCTTCATAAGAGTCACCATCCTAAGTAATGACATTTTCCGTGGGCGTGATTACATTGCATTACATTACGTAGTCATCAACATGATGATGATGACAACTTAATGTAATGTAATCACGACAAGGGCGCTTTTGGAGGACACCCAGTTCTGCTGCCTAAGACGTAACCAATTGTACAGCCTGCGTCCTACGATGCAACAGAGCCGTCCTTACTTATAGTCAACGGACCCTCCCCACATTGCATCCTGCAACTCAACGGACCTTCGACCCCGGAGCGTTCTGAACAACCCGGGTCCGGTCTGCCCCGCCCCTCTCTAGGCCTGAAGGTAAGTTGAAGCCAGGGGTAGAATTCGAATTTGAATTGTTACATTTACCTTCACCCTATTCGGCCTACCCTTGGACTGTAGCATACATAAATACATGGTTCTTCAACCAACTCTAATCTGCTCACCCTACTGGCCTTCTGCCAATTCCAAGCCCTCCGGTGCGCTATCCATGGAAAAAGGGAGCACACGAAGCGGATTAAGCAGGGGTTGTCACGTTGGACCCGGCTGGACCTTCATGACCACGTGAGCCCAAACGAAAGCAGAAATAGCAGGGTGCCTGGGCCCCCCCAATGGCCGGCCCAAGTGTGTACATGCGGTACATCCTACTACACAATCGTATTTGTTGGGGCAAACTAGGGATTGAAGGTGATCAATAGGGTTGTATGATATTGTATATGTAGATAGGTAGATATATATACCATTTATATACTATCATATGATGTAGTTTGTATGATATCGTATGATATCATGCTCACCTTTGGTCTACATAATATGATACGCCGGTCCCTACTTAGGGAACAACGCCAGATCCAGTTGGGATTTTGGGAGTAGTACTACTGCCTATATACTCTCTACCCACATAAAAGCTACAAGAAGCTACGAGAGCATGTGAGGGCGTACACGCATTTATTCTCCCTACCCACCTAGAAGCTATGGGAAGCTACAAGAGCATGCCTTTATTCTCTCTACCTAACTAGAAGCTACGAGAGCATGCGAGGTCGTGTGCAAATGAAACAAGGGTGTACTTGTGTATGTATGTTACAGTCTAGGGGTAGGCCAAGAAGGCTCAAGTACATGTTTGGGCAGACTAGGGACTAATGTTGTTTTTCACACGCCACCCCACACCACCCCTCTTTCACCCCCCCACCCCCCCCACCCCACACAATCCAGGAGCCCCATCGATTTAGTTTGGTGTGATGTTGATAAGCTATATAATATCTGGAATACTTATTCTAGGCTTCGCCTACTGTTTTTATTCGACGAAGCCTCGCCATTATGTCGTTGCATGGCGACGCAAGGGTCTGGCTAAATTAGTCAGAAATGCCCCCATCAAGCCAGCTAAGGATGCCGCCAAAGTCCATACGTGCAATATGGACGGGATACTATGATAGGGCTTTAATGCCCTCACCATTCAGATTAGACAGTGTCATTTTGTAGGAGTGGCAACGCCATTTGGATTGAATCCTCGGTGTTGCTGTTTTGTGTTGGGAGACCCACCTCCTGGGGTGAAATTCCTTTCACAACTAAATAGGAATGTCAGTTTGTGTACATTGGAACACGCCTCTTGGAGCACAACATGTAGGGTTTGGAGTTAAGGGCTAACCGCGGACCAAATTAGCCTTAAAAGGGCTATTAGCTAAATGGGCCCTAATATTGCATAACTAATTTAGACAAACTTAGCCTAAACCCAGAAAAAGTGCCTTGTGTCACCATGTGTCACCATTCAGATTAGAGAGTATCAGTGTATGCAGAATGGACACTCACCTGTTGGAGCACAATATGTAACAGTGATCCTCTTTCATTAGAACCCAGGGATTTCCCCCCCCCCCCCCCCGCAATATAGCAATCGCTGCTTTTGACCTTGTTTGGGCCCATATTGCCGCTATCAAGGACCCAAATATATGGCACTAAATGGCCCTAAAAGCTATACAAACCTACAAAAACGCTAAATCCCTGGAGGAGGCCTAAAACCATTAAGCTAGAAAAAACCCACTTTCAGATTTGAAAACAAAACTGCTGGGATCCATGGCTGAGTCTCAAAAGTTCATACGCTTCATACTTAAATGCTGGACTGAAGAAGGTGCTAGATTCAAATCCCTACGGTTGCGCTTTAGTGTTCGCGGTCACTGTCATCCGCCATGGTAGCACTGCCCAGGTTAAGTAGCAGCCCGTACTTTACCGCTGTCAACCATGGCACACTTAATGACACGCCCCACCCGGCGTTATCATTACTTCATACACAGATGGTGTAGCTGAGTTGGTGTTATTTAGAAGAATAACTGCTCCATGTTTTTCACCCAGCTCTGGGCTGCTCTCCGTCAGCTTGAACTTGACTGAGTCTCAGCTGTTCAAACACACAATATTGACGGGACACTCTGACGGGGCTTCAATGCCCTCAGCATTCACACGACACAGTGTCAGCGTGTCCAGATTGGAACATGCTGTTAGCGCTGAAATATTCTGAATGATTCCACCACACATGGTCAGTGATTCACTCAGACTCAGTGTGTGCAGATTGGAACATTCCGATAGGAATGAGACATCCAAACATTCCCCACCATCCAGACACAGCGTGTGAAGATTGCAACATGAAGACAGGGCTGAGATATCCTCAAACACCCCTCCAAGGCTAAGCGTATGTAGATTCGGGCATGCTGACAAAGCTGAGATGTCCTTGAGTTCACAGCTAGACAAAGTCAGCGTGTGCAGTTTGGAACAGGAAGGCAGGGCTGAGATATCCTCAAACATCCTATGCAGGGTAAGCGTATGCAGCTTCGGACACGCTGACAGAGCTGAGATATCATGGAGTTCATCACTAAACACACTGAGTGTGTGCAGATTCTGACATGCTGCCAATGCTGAGATATCCTCGAGTAAACCACCAGACAGAGACATATAAAGCACGTGCAGATTGGTGCACCTCGACAAGGCTGAGATATCCATGAGATAACCAACATAAAGAGTCAGCGTGTGCAGATTGCTACACGCTGACAACGCTGATATATCGTCAAGTCCCGTGGCATGCTCTCGAGACACAGACAAGCTGTTCAAAGATGGCAGCACTCCCAAAACAGGGATAATATCCATTTCATCAGAGCTGCAGATGTCTAGTGAGCGCAATGCATCCCCAAAATCCAAGTTGGCAATGCTTGAATATGGCAACCCATGCAATTTAGCCTCCCTAAGCCCTGTCAACTTAGTCAAGGGAGACAAATCAACCAATGTCAGCTCCTCGTCCATGTCGACTGCATCCAAGATTTGATAAGGCTTGACCTCAAGTGCAGTCAAGTGGGTCGGCAAACTCGCGAGAGCGAGATATGTGTAAGGAGAGCATCCCTGCACTCTATCCAGGTTGGGGCACTTGGAGAAGACTGTTTGGCTCGCGTGGTAAGCCTGCAGAGGAAAGGAGAAATACAAAACTGAAAATTGCTACGCCTTGCCACGGGGCGTGAGTTTGAAGGAACATTTCCGTTCACTTGCATTGGGGAATGGTTACTGTGGGTTTTGCTTTCGCAGACCACTACTGCGCCTAAGCTGGGACGAACGCACGATAAGCCTGCGATGGAATGGAGAAGGGACTTAGCAATGCTAGTCTACAGTTCTGCGGTAGCTTGAAGCGGAAGAGCTACCACATGACGGAATTGTTTATTGAAGATATTGTCCATTTTGAATTTGAATTTGAATTGTTACATGGTCATTTAGCCAACTCTGGGCAGCTCATCGTCCATCCATTTTGAAAGGTCTTGGTGACAAGAACAGTAGAGAGGTAATGAGATGGGGGGCTCCGCCAAAAACAAACACAGACAAGTTTAAAAGTCAGCAACATAGCATGGGTGGGAGGTGGGTCTGTATCAAACAAGCTTACGGTACGAGAAAGCTAGATGGCAAAAGGTAAAGACTATAAATCATGATCATACATATGTAGGGGCCAGCTATGTTATATAATATTAGTGAATAAATAATTATTCACCGTCACCGGAAGTATTCGCCGTCTCACCAGAATTTCAAATTTTTCTGAAAAACTAATATTATCATGACACTATAATAATATTACTATATTAGTCAATATTAGTTTTTCAAACACTTATATTAGTTGCCGTTCCCTATAAATATGAACAGTAGGCATTACATTAGTATGCCTTGCTTGGGTGGGTATGTGTCCTCCCTAGTTCTCCTTGATGATTATGCCACATCCAAATTGATAAATGGATGGGACTTGCGAGGAGAGCACGGAGTTCATCATCTATCATATCCATACATTGAAGATCATGCACACGCACAGCCTTTCGATGTGCGGAATTTTATTGCATGATTTGGATATGGGTTTTCAAAACACTGAGTAGTTATAATCAGTTTGTACCTCGAACTTGAGTAGTTTGCCTCTGATTTCTGACATTTGGGCTTGAGAACTGAAAATTCTGAGAACGTTTGAGAATTGTCAGAAGTATCAGAATTTTTGCACTATTAACCACCAGACCCAAATCCAAATCATCTGCTGAATTGCTACAGCAAACCCTGGGAGAGCAAGGACAACCAACACTAGAAGGGCTTGCTGACATGGGCAATCAACAAGGTGCCAGGCGTAGGTGAAACCTAACTACCAGCTACTGAGCAACTTACCTCATGACTGACCGCCCCATCCCAGATCAAGCCTCGAGTTCTGGAATAAATTGCATCGCGAGTCGTTGTGCAAACAAGCCTCAACGTGCCGATAGTCTTTTTGTCGCAGTGAGGCAGCAGCGCGTCTGGAAAAGACAACAATAAATCTGCAGCGCTCCCCATGTTGATTGGGATTGTGGCCTCAGAACCTACGGCGCTTATCTCACTCCCAGTCAAGGGATTTTGTGCCATGCTGCGCTTTGGGGGTGGGTATTTCGATCCCGAATTCCTTTGCAAAATAGCGAACGGCGAGAAGGGAAGCGAGTTATACTAAGGAGTCGGGGGATAGAGGAAGGATGAGGAGATGACGAGAGGGGTAAGGTCGACCGAGATGGGAGCGGAGATCACCGGCGGAGATATGTGTAATGATTGTACGAAGGCCAAGCCAGGCCAATTCCGAGCCAAGCACGGCCATTCCTGGGCCGGGGGCGGCGGGCGCGGGCGGGGGGGGGGGGGGGGGGGGGGGGGGGGGGGGGGCAGGGCCGGGGGTCCAAGCTCTCTGGTCCAAGCCATGGCTCTTGATGGCCAAAAGGATGCGGAGTCACGAACACCTCCGTACTCCAGTCAGTGATGGAACCCTGTACGGATATGTGCGACGATCGTTCGTAGAATATGTCAGAAAACAGTTGCGCGCGCGAGGTCATACGCTTCGGTGTAGGATTGAGCTCTGTAGTCTGTACCAGCTCTGTACTGTCTCCGGTATAATTTCCAACCCGGACCGGTTTAACACGAACTAACGTCCTGTCAAGGAAAATATGGTGAACCCTTGCCATGATATTAATCGTGAGATGTTACCATCGAAGCATTGGCAGTTGCACCAATGTTTAGCATTGGAAAATCCCTCCCCGTCTAGCTAATGTCTAAGACCATACCCGACTATGTTAACATGAAAAAAACGACTAACACATAAGAACAAAGGGAATTCCAAGCCTGCAGAAATCCATACATTCAGATCATGCAGAATTCCTGTCTTTCTTGTGGGATATGATTTAGGGACGGCACTATGGTAGGGAGGTGACACATGAGTACATGACGGTAACATATCCGCATGATTACAGCAAGATAACTCCCCCAATCACAAATAATCTTGTTATGGGATGAGTCATTTCATCCCGCGGGACGACCCGCGTCCTCCTGTGTTGACGGTGTAGTGCTGTACGGATCTGCTCGGGTATCCACTCGTGTACAAGAGCGAAGCCGGGCCGCTGGCCAGGCATTGTTATGTAACAACCGGGGAACACCCAAACATATTTTTTCTGGCGGGGTAGCGAAAATCCTCCCTGAAAAAGAGAAAAAGGGGAAGGCCACGTCCATTCGGTGTATCCAGAGCACATCCGGTTAACCACGCGTCCATGCATAATTCCCTTTGTAGACCTTTCCAATTTTCCAGACAACTCAAACTTCAGATGTGTGAAAGCATTATGCATGTGCAGTAAACGCTGGCTGGATAGGTCTCTCAAGGTTCCTTGCCCAATCCCTTATCTAGTTATGACTGGTTATGCAAGGATTTCACCCTAGGAGGTGGGTCTCTCGACACAAAACAGCGGCGCCTTGACACTAAATTTTTCATATAGTTGTACCTGCAAAAACGTATTATACTTTATATAAGGAGGGCACTCTGTACCGTATTTCATAATTAGCCACTCCTGTCATGGCTGGTAAAGTCCCTTTAGCGTACCCCTGGACTCTAACAACATATACACATTTCCATCAGTAATCGCGAACGATAGTTTATTAGCTTCAGAAATAAGCTTTTGAGGCGTTGGATTACGATTTGCAACAAGGCCACCAGATGATTGAGAGTTATTTGCCCGAACTCGTACTTAACACCGTGTGCAGGTTAACAGGCCCCTTCCCTCTTTGGCTCCCAAGATATTGAAATACTGACCGTCTTCTTGATTTCAGGTTTCTGTAGGCGAGGTTGGATAGCTACTTGAGCTACTCAAGCCTGATTTCAGGATTGTTGCGTAGTCATTGCAAGGCTAAGTTCATAAGTCGCGATGGAACGACGAAATGGCGATGCGTTTGAAAGCAAACAGGGAAGACTGCAGTGCTTTTCTGATCATCTGATGATATGCTCTTCATCACAGGATGCCTCCGTGACAGGAGAGTAGGAGACGTGGATACAGCCAGCCCTGTAATATGTGTAAACCATATGTACGTTGTTACATCAATGAGTTCAGTAAAACCACGTAGCATTTCAAGCTTGTCAAAATACATCCAGGCGTGGTAAAAAAAACGAGTAAGCAGGAAGTACTAACCACCAGCAGCGACACCGTGAAATGTGCAAATGTTATACTGTATGTACGGTATGTTGTTACAATACAGGGGTAGTAATAGGCTTAAGGGACTTGCCCAACCGTGTAGGCAGGGCTAAAAAAAAAAAACTGATGAAATGAACCCCAAACAATAGTTTACCGACGGGGGCCCTGAGTTCGTGCTAATTTGATAATTTAATAGTGATAATATGATTCTACAATACGAATAACAAATAATTATGCAATTTAAATAATAATGATATAATACAAACTAAGTATCGACTAATTCAGCTAAGTGACCGAGACGAGCACACACATACAATGTAATCACTCATCATGTACCACTGCATGTAACCAAATCCAAGTTCAAGTATCACTGCAGTCCTGCACCGTCCCAGTTTCCACAAAAGAAACCGGAAGAAGTCAGATGGAAAGCCGAATCTTTATGATATTGTTTTAGCAGAATCATCAGGTCTAACAGTCCCACCAATCCATGACTCAATCCACCAACCAACCGGTCGCCATAATATAGGAGTGCCATTTGGGCAGGGAAGCTGCCTAAAACTCACTGAGCGTAGCCGAAAAGAAAAGCACTGCTTGATTCTGGTAAGCAGCCCTATCCCACTGCCCTCAAGAGCACCCTTTGTACCAGCCGGGTGCAGAGGCCAGTGTTTCATTTTTGGGCTACAAGAATCAGCTTTCACACAGCTCCATTAGCCAGCGAAGCTCAAAGATTGCAGCTGCATTGGAATGCCTGTCATGGTGGTGGTAGGCCCCAGTGCAAGCAAACGGGCTGGCCCCCTCAACCACACACCTCGTAATAAGACGTACCATTTTTTTATTGGCTGTCATGGTAGCTCTCAGACACACTACCAATCTGCAGGTTTGGCCCAAGGGTGGGTGAAAGGAGCTGCCTAGAACCTGCTACACATAGTACCCAAAGAAACAGTACCAGGGGCACTCCGGATGAAAGCATGTATCCCTCTGCACTAGTCTGATGATGCAAGGGCGGTGTACCGCCTTCCGGTCATGGACGCCAACAGTCCTGCAGCCCCCTTCAGACCTGGCAACCTGGCTCTCTTGTACTTCTTCTTGTACTTTAGCTTATCACCACCATTCAGCATCTCCATCTCTTCACCTTCCTCATCCTCATCGGACTCATATTCGATGGGACTATGGCCGACAACAGACACGCTTTGCAACACATGAACAGGTCGCCTGTAGCGTCTCAGCAGCAGTGAAGACAGCACAACACTGACTGAGCTGAATGCCATGCATGCACCAGCCACCCATGGAGGCAGCTGGAAGTGAAATGCTGGGTAGAGGGCACCAGCAGCCACGGGGACCATGATGGTGTTGTAAGCCATGGCCCAGAAGTAGTTCAATCTGAAAGGAGGAGGCGCACTTGTGGTAAGGACAAGGGGGAAGGTGCTATAGTCATTCAGGATTATTTGGATCTGAGTCTCGTACTATCTACCTCGGACTTGAGAATTCTGAAATTTTGGCCCGAGAATAGAGGAGTCTGAGAATTTGCCAGAATTCTCGATTCTCACATCAAAATGTCGGAATTGTCAGGCCCAATTTCCAAGTCCGAGGTACCAACTACAAACAACGAACCGTTTTGAAAACCCACATCCAACTCATCCGCTGAATGGCTTTAAGGATGAGGGGCAAGGTGTTAAGGATTTATGGTATATGGTTCATGATTTAAGAAACATGGTAAAACAAGGACAAAACACAGTGCTACCATGAAGGTCTCGCTGTCAAAAAAGCCATGCCAGCTACCCACCTCCCCCCAAACTCATCACGGGATGTATGGATATCCCCTCTTTCAAGATGCTGGCAACATTGCATTTGCATTTGTATGAGCATGGAATTGGACTTGGAATTGGAAGAAGACCAGAGTTGGCTGAATAACCATGTTACTTCCAATCCAATTACTGCTTCTTTTTAGGCTACTCATGGCAGGTTCCAGCCTGCTTCATTCACAAACGACTGGGTGAGGTCCACAGTTTTTGACTGTTTTGGAATGCTCGTCATGACAGCTTTCGAACGCACCAGCTTGCTTCAGATTTCACCCGAAGATAGGGACAGGAAGCTGGCTAGAAGCTGCTATAAGTAGCTGGAAAAATAAACTGAGAATCCAATCCAATCCATGAGCATGTATGTATTCTGCACTAAGCTACTCACCTAATCCTCCTTAATGTTGTTCGAGACACATCAAGTGCCACCACCACATCCTCCAAGTCATCACGCATCAACACGTAGTCGGCTGCCTCGATAGCAATGTCTGTTCCAGAACCGATAGCAATGCCCACATCCGCGGCAGCCAGTGCCGGTGAATCATTGATGCCGTCTCCAACCATGGCTACTACTCGGCCAGAATCCTACACATGCGAAAAAATGCGATACGAATCACACATTTAAATTATCATCCCATGTGGGATGATTATCTAATTATGCCGTAGGCGCAGGATTAATTGGCAAGATTAAGAGTTGGCAAATGACATTTTTTTTCATTTTTGATGTCTCGAAATATAATGGCAAGAATAACTTGGCAAACGTGATTGTTCCTTGACCTGAACAAAGTGACTCAGGTTTAGACCTGGAAAACATTTGGCAAATGGGAATTGCCAAATGACATGCCCTTGGTGCATGTTTATCACCACGAGCTAGCCAGGGAGTGAGTAAGTTAGTATTTTTTTTTTTGAGTATGGTCGGTGCAACAAATCTTTTTTGTAAGATAGGTATGAGTGTGTGAACTCCTCCATAGGTGCTGGACCAGGCTCGGAGCAGATCCATGCAACGGAACGACGGTGGGCGAATCACCCGAATGGTTGATTGGCCGGACCGCCTTCGGTTCTGGGATAGAAACGTGGCATCCGACTAGCGTTCAAATCGCTGCCGTTCAAATCGCTGGCGGTCAAACCAGTCAGTGAAAGAGGCGCGACCAGATTCGACAGGCGCGACCAGCTTCGATAGGCGCGACCAGCTCAGTGCATCTCGATATCAGTGCATGCAAGGATCGATCAAGGCGCTCCGGACCAGTCGAACTGAGTTTGTTTGAATCGAAGGTGTTGGACAAACTTGGCAAACGCCAGGCAGCTAACGACCCACCCAGCTGGCTCAGTTCTGGTATAATTCAGTTTGGCAAACGGTCGTTTGCCAACCCATTTGCCAATACTTCCTGCGCCTACGGTAGTTGTATAATTAAATTATCACTGTAGCACAAACTCAGGGCCCCCGTCGGTAAAACGATTGTTTGGGGTTCAGTTCATCAATGTTTTTTTTTTAGCGCTTCCTGTCACGGTTGGGCAAGTCCCTTGAGCCTATTTAGCCTTCCCCTGGAGTGTAACATACACACATACATGTGTAGGGTATGGGGTCAAATGGAGTACAGCGCGTAGCTTTTCTTTTAGGCTATTACAGGCAGCTACCTGGCTGGCTGTCCAACCAGAATTAAAGCAGCCTAGTGCACCTGGATGCTAACATAATCAGCTTCCCAACACTGCTCAAAGTTCAGGGCCTAGCCCATTTGCTGGCTCAAAGAAACGCCTGGAAGCTGGCTGGCTGAAAGGCTGGGTACCGCCTGGAAGCTGACTGGCTGAAAGGCTGGCTGAAAGGTTGGGCATCGCCTATAAACTTTCTGGATCAAAGGCTGGTGGGTCAAAGAACCGTCCGGAAGCTGCCAACAAAAGCTGACGAGGTTCTGGCAAGCAATCTCTCATGGAGCTGACACCAACTGAAACATTTATCCAGGTATAATGCAGCATGTGGTGATGCAACTTTTATTTTACTCCGCAGTGGCCATTTCGAGCAAGGCCGGAGCAAGATGAAGTGTCTTGAGGCACGAAACCCTGGCACAGCCACAAGCTCTAGCACTAAAGACAGAACTTCACGCATGGATAATGAAGTATAATCCAAAACTCAGCCATGAAATAATTGTACTCAAGAATCATGAGCAAGAGTGTGCATAGTGTCTTAGCAGGGTTTACAAGCAAGGGTTAACAAGCAAGTGACTCTTCTAGGCGATTTATTTGAGGGAATCCTGGGGGGCGGGTGCCCCCAGATTCAACCCGTTGTCCTTCTGTGCGTGCGTGCGTCCGTCCGACCGAAAATTAAAGCCTGGCATGTCAGCCAACTGACTCATAACTCAGCTCCATTTCCGTTGCCACCTGTCGTTCTGCTGCCAACACACTCCGCCAATTTCAATTTTTCTGCATAGGACTTGCTCTATAGCCAATAGATCGGAAGACGGTACCGTAGCTAGGTATGTATGTAAGCATGTATGTGTTGGTGGTTGGCCCCAGTGCAGGCATGAGGGCTGGCCCCCTCAACCTCACGCCTCGTAATAAGACGCACCGTTCATTTTTTAAAGCATGAATGTATGTTTCGTACCGTACCTTCCCTTGCTTGCAATCTGACACCTAAATGATTGTATGTTACAGTGCAGGAGTCGCCATTTTGGCTGAAGGGACTTGACCCACCACACAAAATAAACAAACGTCAGCCAACGGCCTCGTAACTAACTCGCTTCCGTTGCCACCTGTTGCTCTGTCGCGAAAACTCTTCGCCAATTTCTAGCGTCGCATGCGACACTGCATATAACTTGTCCCGAGGTTTTGCAGGCAGCATGGTCACCATGGTTAGCATGATCACCATATAACTGTTGCTGCATACCAGTGGCCGATTCCGAGGGTTTAATTTGGTTTGTGGGCGCTCGGTTTATGGTTTTGACTCAGGCAACCACTGGGCCGTGTCACAATGTTGCGTAGCGTTACAAAAACGATTTGCTTCCACTTTGCAAGAAATCTGGAAGGAAGAGACAGACAGGTCATAACATAGTCTGAAGCTAGTTTGGAAAGATCATTGCCCCACTAGAGTTAGCTGCGCAACCTGAAGTTTGCTTGGAAAGATCAGTGCCCCACTGTGATAATTCACCTGTAGCTCCTTGATTTTATCAGCCTTCTGGCCAGGCATGACCTCAGCCAACACGTTGACCAGGCCTACTTTGTTGGCCACAGCAGCAGCTGTGCGTCCATTGTCGCCCGTAACTAGCCAGCATTCGACACCAGAAGCCTGCGATACATCGAGCAGGACATTGAGCAATACGTTTAACACAATCAATGTTTTAATTTGTAGGGCATGGGAGTCTGACAATGCAGACAGCAACGAAAGCAGAACACAAATATATGGGGTGTGTGGCCACAGCAGCAGCTGTGCGTCTTTTGTCGCCCGCAACTAGCCAGCATTCAACACCAGGAGCATGCAATACGTTGAGCAATATAGTAGACACGATCATTATTTTATTTTCTGTGGGAGTACTTCAGGGCATGGGAGTCTGACAATGCAGACAGCAACGAAAGCAGATCAAAACTGTTAAGTGTGTGTGTGTTTGTGCGTGTGGACACGACCGAGCGCAAGAGCCAAGGCGATGGGAAAGTCGAACCGCTTGCACCAAGGACACAAGAGATCCACTGTTTCTTATTTGCGCTTCGCATGGTAGCTTTCAGGCAGCTCCACAGGCCATTCACTGGGTCAATCATATAACTTACAGCTGCATTGGAATGCCCACCCTCAACGCTCAGGCACACTAGCTAGCTTTGGTGTTGGCCAAAGGAAGGGTGCTGCATAGAAGCTGCCCCAAGAAGACACAGTGCACAAGAGATCTTCACAGGTTGACCACTCTACTCTACCTATGCACCCATCTGTCATCCGTTACAGATGACCGATAGGTGCAGCGGTCGAGTGACACAAACACACGCTGCAGTCCATGTTGCTAGGCTCTACAGTGTTTAATGTCTAATTGTGACAACAACAACAACACGAGACTCACAGTCACAACCCCAAAGATGGCCCAAGGGGCCCTAAGGGGGGCCTTAGAGCCCATACCTCCCCTGTACTCCACTACCTCATCCCCCACCCTGCCCCTTGAATTACCACCTTTCGCATTCCCCTCATCCATGCTACTCCACACCCACCCATGCCAACCCTCGTCCATTCCCCTCATCAATACTACCCCACACCCAGCCATGCCAACTCTTGGCCTTACCTCATCCATGCTACCCCACACCAATCAATGCCAACCCATATGGCCCCCCCATCAATGCTACCCCACACCCACCCATCCCAACCCTCTCGCATTCCCCTCACCCGTACTACCCCACACCCACCCATCCCAACCCTCTCTCATTCCCCTCACCCGTACTACCCCACAGCCACCCATCCCAACCCTCTCGCATTCCCCTCACCCGTACTACCCCACACCCACCCATCCCAACCCTCTCTCATTCCCCTCACCCGTGCTACCCCACACCCACCCATCCCAACCCTCTCTCATTCCCCTCACCCGTACTACCCCACATCACCCATCCCAACCCTCTTGCATTCCCCTTACCCGTACTACTGAACACCGACCCATGCCAACCCTCTTCAATGCTACTACCTCACACCCACTCACGCCACCCCTCACCCATACAAATCCTCACCCAGCCATGCCACACCTCACCCAAACTACCCCACACCCAGCCATGCCAACCCTCATCAATGCTACTACCCCACATCCACCCATGCCACCCCTCACCCATACAAATCCTCATCCACCCATGCCAACCCTCACCCATACAACCCCTCATCCACCCATGCCTCTTCTCACTTAAACTATCCCACAACCAGCCATGCCAACCCTCACCCATGCAACCCCTCATCCACCCATGCCTCCCCTCACCCAAACTATCCCACACCCCGCCATGCCAACCCTCAGCCTCACCTGCAGCAATGCTACGACGCCAATAGCCTCACTCTTGATTGGGTCGCTTATGCACAGCACCGCCACCAATTTACCGTTGACAGCGACCATCACACACGTGTGACCGCTGCGCTCCTGTGAAAGTGTGCAAAGGACCAGATGAATACCTTCCACAATGTTGTACGTGTAGGGAACGGCAACATGATATCATATGGTATCATGTCATCTTATGATATCATATGGTATCATGTCATCTTATGATATCATATGGTATCATGTCATCTTATGATATCATATGATGCCGGCAGTCTGACTAGGCCAAAGTTACCATTTAAATACAATATCATATGATGCAATTTGTATGATATCATATGATATCATACTCACAATTGGCCCAAATCATATAGTATGCCGATCCATATGTATATGTGTTACAGTCCAGGGGGTGGTCAAATAGCCGGAAAGAAAAGCTATGTACAGCGTCATACCCCGACTGTGTTAAACTGGTTGGCACTACTTGAGTACCCATGGGCAACTGCACCCTGGGGCCAGGGCTTTTCTTTTGGCCTTTCCGAGCAGCTTCTATGACTCAGCGAGCAAGCCACTGTGCTAGACCCAAAGAGATCAGTACTTCTGTACAGCTTGTTGTATCAGTATCTAGGTGCACTACGCAGCATTAGGTTAACCTAGGCAGTCAGGCAGTGGAGCTGTCAAGAAGCTGTCTACTCGTAGCAAAAGAGAGGCAGTGACAGCTTTGTTTCTTTTTGAGCTACGCCTAGCAGCTTCAAGGCAGCTCCCATTAGCTGTTCTTTGGCCAAACCTGAAGATAGATAGTGATTATGAAAGATGCCATGACAGCCATTCCAAAGCAGCTTAAAGCGGGCATGCGTAGCCCAACAAGTTCTATGCAGAGTCGCTTGAATAAGTGGAGAGTGTTGGCTATCGGAACGACAGGTGACAACGGAATGGAGCGGACCGAAGCCAGTTAGTTACGAGAGACGGTTGGATGACGTGTCAGGCTTCGTCTTGGTAGTCAGTCAGACAACGGGGTGAATCTGGGGCTCACGCCCTCCAGGAGGGGGGGCTCAGCCCAACAAAACGGTGAGTGACAGGTGCCTAGGCAGCTTACCTGCGGCATGATGTAGCCTTCCACAGCCTCGGGGATCTCCAGTCCTAGTTCATGCATCAACGCTCTGTTGCCAACGGCAACCTTGGCGCTGCTCACCACTGAACTCCCTCCACTGCTGACACCAGATGAAGAGTCCTTCACAGTGCAACTGATTCCGCGGCCAACAGCCACCTGCACATCCTCGGTGGATGGGAGGAGGGATGCGAGATGGTTCCGGTCAATCCCCACGTTGCCAGCTCCCCCCTTGCTTGCGTCTGCCTGGTCTGCCCCCCCTGCACTGGCAAGTGCTCCCCTGGCTGTGATGTGGGAAGCACTAAGATGCATGAAGCAGAAGTCAAGGGCAGCTCGAGCCAGGGGATGCTCAGAGGCACTTTCAACAGCGCCCACATACCTGCATTATTGGTGGATTTTATTAAGGTGAATTGAAACAGGGTGAACTAGGGAATGCTCAGAAGCCCTTTCGGCAGCACCCACATAAATGCATTGTAGGTGAATTTTGCTAAGATGAATTGTAGCAAGGTGTGCTAGGGGATGCTTAGAAGCACTTTCAGCAGCGCCCACATAAATGCATTATTGGCATTTTTTGCCAAGGTGAATTGAGAAGGCATTGCTAAGGAGATGCTCAGAGGCACTGTAAACAGCGCCCAGATATTTTAGAATGGATTGGGAGGGGCGCAGATTTGATGGGAAAGACTTTATGAGTGATATGAGTGATATGAGAGACAGGCAGAGATGACCTGAAATAATGGGGGCAAAGTCAAGGGCAAAAGTCATGGGCAGCTCGAGCCAGGGGATGCTCAGAAAATTGGCGTCGCATATCGGGAGAGGCTGAAGCCAGGGTTTACGACATAGTTAGGGCCAGGGCGACAAACAAACAGACAAATGGGGGCTCCCGCCTCCCTGGGGGGGGGGGGGGGGGGGGGGGGGGGGGGGTCCGCCAAACGACTAAGAATGCGATTCAGGCCAAGACTAAATTGAGACCAATACTTTCGCCACGATACGCCACAGGAGACACAGAATGCGCAAACCGCTTTTTATACAAACCCTGGCCCACCTGCACAGCTGTTGCAGACTGAGGCTAGAGTCGACGATGCTGAAGTCTGTCACTGCAGGCTTGCCCTTGGTCACGGTTCCAGTCTTGTCAAACACTACGGTGTCTACGTTGGAAGCCCTCTCAAGAGCGTCAGCACCTACACGAGGAAAATATGATGGTTTTTATTATATATATACCAAGGTTTTTATTACATATATAACAACAACAAGCTTGATTTCAGGATTGTTGTGTAGCCATCGCATGACGGAGAGCTCAGCGCTGAGCCCGGGGGATTCGGGGGGGGGGCCCAGGGGGTGGGGTGGGGTGGGGGTGGGGGGGCTACGGTGTCTACATTGGAAGCCCTCTCAAGAGTGTCAGCACCTACATAAGACGGTTGGTGGCGGTTGGTGGCATTTTCAGCGGTTGGTGGTGGCTGGGAAGTACATATGACGCATGCATGACATTATTATCATGCTAAACCATTAGCTGAGGGGACATTTGTGTGTGTGTCTGTGTGCGGTTGGTGGCGGTTGGTGGTGGCTGATGGTTTTGGTTTTCATCGTTCTTCCTCGGCCGTGGCCGTGGCCAGTCTTGCCAAACACTACGGTGCCTATGTTGGAAGCCCTCTCAAGAGCGTCAGCACCTGCACAAGAAAACGATGAAAAGTAAAACATGGTAAAAAAAAGTAAGATCGAAAAACTATCATGATCTAAACACTAACCAAAACACGATAAAATCAAAAACGTGATCGAAATACTAACATTTTCAAAAAAAAAACATGATTGAAACACTATCATGATCGAAACACTATCATGATCAAAAAACTAACCAAAACGTGATAAAATCAAAAGCATGATCGAAATACTAACATGATCGAAACACCAACATGACCAAAACAAAAACCAAAACCAAAAGATGATCAAATGGTGCATGAGATAATCAACTCTTTCAGGTCATGAAGTAACATGGCAAATCACAGCAAGCCTAGATTGAGTTTTTATTTTATTTCAGACCAGGTTGAGTAGCTACTTGGGATGCCCCAGCCTGATTTCAGGATTGTTGTGTAGCCATCGCATTGCGGAAAGCTCAGGGCAGAGCCTGGGGGGTCATGCGCCACCATGCAATGACGGAATGGCGACGCGTCGTCGGAAGGCAACAACTGACTAGATTCCCCCACCAAGCCCTCTTCTTGACCTTCTCACAAAACTATAGTTTTAAATTCACAAATGTTTTAGTTGTTGCATATTCCACCTCAATAGCTACCGTCAATAAAAGCCCATTGTTTATTAAAGCTACAAAATCGAGAACTACATTTCAAATCTTGTACCCAGGCCAAAGAGCTATAAAACATATATGCATATTCCCCACATTTGATCAAGATACCATGGGTAGCTGCAACGCCCGTTCCAACCATCACCGCAGCTGGGGTGGCTAGGCCAAGGGCACAGGGGCAGGCAATTACAACCACAGCAACACCAAGGTTGGAAATCATAACACTAAATGTTCCCTACCTTTGATCAGGATGCCATGGGTAGCTGCAACACCCGTTCCAACCATCACAGCAGTTGGGGTGGCTAGGCCAAGGGCACAGGGGCAGGCGATGACAACCACAGCAATGCCGAAGAGAAGGGCAAACAGGAAGTATGTATGCCCCTCTGGCAGCCAGGACTCAGGGTAGCACCCCATCACACCCAAGACAAACCTGGGAGGTACAGCAGCATGTGAGAGGTGGGTGGTTGTGCAGCACATTTAAGGTGGCTGTGCAGCATATTTAAAAGATGTTGCTGCAGCAATGTGCTTAAAATACGTTGTTGCAGCAATTTGATTGAACGACGTCGTTGCAGCAATATGAAGCCCTCGTGAAAGAATATGTACGCTTGAGGTCTGCTGGGACAAGTCCTAAGGGTGCCGCAAGCAACACAACAATTAGCATCGTGAAAATGAAGGAGTGACACCAAGAAGGATTCAGCTTATGCGGATGCGACAGGTGGCCCAAGACACGAGTGCCCAGTGAATTTATTTCGACGGCACATCGCCATTCTGTCGCTGCATGGCGACGCATGGGTCTGGCTAAACTAGTCAGAAATAGCCACCAGACCCCCCCAGGCTCCACGCTTGGCCATGCAATGGCTACGCAACAATCCTGAAAGCAGGCTTGAGTAGCCCAAGTAGCTACTCAACCTGGCCTACAGAAATCTGAAATAAAAAACACTGCTCAAGGCATGAGTGCCCTGGCCGAAGCCAGGGTTTACGGCCTCAGAGCTAGGCCAAGGGTGGGTGAGAGACTGAAAGTTGCACAAGAGCTTGGGGGCTCTGCCAAAAATGATAGCACAAGGTAGGCTGACAGCTGGTTAAGGCGGGCGAGGTGGTTAAGGTGGGTGAGGGAAGCAGATGCAAAGGTAGTGCCACCATAGCAGCCATGCCCCAAAGGACAGACACATTATGAGAAGTGGTGGTGCGAGGAAGGTTGGCAGCTGGTTAAGGTGCGTGATGTAGGTAAGGTGGGTGAGGGAAGCAGATGCTAAGGTAGTGTCACCATAGCAGCCATGCCCCAGACAGACAAATTATAAAAAGTAATGGTATGAGGTAGGTTGACAGCTGGTTAAGGTTGGTGAGGGAAGCAGACGTGAAGGTATTATTGACCTGGCTATGCCTATAAAATGTCAGCAGCCCTGTGCATAAAATATGTACTAAGGAGTGTGGTGTAGAAGTGCTTATGCTACCAATGTTTACTCTGCCTGCAGACGGTGAGCAGCCTGATGCTGAAAGACCATGAAACCAAAATAAATTAAAGCAAAACAGGAAAAAAAGCAAAGATAGTCTCACCAGAGCAGCCAATTCATGAAGGAGAGTCAAATAACGAATAATCAAATGAATCAAAACAAAACAGAACAAATAAGGCAAAGGTAGTCTCATCACATAAGCACATTCATGAAGGACATTCAAATTACGAAAAATCAAAACAGAACAAACAAAGCTAAGGTAGTCTCACCATAGCAGCCATGTCAAGAAGGATAGCAAAACGATGACTGGAACAAAAACAGCCGAGATACGATCTGCGAATGCTTGCACCGGCGCCTTGGTCATCTGTGCGTGCTGCACCAGCCTCACGATCTGCGACAACACAGTCTCACTGCCAACACGCGTTGCTCGCATGAGCAGCGGGTTGCCGGTGCTGATGGTGCCCCCAATCACAGGATCGTTGGGCAGCTTCCACACAGGCAGAGGCTCGCCAGTGACCATGGACTCGTCCACAAAGGCCTGTCCTTCGATCACAATTCCATCAGTTGGTACGCGGCTTCCTGGGAGGACCCTCAACAGGTCGCCTTTGTGGATCAGAGCACTGAGCACCTCCTGGGTGGAGGTGATGTCACCTGTGCTTTCATCTCGCACAACCACGATGGCCATCTCAGGGGTGAGGTTCATCAGCTGCGGGGGGCAACACAAAAAGAAGAGTGGGGTGGGGATATGGGAATGGGAGTGGGGACATGGGGGCGGGTGCATCAGCTGCCGGGTCGGCACAAAAAGGAGAGTGGGGTGGTGTGGGGGTACGGGAAAGGGGGCGGGGACATGAGGACATGGGGGCGGGTGCATAAGCTGTGGGGGTCGACACATCCCAGGCTCTACCCCGCTGTTTTTCTGTGACGATGCGTCGCCACTGCGTCGCCATTCCGTCGTTGCAAGGCGATGCATGACCCCCCCAAATACCCTGGGCTCCACGCTCCACCATGGAGACAGGACTGTGTTGATTTGAATCGTCAAGGGTACTGCTGAAGACGACGAGAAGCCTAACTGCTGGAGCCATTTTACCAAGTTCAAGTTCAAGAAAGTCGAAAAAACATGAGACTGACCAAGTCCATCCCAGGCTGTACCTTCAAATAGCTTCTGGGTCCCAAATCCTATAACAATCCAGACAAAATATTCCAAAATGTATTGTGTTCCAACCTGTATGCCTATTTAATTTGGGTCCAATCGGACATGGTCGATTCTGTTCACGAAACACACTACCCAGGCTGTACCTTTGTGATCGCTTCTGAGGTGCGTCCCTTAGCTGAGCACTCAAGGTATTTCCCCATCAGGATCAAGGAAATGATCATGGTGCAAGTTTCAAAGAAGTCGGTGGCCACGTAGTTGCCGGTCTCGTGGTGACCCATGAAGTGGTGGTGCAGGATAGAAATGACCTGGGATAATGGGTGAGGGGAGGAGGGGTGAGGGGAGGAGGGTGAGGGGCAAAGGACAAGGGGTGATGGGTGAGGGGAGGAGGGGTGAGGGGAGGAGAGTGAGGGGTAAAGGATAAGCGGGGATGGGTGAGGGGAGGATGGGTGAGGGGATGAGGATGAGGGGCAAAGAATAAGGGGTGAGGGGCGATGGGATGAGGGTGAGGGGAAAAGGACAAGGGGTGAGGGTGAGTGACAAGTTTAGAGTAGTTGCCAGTCTCGTGGTAGCCCATGAGGTGATGGTGCAGGATAGATATGACCTGGGAACAAAAGGGGGGGAGGATTCAGTATGGGAGGGGAAATGATGATGATGGTTAAAATGCAGGATATAAATTTCCTGGAGGAAATTTGAAGATTTTGCCTATGGAAGTCCCAAGAGGAGAAGAGAACACAGCAGGACAAGTCAAATACAGCGTCGCAAGCAACGCTAAAAATTGGCGGAGAGTGATCGCAAGGCAGCGACAGGCGGCAACAGAAGCAAGTTAGTTACGAGACCGTTGGCTGACGTGCCAGGCTTCAGCGCGGTCAGACGGATGGATGGTCGGATGGATGGTCGGTCGGTCGGTCGGTCTGACAGACAAATGGGTAAACAGGGGGGCTCCCGCCCACTTGAAGAGGGGGCTCCGCTAAAAATGGTGTTCTTGAGAGGGCATGCATGCCATGGGTCGTATACAATAGTTCATGGTGGCTAAGAGCCCACATGACCTTGACAAGTCGTTTAAATGTCAGTGTTGAGACCTGGACATGTCTATAATCGGTCCGAGTTCAAACCCTGTCACACTCCCTGGTTCCGTGGCTATCGCACGGGAGGAAGTATTGTATTATGCAGACGGTTAGACACCGAATTGCCAGCGTATAAAACCTTATAACAATCATTCAAAATTATTCTTACCCTTGGCAAACAATAAACATGTGAAGCGTGGACTGTCCAGTGAAACACAGCTGCTGAACAAACGCAGCGGCCTTGTCTCTAATGACGCTTGTCCAGGTGAAACCCGTGTAGGCACATGCAGCAGGCAGGAGGCCTACCAGACACAAGCTTTCTAACAGCCGCAAATCGTTCTTGGCCAAGCAGGCTACCAATTGCATACAGAATATTGTAACCGAACCCAAACCTTGTAACTGACCCCGAACCCAAACCTTGTAACCGAACCTCAACAAGTAGGACCCCCGGTGTAACCGGTGTAACAGTGGAGTCTCTGCTACATTGAGGGAGGTAACAATTCTTCCAAGAGCCCATGGACTCACCGAGTATATGTATGAGGCGTTGGTACCAAATGAAACCAAGACATCCATGTTGGCTGTCCCACGTCGAATTGACTTCCACGCACCACGATGAAAGCGTAAACCAATTCCGTACTGGACAGGCGTCACTAGAATCCATTTGACAAGCTGGGCACACGGGAAGCCAAAGATCATGGCCTGCAAGTAGGGACCGGCATTTTATATGATGTCATACAAATTGCATCATATGATATTGTACATAAATGGTAACTTGTCAGACTGCCGGCATCATATGGTGTCAAATGATGACGTGATATGATACAATATCATATTGCCGTTCACTACCTGCAAGAGGGGCAGTAGGGGAGTGCCGGGTTTGATGAGAAGTAGGAGAAGTTGAGCCGGCAGTACTCAAAAGTATCATCAAACAACAGCCAATTCCCAAAATCCTGTCATGCCCAATTATAATTGAATGTGAAGAAGACTTGCTCACCCAACCCAACCCATGCCTGACGCAACCCAACACAACCCAACTTCATGCACAATGACCTCAGTCGTCAAACCTCAATCCCACCCAATCCAACCACCCAACTATCCAATCTAAACCAACCATCTATCCAATCCCACTCACCCACCCATCTCATCCCACCCAAACCACACCCACCCATCCAGCCTAACAGCACATTAGATGCCCCCCAACCCACCCACCCGGCAGTCCTTACGTCTGTCATTCTTTCCGATCCTGGAATGAGAGGCAACACAAACGCCACAAAGAACACCGGTACCGAGAACATGAGCGACAGCCGAAGCGATCTCCACCAATTCAAACCAACCACACCCAGCCATCTCATCCCACCCAAACCACACCCAACCATCCAGTCCAACAGCACATTAGCTCGTCACTAGAATCCATTTGACAAGCTGGGCACATTAGCTCGTCACTAGAATCCATTTGACAAGCTGGGCACACGGGAAGCCAAAGATCATGGCCTGCAAGTAGGGACCGGCATTTTATATGATGTCATACAAATTGCATCATATGATATTGTACATAAATGGTAACTTGTCAGACTGCCGGCATCATATGGTGTCAAATGATGACGTGATATGATACAATATCATATTGCCGTTCACTACCTGCAAGAGGGGCAGTAGGGGAGTGCCGGGTTTGATGAGAAGTAGGAGAAGTTGAGCCGGCAGTACTCAAAAGTATCATCAAACAACAGCCAATTCCCAAAATCCTGTCATGCCCAATTATAATTGAATGTGAAGAAGACTTGCTCACCCAACCCAACCCATGCCTGACGCAACCCAACACAACCCAACTTCATGCACAATGACCTCAGTCGTCAAACCTCATCCCACCCAATCCAACCACCCAACTATCCAATCTAAACCAACCATCTATCCAATCCCACTCACCCACCCATCTCATCCCACCCAAACCACACCCACCCATCCAGCCTAACAGCACATTAGATGCCCCCCAACCCACCCACCCGGCAGTCCTTACGTCTGTCATTCTTTCCGATACTGGAATGAGAGGCAACACAAACGCCACAAAGAACACCGGTACCGAGAACATGAGCGACAGCCGAAGCGATCTCCACCAATTCAAACCAACCACACCCAGCCATCTCATCCCACCCAAACCACACCCAACCATCCAGTCCAACAGCACATTAGCTCCCTCCCTCCCCTCCCCTCCCCCCCCCACCCCCCCGGCAGTCCCTACATCTGTCATCCATTCCGATCCTGGAATGAGAGGCAATACAAACGCCACGAAGAACACCGGTACCGTGAACATGAGAGACAGCCTCAGCGATCTCCACCAATTCGCCAACTCCCTGTCAAGGGATGACTGGGCAGAGCCCTGCTTGCTGCCACCCGCATGCGAGCCATCTGCCTGACACAGCTCAGCTCCGAAACCACAATCCTCCACAGCTGAGATGACATCTCGGGGTCCTTATAAGAGTTGTACACAATGGACACAATGGGTTTGGGGTTTAGGGTTTAGGGTTTAGGGTACACAATGGACAAAATGACAGTGAAAATGAAAATTTGAAATTGTAACGCCTTGCCACGGGGCGTTAGTTTGAAGGAACCTTCGTGTTCTCTTGCACTGGGGGGAAAGGCTCCTGTGGGTTTTGCTTTCGCAGACTGCCACTGTGCCTAGGCTCAGACTACCGCACCACAGCACGGAGGAAAGTTCACAATGTCAGTAAAATGCATACATCCAAACAGTGAATAAAGGAGAGATCAGTGTTTTTCTTTTCAGTTACTAACAGCAGTTTCTAGAAAGCTCCCCTGTCTAGTTGGCAGGTCCATACTTCATTTTGTATTAATAACCTAATGCGATGACACAACCAGTGCGTCTCAAGATCTGGTGTGGGTGGAATACAGTGACGTGTCAAGTGAAGGTATGTTGGGTCAACAAAAAACATGTGATAAGCACCATCTTGAAACCGTGCTCTTGCTGACAAATATGTCAAATTGTGTCTCCAACAGTATGCATTGATGTGGTTTGGGTTGGGTTGGGTTGGGCTGGGTTTGGTTGGTACCATTTATTTATGTATCAAGTCACCAACCTAATCAACCAACCTGTGGTGTTGGCGTTGTACCAGACTTGCGCCAGGTCACAGACAACATTAATATTTGCATTGGAGACACCTTTGCTAGCTAGCAGTGCTTACTCAACACTTTCTCAACACTCACACACTGCTCACGCACTGCTGAGTGCCAATACCTGCATAAAGATCATCAAGACCAGGGCTTTCTATTTCTACTATATATAGCGATCGCTAGTTTTGACCCTGTAATGGCAAAAATATTGCTGTAAAATATTTTTTTTCAAGTTGTTGTTTGTTACAAAAAGCTATAAAAGGCTATGAAAGCTGTAAAAACCTGTGAAAAGCACTATAACGCTGTCCCTGGAGGCCTAAGACCATACAGCTAGAAAAAACCCACACAAAACAAATCAAGACACCAACCCAATCAACCAACCTGTGGTGTTGGCGTTGTACCAGACTTGCGCCAGGCCAGAGATGACATTAATATTTGCTTTAGAGACACCTTTGCTTCCTAGCAGTGCTTTCTCAACACTTGATGAGCATGCGCTACATGTCATTCCCGTCACCTGCCGGTTGGTTGGTGGTGGTGGGAGTTGGTGGTGTGGTGTGTGTGTGTGAGAGTGTGAATGTGAGCGTGTGTGTGTGAGTGTGATTGTGTGATTGGTTGGGTGGGTGGGTGGGTGAGGGGGGGGGGGGGGGGGGGGGGGGGGGGGGGGGGACATTTAGGAGTCTACCCCTGCTTACTGGACAAATTGACAAAGTCGCAAAACAGTAAACAAAAACTGTGGAAGCAATTATTGATGATACTAATCTCTGCAAAACGAAGTTCATATCTTTAAACAAATGGTCCCTGCAAAGTACGAGAAGCAGGCAAATGAGGTATACCATGCGACAGGGGCTACAGCTTTACTCAATCAACACATGACACAGAGGGCCAATCGAACAGTGCCAGTCCAAAAAAACATAGCAAGTGTGGTGAAGTGCTATATAGGAGGTAGAGCGGTTGTAGGCAACACAGGGCTAATGCAACGTGCACCAAACAAAGCAGTGCGAGCCGGAGGTGCTGGAGTCGGTCACACGAAGTGCCATATAGGAGGTAGACTGGTTGTAGGCAACACAGGGGTTATGCAACGTGCACCATACAAACCAGTGCGAGCCCGAGGTGCTCGAGTTGGTCACACGAAGTACCATAGATGAGCTGTCTAGACTGCTTATCCAGAAGTATGAAATAACGTGAGCGAACAGCACCTACTTAATGTCCTTACGATGTTTGTTCAGTCTATGCTCTTCATAAAGTCAAGCCTACATCAACACAGTTTGTGTTTTTGTACGACGCATCGCAAATTGAGCAGCTTGGTGCAACCCCAGTGCAACGCACTGCACCACGAACACCCCCGAACCCGAACCTGAACCCCAGTGCAAAGCGCAGAGCTCAGGGGATACGGGGGGGCATTTCTGACTAGTTTAGACAGATCCATGCGTCGCCATGCAGCGACAGAATGGCGACGCGTCGCACAACAACAAAAAAGTATACATCAAACTAAGGCATGGATATAAAGCTTCAAGAAGGACATCAACCAAATTCTGTGCACCTTGATGTGTATGCTGTCTACATTATTTGTCCCTTTAGTCGCCCTTGTGGCCCCCGTCTCGTAGCTGTTATTCTCTTCCCCTGTCCTTCTTCCTTGTTCAAAAAGGGCTAGGTTTTCTCAGGTGCGCCCTTTACTGGTTCCCCCCTTGTACAAAAAAATATAAAAACGCTTTACCTTGACGTGTATGCTGTCTAGCCCTCCTTGGGATATGAGAGATGCATCAAAGCCTGCGTCCTCAATGGCCTCAATCAACTCCTCCTGCATGAACCAAGACGCAGGCAACAGTGAACATGAATCAGCTATCAAGGAGTTGAGATGGTGATGGTGAAGATGGTGAATCTTCACAATCACCATCACCATCTTCAGCATGATGGTTGAGAAACCAAGACGCAGGCAACAGTGGTCGTGCATCAGCTATCAAGGAGTTGAGCTTGTACAAGATGCAGTTCCTGTTAAGACCACAGGTCGTCTCTTTCAGAGAGGAGCAAATACCTTGATTCATCACATCACAGCAATATTTGCATATTTCATACATGACATCTAGGGGGGGGGGGGGGGGGGGTCAAGAGAAAAAAAATCGTACTGCATCATCAATAGGGATAGGGAATAGCGATTTCATCATGGTTTCGTCGAGCTTATGTCGATACACCAAGGGGGGGGGGGGGGGGGGGGGGGGGGGGGGAGATCAAGGGGTTCTTGCACACACACACACACTTATCCATGTGTTCAACAGCCCTAGACTGCAGACAACATTCACAGGCACTTATTTTCTTCAACCCCATCCTACACCCAGTCCATGCGATACTGGCCCAACAAATACAAGATTGCACACAGGTCCTTGCATATCCTCAACCACCCTTATGAGAGTTATGGTGCGTCGACGATCAGCTCCCTTGTGTGCAAACGTACCGGCTTTGTGAGTGACGCATCGTACTGGATTTCCACTTCACCCTGAGTCAGAGAAACAGAAGCCTTGGATACCCCTCTGCATTGCATCAGCACTCCCTCTACAGCTGAGGAGCATGCTGAGCATGTCATCCCAACAACCTGAAGCTGGACTACCTCTAGAATGGGCTGCTTGCTGGAGACAATAGAAACAACTGCAGCTTCAAAGCCAACATCCTCAACAGCTTCTGCCAGAGCTTCAGCAGAAACTTTGTTCTCATCGAATTCCACCTGCAGCCACAGGAGTGATGTGGTTGGAGGAGGAAGGGATAAACCTGTACAAAGTGCATGGCTGGTACAGCGGTACTTGGTTGTGTAGCAAATCTCGAACATGTGCACAGATGGCCATTAAATTTTCCCTACACAAGCCCTTAGACTGTCTAATCCCCTCAATATGCTCCCTGGTTTCCTTGGGTCTTGCACGGGGGGCTTGGAGTTGAAAGACGGTGAGCAGCTCAGAGCTGGCTAAAATACCATGTAACAATTCAAACTCAAATTATTGAATTTGCCAGCTTAGTGTGCAGTAGCTGAAATCCAATTTATGAGTGCATGTTTGCATGGCGTGAATAATGGTGTTTGCATGATGATTTCGACGCCTTTGTCACATGGGCACATGAATGGATACTGGCTAGGGTCGCAAGAAGGTTTGCTATATTACATCATACACGTGGTCTTATAAATGTTAGCTGCGAAGCACATATATAATATGCATGCATACATAATATGGAGATGCAGATGCAGATAATATGCCGGTACAGAATATGCAGAAAGCACATATACAATATCCATGTACATGTCCATGTATATATAATATGCGTGCAGAACAAGTCCTACCTCCGCAGTCTCCTGAAGCAATGCCACTGTCGCACGGGTCACTCCAGGCGTGTTACTGCACAGCATGAAGGATGAGCACTTCATTAAAAAAATCACGTGCCTGCTGTACACCCAGAGCTTAGTTCATTCAAGAAATTCCATTCAAGTTGGCATGATTTGTCGGTTAGGACCACTAAATCAGCATCAAGCATGCGCCGTGTGTTGCATGGGCAATGACAGTCCCAAGAAGCTACAAAAACAACTTTTGGCAACCTGTCATTATTTGTTCAATATTGAAAGCAACCCAGTCAGATGTAAAGAGAAAACAACAGACGAGCACATATCGAGGCAGTTCGGTGAGAGGCATGGTGGTACCATCAGGTCGGCATTGTCTCCGTGATCAGCTATTTCTTGGACCATGGTAGTGTTAACAAGCATTTGCTCTGCTTACCAAAGAGCTACTTCGACAGCAGAGCTACACGCAGCGCAAGTCATCCCCTTGACGCTCAGCTGGTGAATCGACAGATGGGTGGGAGTTAGGGAAGGTTAGCTTCGAGAGGATCGCAAACCAAGATGGGCGTCATTGCTTACCACAGCAGACGCTTTGGCCTCGCTTGCATCTCTTTGCCCCAAGGTCGACTTCAACTCGATTTCAGACGGGCAAGGCATGTCGTCCTTCTTCCCCATCGAGCTAAGCTTTGCATATGCTCCACTCATGTTAGCAGAAATGAATGCCAAAGACTAGCCAGTTTCGGTTGAGAATAGGGGAGCTAAAAGCTAAGTGCAGCCCGGGCCTGTGGCCCTAGATGCAATAACAGGGCGTCAGGGGAGGCTAGAAAGCCTACAGTGCAGGAACGTAGAGGCTCTGGGCAGCAGTTACTTCTCGACTGCTCTCAATCGTGGGAGGTTATGCAGTAAAATCTTGGATGGGCACCACTATGCGAGGGCGCAAGTTGGTCACTCAAAATGGTACTTCTGGTCACACCAAAATCGCCACCCTCCGCTGGCTGGTCGCAATGATTTTCGCAGAACACGGTGATTTACACAGCTCTCAGGGGCAAAATAGAAGCAACGCACATGCGGCATTGACTTGGCAGGATGTATACCCCCAACAGGCCTAGCGACGTCGATCTGCGTATAGTATTCGCTGGGACGTAGCGTAGTTACTCTAGAGTGATGATGATGCCGAGAATGCTGAGTAGCTACGTTCAGCTCCTGCCCGACTTGCCTTCTGACTTTCTGGCTGATGGCTGGTTGCGCTAGGCCTAATAGGCCTGGTTTTAGGCCCAGGGGCTCTGGTAATTTAATTCGGAACCTGCAACCTGCAACCTCCGGTGCGAACCAGCCCCAAGAAGGGTCCATTGCGTTGGACTTGCATTCAGTCAGGCCTGCGCCCCTGCCTGCGCCAGTTTTGGTTGGGCGTGTCTGACAAAACTTCGCACCGCTAGCAATCAAATAAAACACCATCTCCACGCGCGCGGCCAATTGCATGCTGAGTGCGCATGTCGACTGTGGGGCAAGCATCAATCCGTTGGCATCTCTAACGGAGTATGCAGATGGTGCAGGCAGCTACTTTTCGTCCACATCTGTTGTCGGTGTTAGTGTGTTGCAACGCCTTGGGCAGTTGGCCAGCCAATATTCCTCGCAAGCACACGCCTCGTGAGTTAAACAGTGCCCTGCAGATGCTGGGCTATGCAGAAGGCCTAGCAATATTTCAACTCTGCTGGATGAAATGATTTTATTGGGCGGTCAGAAAGTACACTATGAACATTGTATTGTTCCTCTTCTTCCTCAGGGCGTCTCAAAGTCCCGTCAGGATTCAGAAATTGGAGAAGGCTTCTAGTTTTTGTTCAGCTACGACCAGCAGTTTCTAGGCAGCTCCATGAGCATGACATTAGGCTAAGCTCCAAGATTCCAGCGGTTTGTGGCCAGCGGATTGTGTCAGCTTCCATACCCACTAGTTTGAATTATCTTAGGCTGAATAGCAAGCCAGGGGAGCTGCATAGAGGCTGCTGCTTTCCGCTGAAAAGACATACACTGATACGGGTCGTCCTCTTCCTTCATGGTTTCCTAGTGGAATTTGCTTGGTTGAGAATAGTTGGAAGTGCACTTAGAAGAGTGGGGAAATCATCATCCGAGGCAGTGGCAAGCACACTGCGCATCCATCATGGATGAAGATTTGGACCAAAGAAAAACTAAGAGATGCAAGAAATTTATGTGTGGTAGTATTAGTAGTAGCTTTGTACAGAACACATTTTAGCAATAATACCAAATGCAGTATTTCCTGCTCAATCCAGTGGCCACATCAACAAAAATAGCGACAAAGGGCTTACCACTTTGCCAGTGCTAATCATCATTTCAACCATTACATTGGTCATAGGCAGGTCAAATAAAACCTCGCAAAAAAATCACAACTAGGCTATTTCCGAATATGCTATTCAGATAATCATATACAATGTCATGTGTGTACTGCTGAATCGAATGTATGGTACAACCCCCAAAGAAGGTTGGTTTCACTATGGTTTTGGAAGTTTCAGCATTCGACGCATGGATCACACTCAGGGTTGTTAAGGACGATGCTTCTTAAGTCGCATCGTTATGTTAAAGGGTCCATTGCGTTGCAAACGCAGATACAGTAGGTGGGCTGCGTCGGAGACAAATACTTTTTAGGGTTCGTTGCATCTCAGCGGGTCTGGGTGTTTGGCGGACGCAGATTGGGATGGGGTGGATTCCGTTGCGTCGCAGACTCATTTTTGAAACCCGTTGCGTCCCAAGCACATTTTGAAACAGGCTGTGTCACCAGAAGCAGGTTAGGCCCCCCCCCTTGAACAACCCTGGTCCCAAGACAATGGTCCGGGTATCTACTTGCCCATCATCTTCTTGGTGGCAACAATGATGTCATCAATCTGGGGAAGAGCTGATGCCTCTAGGATATGGTTGTAGGGCATAGGGATCTCAGCACCTGCGCAGACAGAAGCAGTTATGTAAGTCTTGTGAGCGAGCTGGAATTACTGTGTACTGCGACAGGTACAAACAACAGTTGGACAAAAAGAAGAAATGAATGCTGTTTGTAAATATACACAATTAGGTTTTGAAATGTTCCATATTGCTGATAAAAATAGTAACCCTAGTTTTGCGGGTCATATTATTCCAGCTATAATGATTCAAAAAGTCAAATAAATGATATGTCAACTAAATTATAAAAGAAGCAATGACACACGCGGTGATGGGCATCCAATGAACAACTGCAGACTGGTGAGAAATTACCCATACACTGTCAGAAACAAGAACACACGGTACCTGAGCACTGATGCTCACTACAAGCAGGGTCCTGAGCCAACCCACATTTTTAAATGTGCTATTGGCCAGCTAGAGAACGCAAACAGATAGACAAATTGACGCCCCGTCCCTAGATGACTTCTGACACTCCACCATCCCCAATGTGTGTGTTTCGACGACGCGTCGCAACTGCGTAGCGATTCTGTTGTTGCATGGCGTCGCATAGGTTATGCGCTGCCACCCGAAGCCATTAAGCTTCTGAAAGCAGGCTTGAGTAGCCCAAGTAACTGCTCAACCCGGCCTACATAAATCTGACATTAAAACAGTGATCATCCCTTGCAGATGTTGCAAGAGTCATCGTTAGTCAGCCAACAACAATCCAGAACTTCAAAGAAAGCCGCTCTTAAGCACCAAGCACTCAGTGACACTAACCAATGCATCCCCTTTTTCAACCACTTTGTCATGTCCCATTACCCCAACGTGGCCTCTTGCCACATACTGCTACACACAGCACCAAGCCAACCACCTTCATCCAATTTATTCTTCAGGGTACCCAAGGGTACATACAAATCCAAAACGACCTGCTGGAGTCTTCTTCCCCCCGGATTTGGAAGTTGGGCCCAGTGCAAGCAAACGGGCTGGCCCCCTCAACCTCACGCCTTAAAATCTGGCTACAATTCCCCCCCCCCCCCCCCCCCCCCCCTCCCCCGAATGGCCCCCACCTCCCAAGGTCAATTTTTACTCCCATCCAAAGGATATGCTGATGCACACACACAGAGATTTGTTTCCCCGCTTCCTATCCCGATCGCTACTCGATTCCCTGTTTTGGCCGAAATGTTCGCTACCCGAGACCCCCAATCCCCCAGTTCTTGGGGAGGCTGCCCCCCCTAACACCCCGGGACGGCCATACTAAAGCTACCAGGACTCTGTCTCTGGAAAAGACCTAACCCCATGAAGCTACTAGGTCAACCACCTTCTGAACTGAAAACAATCTGCGCACGCACCAGTAATACGAACCACAGGGGCGTCAAGCTCATCAAAACATGACTCTTGAATGACACATGCTATTTCAGCTGAAACACCGCTCTGAGGCCAGCCCTCCTCAACAACTATGGCTCGGTGTGTCTTCTTCACGCTAGCTATGATGGTCTCCCTATCCAGAGGCTTGATGCTTCGCAAGTTAATGACCTGCAAGTGTAAGTGGCGGATGTTGGACACAGACGCGTTGTCAAGGCGGTGATCAAGTCCGTATCTGGATTTGCTCTGCTTAAATGTGGTCTCCTGAAAATTCCTGTCGTCTCAATGGATCCTGTAAATGTTGTTAGATACAATAAGCTGTAAATTTATGTCTAAACAAATGATTTTAGTTTCTATGTCTGAACTGGGGTATTCGAGATACATGTATCTGATGAAATGGGGTATTAAAGATACGAGGGAGCAGAGGGCATGACAGCCACTCAGCTTCAGCGAGATGTTTTCGTGGATGGAAGTAAAGAATAAACCGGAAATCAATCCTGTAATGAGAGGAGGTAAAAGGATGCATAATTTCTTACCCACATTACAATGAAGCTCAGTACTGGTTCAGTGATTCCTCGCCCACAATTCCAAATACAAATTGACAGTACAGCATTTAAAGGTTTGAAAGGGAGCCAGTCCTGCAACATACCTCGCAGTCGATGCCATCAGCCATTAGGGCCTCGGCGACCTTCAAGTTGTAGCCAACCATCTTTCCGAAAGCGATCAGGGTAACGTCCTTTCCAGGGCGCATGATCTTGGCCTTGCCAATAGGCAGAACAAAGTCCTTATCCAGGATCTGGCAAAGGCGAAGCAAATGGATAGCATTAGACATGGTAGCGGACTCACATGACTGATGGTCTCACAGGACTGACTTCATAATGCACAATCTCGGCACAATCTCGTGAGTTTTGGAGACAAATTGGAAATGCTATCTAGAAGGATGGACGTGCCAAACGATAAATAACATCGAGATGAACATGAGCATAGCTTTTTTTCTGCTACGAGCAGCAGCTTCTATGCAGCGCCTTGAGCCTGCCACTGGGATTAGCCCCAAGATCCCAAAAGTATTGGACAGATGATTTTTTTCAGCTTCCAGATACACCATGCAGCTGTAGGTTTGGCTGGGAAGCAAGCCAGGGAAGCTGCCTAGAAGCTGCTGGTGGTAGCTGAAAAAGGAAAGTTATGGACTCAGGGGAGATTATGATACCATGTTAAAATAATATATAGATACATCACTTTCATCAGGAGGAGCCCAGGCCTCAGAATTTTCAGTCAGGCCGATCGATTTTTCTTTCTGAGAACGGGGCTGTAATTGCGTGTTACAAGGCGATATTAAAAGTTACTTTTCAGGTCATTCTGAGCACCTCATTTAGGGGGGGGGGGGGGGTAAATGGGTGGGTAATATGGGGGAGTATGGTGGGGTGGTGCCCACCTCCCACCCCACCCACCCACCCCCACCCCGCCTCGACCCCCCAGCCCCCCACCAAACCGCCCCCGCCCCGACCCTCCACCATGCGACAACACCTGACTGTCACACAATCCTTACGTGGGAACTCCGAGGATGCCATTATGTGCGCTATATTGTAAACCCCCAGATCCATATCTAAGTTTTTAAAAAAGGGGTATTTCTATTAGGGGGGGGGGGGGGGGGGGGGGGGAGCCCCCCTCAGGTTTTTCAGGCGTGGGGGGCCTATCTTTTTTTTCTCCTCCCGCTTTCATTAACATATTCTTCCCCATTCATTGCACCTATATTTCCACCAATTTCCATAAGGGTCACGAGGAACAATTATTCTAACCAACCAATAAATAATACCGAGACTGCAGACACCGAAGCACAGGGTTCATTGCATATCTGTCTCACCTGGGGGGTAACAGGGAAGGCAGTTCCATAGAGCAACTCATTCTCCAGGAAGATAACTGGATCAGGGTCACGAATTGCAGCTTTCAGCAAGCCACGGGCATCCTCGGCATCATAAGGAGCAAGCACCTGCAGCAAGCACCATAACCAACTTTACTAACAATTCCATATTTTGAAGGCCGAGAAAGACACAGCAACACACTTGGAGCCTTAACATGCACAAGTATGACAGCTGTTATTGGGATGATACTGACAAATATGGTGTTCAAGGAACAAGACCATGCACATATTTCAAATTTCAATTTCAAACATATTACTGCAAAGCCACATGAACTCTTACAGCTTCAGCTCACAAGGCGAAACGGCATCAGCTCATCAGGCGGAAAACCTTGGCAGCCCTTATTCCTCAATAAGAAACTCGGCAGGCACTGCACTCAGTGACACAGCCAGTCCCCAGTCCCACCGCTCAAGTCTAGATCCTCCATCACCCTCTACTAAACAATTTTGATTACAATTGTGACATCATCCGAGACACATTCCTTAGAAAATGTATTGAATTGTAACATCATGTGCCTCAGAAAAATCACTATCTTCCCCACCATTTGTCATGAAACATACTCTGCGTGGAGGAGAGTTGTACCGGGTTGAAGGTTGGGTGATGGGTGGGTTGGAGGGGAAGCTGGCTGATCAGTACAACACTTAGCATGCAAGAAAGGCTGAGTCCTGTTGCAAGATACTCCTCTCAATCCACCGGTGAAAGAAAGAACATTAAGTACCACTCTTGCTACTGCAGCCACACCAACCTTGAGTCCAGGAACATGTGAGTACCAAGCTGCGAAGCACTGTGAATGCTGAGCTCCAACACCCTGTGCAGCTCCGTTGGGGCCACGGAAGACAACAGGGCAGTTGATCTGTCCAGCTGACATATACAGAGTCTTAGCTGCTGAGTTGACGATATGGTCAATGGCTTGCAGGGCGAAGTTGAAGGTCATGAACTCACACACAGGCTTCAGGCCACCAAAGGCAGAACCAACAGCGATACCAGCAAAGCCAGCCTGCATAGAAATAGACAGCCGGAAAATTGAAAATGCTGACTCAGAGACCAGCGAACGCAGTGCACAGCATGTTGCTTCCATGTTTAATCTAGTGGTGGTCTTAATTATTCAAGGTTAAGAAAGCCTATTTGGCTACCCCTGCAATGTACCATACAACAAGATTGCTTTCATGTTGGCTCCGAGCGGAGGGTATGAGGCTATCCACTCGCCCTCTTTTCAAATAATCACCCAACTTCACTTTATTACACAATTTGATTTTCTTACCAGTACCTACATGTAACAGATCATACACCCCAGTTGCATTTATCTCAATGTGGTGTGATGAAGAGCATGCAAATCAGCCAATGGCAGGTTTCAAATGTTTATTTTTGCTACATTCTGACACCAATCCATCATTGCATCAGACCAACAGTCATTCTGAGGTATAGAATATTGTTCATTCATTCATCCATTATGATTCAATATTCAAGTAGCTGTCATTTGTGGGATATTGACCAACCGTCACCCAAGCAATATATCAAAATGACTAGAACGCCAAACTGCTAGACTTGAAATGCTGGAACTTGAGAAGCTGGAACAGAAACAGAAAGGAGGACTTGAGGAGATGGAACACGTCGAATGTCAGCATGCTAAGGATTTACCTCAGTGATAGGGGTATCCATCACACGCTCAGGTCCAAACTTCTGGAGCAGACCCCTGGTAACCTGCGCATGGAGAAGAGGCTTAGATATGTGTGTGACAAAAACATTTCAACTATGAAGCTGTGGGTTTGGGACAAGCACATACTCCAAGCGCAAGTGACTTAGCACATCTAATACAACATGCAACGCATGACATGGGTTGACTAACAGGGCATATTCACTACCACCAGAGTTACCCCCAATCAGAAGAAGAAGAATTGCAACATGGTCATCCCCAATGGGCCCTCTAACACCCATCCTCACACACACACTCACACACAAAACAGACACAAACCACCTCCCAGACAGGTTACTTCACAACTCCTAACAAGGGCTATGGGACCATGTCCATTTCGGTTACCCCTCCCAAGTGTGCAAATATCAAGTCTCATGTATGAGCATGTGTTCTAGTATTCCTCCACGTGTTTCAATCGCTTGGTGGACATCCATGCATTCGGTCACTCGCACCTTGTAAGCACCTTGGTACTCGCCAACCTGCGATGGACAAAAGAGCATGCAGATAAGCGACCATCGGAGACCTTAGTAAGGCAGTCAAGCATGTGCATCAGAGCTTGATCACGAGGATGCGCATTGCAACGGACAACAAGCGCAGCTGCTCCACTGGTCGGAGTTTAGGGTTCACGGGTTTCCAAAGCGAACGCAAAGAAGCTAGAATTACCTCCTCTCCAAGAATGTAGACGGTGCTATCCCTGGCGAGCTCCTCCTCCAGAGCAGAGTTCAGAGCATCACGGATGGTGAGCTACGCATGTTACAAAACGTGATGAGGCAGTAAGAAAGCACGGTCAGGGAGTAACAGCCACAAAACTCGTGCAAAACGCAACATCTTCATAGCATTTACCTCGGTCACGCTCGAGGACTGGAATCGAGCGCCGGCAGCGGTTGATCGAAGGGCCGATCTTGCCTGCCGATTTCCAGGGAATCCATGAGTATTTGGGTGGCAAAGCGAATACGCTAAGGAGATAGTGAGACTTGTGCGCGTAGCGTCTTTATTCATGCATTTAAGTTCTTACCGAAATACCCAGCACGCTGTTGGTCGCGAGGCGGAGGCTTGAGAGAAGCATCCTTACAATCGCCAGGGGGGGTAATGTTTTAAGCAATTTGGCAGTCTGCCTTCTTCTCGCGCGTGTCCGAATTAGATGTGAGACGGAGTCGTGTTTTTTCGATGCTCTTGGACCTGGGCCCCCCACATACCATCCAGTGATTCTGGTTGCTTTGAAGAAGAGGGCCCAGCGGACCCCAGTTTCCCGCCGGTGACCTCTCCCCGCCTCTCCCGGGTCGCTCGGGGTCGCTCTAGGGCAGAGAGTGCTCTTGGGGTCAGGGGCGGTCAGGGGCGGTCAGGGGACGGTTCCGGGCAGAGGGTCCCTCCGGTTCCGGGGGACGGTCGTTGCCAGAGGGGTCGTTGCTCTAGTCGTTGTTGGTCGAAACCAGGGGCGAGTTTGATGAGTGGCTACCAGCCTGGCTACCAGTAGTTGCCATGTGCAGTGGGCAGTGATAATGCATCATGCGGGCAGGAAGAAAAAGTGCACGATGGCAGTTGCAAGATGGTGGTTACGGGTGGTTTACGTCCAGTGGGGGACGAGCGCGGGCAGGCACATCAGAGCGGGCATCAGAGCTCCTGCACCAGACTAATCACCCCTAGGGGGGCAGGCCTGGCCCCTGCAGAGGCCCCAGGTGCGAACAACCTGTACGCCTTGAGCCAGGCGTGGAACTAACTGTCTCAGTGGGGTCTACGTGGGGATTACCAGAACTGAGTTAGCGCATAACTCTCAACTCCTAACTGTCTAGTGTAGGGCAGGTCCCGTTAGGTAAGGTCATGGGACAGCTAGGGTCGTTCGCCGTGTCTTGGGGAGGATTACCTTGGTACACGAGTCCTGTACCAACCTCCCCGGAAGCTATCTAGGTTCGAATACTAGAGACAAGGTTTATACACGAGCACGTAGCTCATACCTTACATCGAGCTCATATTCATGGGTGTGCGTACACATAACAATGATAACAATCATCAGAAGTACAGTCTTGTTGGCTAAGCGGTGGCCCCGATATCGGCAACACATAAATAAAGATCCATCTGACTACGGATCGATGGATTCATGTGACACGGAAATACCATAGCCGCCCGAAATCATGGTGTGAAAAATTTATGGCGAAAGGCACAAAAATGCCAATACTCTTTTCTGAGCACCAAGGTTGGCGGGTGGTCCAATCAAATCTGGGGCTCCCCATAAATTGACTCAAGTTACGTATGGCGGAATTATTTTAGCTTTAAATTCCCCCCATTGAAACCAGATTCAAGAGACTCGAAGGGAGGTATTCTGGGCCTAGGTTTCAACACTATCATGGAGTTGGGCATATAGGTACAGTTATAACTATTATATGTCGTTAGATCTACAACATTGGCTACTTAGGCAGCAATCTTTTTAGGTGTTTTCAGAGCAAAAGCTGCAGCCTCATCAGCTTTCTGTTGAGTTATAGCATTCGCGTCGAGCCGAGGAAAATAGGCCAAGATGGATGAATTCCAGAGTGCTGTTGGGGGATATAGTGTGGCCAACGATGCTTGCATTGGTGGTGATTCTTCTCAATTTGGTGGTCCTATGGTGACTATAGCTAGCTCCGGCTTACGCTGTGGTGTCCTTAACATTACGTCCTGTGAGTCTGTGACTAACCGTATTGCACGGATGTAACAATTTCAATTTCAATTGGGGGATGAAGAAAGGAGCGGAGAGGGGGCGAATAAGGAAGGGGGCACCAGTACGCAGAGAGGGAGGAGGAGGATCCAAAGAATGGTCTGGCGCCGCTCGAGCACCCATATTTGGGGGCGGGGGATTCATCAACTCGAGGACCAGAACGAAATTTCATGGATACATTTACATGGTATCCCCGAAGTGCGCCAGCTCCTTTATAGGAGTGGCACCGCAATCCCCACTGAATCCTGGGTGTTGCTGGTTTGTGTAGGGAGACCCACCTCCTGGGGGTGAAATTCCGTTCACAACCAGTCACAACCAGTCACAACTAAAAAAAACTCAACTCACATTGCACAGCTTTTCTCAAGTGTTAATTTGACAACTTAAATGTGTACCGCACTGTATTGCAGTGCCTCTCGCCATAATGTTGGCTGACGACCCTATATTCGAGCGCTCCCTGTTGTGGCTTAACCGCCAGACCCAACCAGATTTGGCGGAACCCCTTCCACAAAATTTTCCACCATTATCTTAGACGCCGATGGCAAGTGGGCAGTTTGTGAACACTAATGCTCACATTTATGGAACAGCAAAAGGAAATTACCAGAATAAAACTGTTCAGGTATCGAAAAACAAACCAGTAAATCAGGCAATAACATCAAAACGGCAAGCGCGGATCCTACTGTGTGAACCTGGCACATAAACAAGTAAAATTTGTAGTGGCCATGTACCCTCTATGCACATCAAATGTGACGTTTAATCTGACACCAGCCGCCACATCTTTATTTATCAGTTTCTGTTCGTTGCTCGTCGATGAATGCAATCGGCTCAGAGTATGAGATCGTCGTGGCCATTATCAATCCTATTGGACATGGTCATCACATATGAATGAGAGTCAGAGAGTGAATGGTGTAAGAATACAATAATTGTCATCTTGCAGTGCTCACAAACAGCCAATAGCAGTGAGTTGCACCAGCTGATGGTTTAGGTTTGGTTTGTAGGTATATTAATGTAGCGTGAAGGCCTAACCATGACCTGCAGGCACGGGTGTGCTACAAGAGTGGACTTACGACCCGAATCGTGTGGGGTGAACACGTGGTGAAAGATTGGAGGAAGTACCACTCTTGCAGCACATCGTGCCTACATGACCCTAACTTTGAAACTTCAATTTCCAACTTGTTTGGATGAATGGTCGCACGAAAATAAAACTACAGAGCAGAAAGAAAACCAAGCCACTCTGTGTGTGTATGAACAGCATGCACCCAAGGAACGTGACCAGCTAGTCGAGGGAGATGCGCCTGTCCCTGGAGGATGCCTTAGTAGACTTGAGGTAGCGGGGGGTCCGGGACCCCAAAACATCTTGTACTGTAGAAGCTGCATGCGAGCCAGATTGTTCATAGCCGGATACAGAAGTTCGCGGAGGATATGCACGTGTCAACGCTGCAGCTGTTGGTCGCTTGGGTAAGCCATTTGGCAGAGGTGGCGTGGGTGGCACTCTCGCAGAATTAAGATCAGCAGAGCATCTGCTCGATAGGCCATCCATTGGCGGTTTGGTAGATCGGTGCCTGGCATTGAAGTGCTTTGAGGAAGAGACTGAGCATGCAGAGCTTCTATCCTCACCTGAGCCATGAGGCATGGCATCAAAGTCGAACACCAAAGCGAAGGATGAGCATAGAGGCAAATGCGTGTCTGTACTCGTGCTGGCATGACCTTGCTCAAGGCCATTGTCACCACCGCAAGCCCTACTTGTCTTGGGACCTTCACTCGTACCGACTTGCTCTCGTTGCTCCACAGCATTCTCACCAGCAGTGCCAGCCCAAGAAGTTGTTGGCCTCTTGCTTATTGTGCTGGATCGACCACCAAGGTCAACGGCATTCTCACCAGCAGTGCTAGCCCAAGAAGTTGTTGGCCTCTTGCTGATTGTGCTGGATCGGCCACCAAGGTCAACGGCATTCTCACCAACAGTGCCAGCTCCACTGACTCTACTTCTAGCTGAAGTCCTTTCCATAAAACTTGATCTATCCACACTTGTCCTACACTTGTCGTTGCCAGGTGTGCCCCCACTCCAACTGGACCTTGTCATGAGCAACAGGGTTTCTAGTGCTGTCATAGCACCTTTAGGCCCATCTGGTTGCCTCTTATTTACAGAAGATGAGGATGCTGATGGTTGATGAGTCTTCACCTTCACCACCGGGACATCTTCATCATGATGCCATTGCTTTGCTGTGGGCGGAAAGTCTACAGTAGCACGGCGATGGAGGGTAGGGACCAAGGCCCCCTCATTGGATGAAAGGCGAGGAGTCCTGACTGTTGCCGCTGGTTGAGCCGCATCAAGAAAGCGTACGGCGTGTGCAGCGCTGTGAAAGGGAGATGGGTGGTGGAGCATGGACGATTTCCTCTCTGGTGTAGCTTGTACGTGGGATGAGTCGGCTTTCATTTGCTTGGGAGATGTTCGGGAACCAGATGTTCGGGAACCAGCATGGATAGAGAAATGAGCAGAAAGAGCCTGACACTTCTCGACAGGATCACAGTCAACCTACAAGCATCCAGCAAGAGCAAATGTTGTGAGGAAGTAAAGAGGATGCCAATTCAAATGATGAAATGTTATAGTAAAAGCTTAGTAATAGTGATCACAGCGCATGTCTAGAACTAGTTGACCCAGCAAATACCAAGATAAGAGAATGAGTAGGTGTCTTGGGAAGGTGAGGCAAATCAGACAGCAAAAAGGCAAATGCTACACAAGGCATAGAGTAAAGAAAAAAGACAGATCCCTCAGTCCACACATGCTACATCATATAGGCCGAGCCTGCGGTACCTGGGAGTGTAATGATGCTTGCCCTTCCGCAGCATGTCCCCCTCGCATCATGGCAGGGCATGACAGATGGTAGCACTTCTCATCTAGCTCGTCACCAAACCCTAAACCAGCGGCCTCGGTATCTGTCTCCAAGATGGCTTGTGCCGTGCCATAGCCAGGGAACACGCGCAGCCCATCCGGCTGGTTCCCCAACAAGGTTGTAGATGGCGCACTTCGAGCAAACAATTCAACTGAGGCAGACTCCTTAAGAGGCTTGTCAGCATTGCCGGGAAGTTTGATAGGCTGGCATAGGAGGTCTGAGACTACACATGCCTTGAGAAGGGCCAAGCGAGCATCTCGATTGTCGACTATGAATAGGCCGCGTGCTTCAAACTCATCCTCCATCTCAGGCGCAGTCCACTTATGAGGGGGTCTGCTTCCACAGGTGAAGGCTGTTGATGCGGACTTGGGCTGGAAGGGTGCGTGGATAAAGAACTTGCAAGTGTCCAGCTTCTTCATCAGCTCTCCCCCGGCAGTCAAGTAGGGGCAGTTATATAAGAGGTAATGTCTACTTGACTTAGGAGCAGTCATGTTAGAGGTAACGTCTACTTCAGGTAGGGGTAGTCAGGTAGGGGCAGTCAAGTAGGGGCAGTCATGTAGAAGGTAATGTCTACTTCAGGTAACTTGGATTATTCTATAAAATGATGAGTACCGTTTAAGTAGTACATATACGGTAGTATGAGTACTTTGAGATGTAGTATGAGTAGCATGAGAAGTAGTATGAGTATTATGAGATACAGTATGAGTAATATCAGATGCAGCACGAGTAGTATGAGACATAATATGCGAAGTTTATATAGTACGAGGAATATTAAATTAATCGACCCATAATATTTTCACATGCATGGCATGAGAAGTGCATGAGAATAGTCTCATCCTACTCTATGCTTGCCCTCAACACCAACAGGGTCTCACCTTGATGGTACGCTTGCTCGGTACCGTCTCAATCTCCAGTCTGCACCCCAGGTCAAGTAGTGAAACAAGACCAAGGTCATCAGCAAAACGGTCATGAGTAAATAGGGTCCCAGTGGGGTCCTCTAGTCTGGGGGCAAAGAACTTTACCACTGCATAGCCCGTCACTGCGTTGCATCTCCTCACACATGAGGCTAGGGTGAATCGTCCAAATTCAGAGCTTCGTAGCTCACGAATCTGCAGTTGGAGTGGTGAGTGCAGCTCATTGAAACATGGAATAGCCTATTTCGGGTTGATTCAGGCTACTTCAGGCTATTTCAGGATAGGGGAGAAGTAAGCCAGAGTCGGTCAGGCTAGCTGGCTAGGATCCATGTTGAGTGTGTGACTGTGTGTGGATGGACCTTCGAAGGGGCATTCTGTTGCCATGTATATGCCAATCATGCCCCCGATGTGCTGCCTAGAAATAAAGGAAACGGGGCTACTGAAATTGTATGTAACACATGAATATGTTCTGTGCATGTACTGTGGAAACACGACTCTGAATGAGTACCCAACAGCTGACAATGAGAGAATTGGCTGAGCGATGCCTGTAGGGGGCATGGGTGGGTGGGTGTGGTGTGGTATTTGTGTGTGTTTGTGTGCGTTGGTTGGGTCGGGTTGGGGGGTTGGGGGGGGGGGGGGGGGGGGCTAGGTCATCGTCGCCGAGAAAAGAAAATAAGTCGCAGGGGGGCTGGCTGAATGAGCAGTGGCTATCTGCATATGCGCCTCGTGCTTGGGCTGGCGTGGTATCTGACACGGCCGTTTCTTCCACCTCAACTAATCTACCTTAGTGTCCCATACCTACTCAACTCCTTCCAGAATCCCCATTCCCAATTAGCAAGGTAGACGGGGGCACAGGACGAAATAATGAATGTTCTTTCTACTGGTAGCCCTCGTAAGGATCGGTGGCGGCATGCAAAAGCGTCCCCAACTCCCCGGCTTCGTATCCCACTGGTCCTTCTCCCTGATTCCCTCGTGGGAAGCGTACGGGGGGAAGAATAGTATTTTGCAGACGGTTAGGCGCCCCAATGCGTATAGAAGCATGTAACAATGCTTCTTCTTCTTGTTCCGAATCTTCCCAAAGTCTACGCTGTTGTTCACCCATGAGTGGGGGCACCGAAGGTCGACGTGTACATGCGCTCGCCTGACAGACCCCCGACACGACTTGGGTCCCACCAGCACCGGCAGGTTCCGCTATTCTATGCTGGTAATAGCATTGGGTCTCGAAAATGGGGATGGCCATCTTCGCAAGGGCGGAGGGGGTACTGGGGCACGAACGATTTCAAACGATGTTGAATTTAGTTGGAATTAATAATAATGGGTTGGGTAGAGAATGAAGCACAGCTTAGTGAAGTTGCAATGTTTTCAAGTGGATTTATATGTATTGCACACTCTACAAAGAACCAAATGAACTCTGCCGGAAGAGCGATGTTCTTCGGCCCATCCAACTCGCTGTATCCAGCTGTTTATATTTATGTACTTCGACGGTAGTTCGATGAGGCGAACCTCAGCGAGGGCGACGGGAAGCGCGCGGGAAGGTCCAGGAGATTGAAAAACAAGTGACCACTATACACATGTCGACTTGGCGTGATTGGTACACCGTCATTCGTAGGTCATTGCTGAGCTGGCATGTTCTGGATATTCTGTAGAAGACAATTCTGCCCGAGGTTGTTTTCGAGCTTACGACTTATGGGTGGCTTGCTTATGCTAACAAACGTGTTCTATCGACTAAGTACTCTTACATAACAAAATTACAGCCCAGTGAGATGTTCTGCCAAGAGATGAACTGCAGTACTGATGTACATTGTGTTACCAAACTGCGAGATTGAAAAACAAGTGACCCCTTGCACTTGCACTTTTGTACCCCGTAACCTGTCTCTAAGTTGTTCGACCGCTCTATTGAAAAACAAGTGCCGCAAACCCCTCATGAGAAATAAATGGGCTGCCTTAAACATGTGATTTAACACAAAAAGGGTGATTTTAAAAGTACACAAGTGTACTGGACAGGCTGTCACGGCGAAGCCAATCCACCCAGGGCCAGATTGGGCAGGCCTGCGAGCTACCCGCGCAGGGGACTCTGTGCGCGTACCTGGATGCAAGTCATTGTCCACGAGGGCTCCAAGAAGAAATGTAGTCATCATCATCATCATCATCATCATCATCATCATCATCATCATCATCATCATCATCATCATCATCATCATCATCATCATCAAGTCCCGATGGTGCCAAAAATTAAGTTCCCTATCAAGCTTTTCCGTAGCAATCGCCTTCCACACTGGGCTATTTGGGGAGTTCAGGTTCCCAACTTACTGCGCTGCACATCACCTTTCTCCGATATCCGAGCCAGTTCTAGTTGAATAGTTTTTATTTTTGAAAGCAAGCGGCTACGTAGCCGTATACGGCCGTTTGCTTGTTTCGCCGCTTTCCAGCATGTCTTCGCATGGTGGGATTCAGGCGTTTTCCACAAGGTGGATATACTACTCATGTTCTATGCACATGAGACACCCATTCAACTCTGAACTGTCCCTTGGGGTTGGGGTTCCATGCAAGGTGCCAAGTGCACATGTAGGGTGCTAGAGGCTAGAGGCTGAAGGCATCCAAGTGAGCATGTGTACCCACGGCACACACCAACATCTAAGTAGCACACCATGTTATGTAGCTTGGACCCCTACATACATCCATGCATGCAACATGGCATTTGGGGCGGAGTATTGTGTACCAGAGGGGACCTGTGGCATGCCCTAAGCACCCATGTTACTTTACTAGCAAAATGGGGGAAAATCACCAACTGGTTTACATCTGCCTTGTCAATGCTTCTTTAAATATGATGGGCCATGCATACAACAGATCATCACATGCTCACTAATACTGAATAGTACCTGTGTGGTTTAAGAATGTTACTGGCCTGATTTGTTTTTTAGAAGAATCCAAAGACTTTTGAACAAGCTCGCCTGGTGTTCTGGGTCCACCCCCTTTCGCTCTGTTGGAGCACACGACTAGGTGCTGGAGCTTGGCTACGTGCGTGTGTACTGCTAGGGGGACGGACTCCTGCACTGCCCAAGTAGCAACCCCTTCTTAGTCAGCCCAAGATGAATAGCTTCTACTTCTCCCTATTCTTCTTCTAGACTGCTGCAACACGCTCCCGCCACCCCCCCTGGCCACCCCCTCTCGCCCTCCACCCTTGAAACCGTAGCTTGCTTGTGATTCGGTCGAAAAAACAAGAAAAAGGCTAATACTGAAGTATCTCTTATTGATTGTATGGAAGTAATTTTCCAGAGACTAACCAACCAGGGTTGTTCAGGACTCTGCGTCCTTCGTCGCAGACGCAGCACCGAAGGGTCCGTTGCGTCGCAGGACGCAACATGGGGAGGGTCCGTTGACCAGGAGGGAGGGTCCGTTGCGTCGCAGGACGCAGGCTTTACAATTGGTTGCGTCTCAGGGAGCATAGCTGGGGGTCCTCCTGAAGTGCCCTGTTACACACCATACGTGGCACTGAGGCATGGGTTCAGAATGAGAATCATCCCCATCACGAATTCAAAAGATTTTAATATTTGCACACTAGTATGGAATGTATGTATGTATGTATGTATGTTACAATCCCCTAAGGGTTGGGCCTCCTCTTGGGGATGTGGTAGGATTCGTGTGTCAGTCTAGTCCCCCCAACACCCCTACTCCCCGGTTGACACCTCTTCTATAAGCTAACACAGCCGTTCAGCTACTTTTGCGTGAGCTTTTCTCGACGCTACACACCTTGTCCACGGCTTTCGTGTTCGAGGACCTTCCTTTCGAGATCTTCTACAGCAGCCGCCTGTAGTCCTTGGTTGGTTGGGTGTGCATTTGCATTTGTATTTGCACGTGCTTTTGCATTTGTATGACGCTTCGGCATCAACCCGAGAGCGCGTGGGTATTTATTCTTAAGGCCGTTTTCTGCTGGTGAACCGATACCCTACGTCTGTAGACAACACAGCCAAGCCCGGTTGATACGAGCGCCTTGGGCGCATACCTGCTTTGCTCATTCTGCTTGCTGCATTGCCTTATCTTGCTTTCAACCTGCCACCTAAATGTATGTTACAGTCCATGGGTAGGATAAATAGGCTAAAGGGACTTGCCCAACCGTGACAAGGGCTAACAAGAACAAGCATTGATTGGCATTATGTGCAATATGAATGGCTCCTGCCCATAGAATAACCGATATACTGTCTGAGGCTAGCAACAGCAGGACTGCAATAATACATGTTAGTTGTCATTCACATGGCCATATGCGAATTGGATGATGTCAGAGGATAGAAACCATAGTTCAACGTACACTAACTTATTAAACAATGGGGATGATATTAAATGCATAGCAAGACTACGTCTTCGAGCTCACAACTTAAATGTCGAATCAGAAAGGAGTACCTCTCGTTCTGGTAGAATTTGCATGTGCTGTGATGTGATGGTTGACGGTAGAAGAGTAGTAGAAGACGAAATGCATTTCATATTAGAATGTCCGTTATACGCTGAGGATAGACAAAACATTTGTGATAAAATGAACATTGAACCTAAATTAGTGGATAAAAACTCCAGTATGAAGCTGGTAATGAATCCTGATTCTTTTGACGTATAGAAATACTTAATTAAATTTAATACAAAATGCGATAATAATCGCACAATTAAATTATCATCCCAGCTGAGAGGATGATTGAATAATATTGTAGAATTAAATTATCACTGTAGCACGAACTCAGGGCCCCCGTCGGTTTAACGGTTGTTTGGGGTTCAGTTCATCAGTGCCTTTTCTTTTTAAGCTCTTCCTAACGGTTGGGCAAGTCCCTTTAGCCTATTTGGCCTACCCCTGGACTGTAACATACATGCATGGCCGCTCAATCTGGGACCTGGACAAGTCTCTAAACTGTATACTCTGCTTAGTATGCTCCCTGGTTTCCCTGGGTATCGCGGGTGGGGTGGGGGGACATGGAATTGGGAGACGGTGAACAGCCCAGAGTTGGCTGAAAAACCATGTAACAATCCAAATCCCCCCAAAACATCCAAGGTCGCTCAACTAACACTCCTTCATCTATAGGCAGGGTCACAGTCACATATTTTATTTTCAGCCTGGACAAGTCTTTAAACTGTCTAATCCGCTTAATGGGATCCCTGTTTTCCGTGGGTATCGCATGGAGGGACATGGAATTGGAAGACGGTGTGAAGTACAGAGTTGGCTGAAAAACCATGTAAACATTCAAATTCACATTTGTATTTTCAGCTACGAGCAACAGCTTCTAGGCAGCTCCCTTGGCTGACTGGCTATTCAGCCAAACCTAGCGCGTCCTAGTGCACCTTGAAGCAGACACAATCAACTATCCAGAACTGCTGAGATATTTGGGTATCGCACAATGGCTGGCTCAGGGAGCTGCTTAGAGGCTGCTAAGAAAAGCCCCCCCAAAACCAAAGAAAAGCCCTGGTCACATTTTCTATGTTGGCATGTCCTAGCTGTCAAAATGTATAAAAGTTGGCAACAACATCAATCATGAAGAAGAGTAATCAACCAGCTGAATGAATGAAGTGAGGGGATGGTCGTACACAATAAAGTAAGCAACACAACTTGACACATATCCAAATGAGGTGGGCTAGGAGACTATGGTGATTGAATGTTTGATCATAAACGACCGCACCATCTGGCACATGGATCAGCCAACCTGCCAGTTGTCCGCTCCATGATTCCTCATCATGTATGCACCTAGACAAGCCTTTAGGCTGTCTGATCCACCTTGCATGCTTCCTGTTTTTTGTGGGTATCGCACGGGGATACTTTGACTAATTAGACAGTGAGCAGCCCAGAGTTGGCTGAACAAGCATGTAACAATCCAATCCAATCATATTTGTTCCCCAGAGCTGCCACGAGCCCTGTCATTCCCTGTTTCATCCAGCCCACTATTCTGCCCTGCATCGTTTTGTGCACTGCTGGTTGTCTGGTCCTCTCCCTCCTCTGTGGCTTGTACACCCCCAGCTCCACTTGTCTGCTGAGCCCCACCAGGCCCTCCTACGGTGGTGACATCACCTGGAGTCTGCTCTGAGTCTGTTGGTCCACTTGTCTGCTGAGCCTCACCAGACCCTCCTACTGTGGTGACATCACCTGGAGTCTGTTCTGAGTCTGTTGGTCCACTTGTCTGCTGAGCCTCACCAGACCCTCCTACTGTGGTGACATCACCTGGAGTCTGTTCTGAGTCTGTTGGTCCACTTTTCTGCTGAGCCTCACCAGACCCTCCTAATGTGGTGACACCACTTGGAGTCTGTTCTGAGTCCGTTGGTCCACTGGATGCAAGCGAATGCTGTTCAGCGACACCTTGCTCTTGGAACAGGAACTCACACAGTTCCTCGCGTTTTTGAAGATTCATACTTTCGTATATCCACGCATGTACGCGTTCGATAACTATGTGCTCCTTCATCTCCCATCCACATGCGGCATTGATGGAAGGCTACAAGCAGGGTAGGGAGAGAGCTCGTCAACGCTTGGGTTTATATGGTTTATATGGTTTAAGATGTGTTGGTTAAGGTCTAGTTGGTTTAGGTTTAGGTGTTTTAGGTGTTCTAGGTGGTTAAGGAAAAGAAGTGCCAATCAAGTAGGGCGTGAGGGTCCCATGGGCCAGCACCAACAACCTAACAATGACATCCAGCTGTACCAGCAATTTTAGGGTTACGAGCAATGTTAGGGAGCTGGTGATGCAAGCTATCTTGTCTCCCCTCCTTATTTACCGCATTCGTCAGGAGAACAAGCTGGAGCCTCTGTCCCCCGAACCTTGGAACACCACCATCACGCCCTTGCAACACAGTAGCTGTATAACCGTATAATTAAATTCTCACGTTACAAAGAAATCAGGGCCCCCGTCGGTCAAACGATTGTTTGGGGTTCAGTTCATCAATGCTTTTCTCCGTTTTAGCCCCTCCTGATATCATGGTTGGAAAGTCCCTTAGATAGCCTGTTTGGCTACCCCTGGACTGCACCAACATAAAGCTGAGCCAGGGTAAAGCTAGGCCCTACGTGAAAATCTTGAGTTTAACTTGCTTCTTTGAGGTTGGGAAAGTCCTTGGGCCAAAAGTGGCCACCCCTGGGCTGTAACATATTTACACATGCAGTCTAAGGATGACGCACCAACATGATCGCTTCTAGACGCCAACTTGCGATTGCATTCTGTTCTCAAGCAGTTTTCTTTTTCAAATCTGAAAGTGGTTTTTTCCTAGCTTCATGGTTTTAGGCCTCCTCCTGGGACAGCGTATTAGTGCTTTCTATAGCTTTTATAGCTGATTGTAGCTTTTTAGGGCCATTAATGGCAAAAAAAACTTTTTCCCTTCTTTTTTTATAGCAATAATTTCGCTAAACCGGGGTTAAAACTAGCGATCGCTATATATAGCGGAAATAAAAATCCCTGGCCTCAAGAGTGTGGTGTAGTAGCTTGTATGCTACCCATGTGTACTCTGTCCGCAGACAATGAGCAGTCTTAAGGCTGATAGACCATGCAGTCAAACCATAAACCAAATCAAAGTAGACGCCAACTTACCTTCTTGTGCGGACTGAGGACAATGAGATATCCGCACACCAAGGATAACGACATGAGTGTTGCAAACAGTTTGCTCCCTTCCAGCACATGCAAAGCGTAACTGCGTAGGGTGTGCAAGAAAATTTTAAACAAGTGACAAGCGATGTGGAACAAGTGATGCCGAATAAGGAACAAGTGACAAGCGACGCGGAAAATTGGCGGAAAGTGTTGGCTATCGGAGTGACAGATGGCACCGGAATCAAGTGCAGCTGACCGAAGCCAGGGTTTACTACAGGGCCAGGGGCTCTTGTTTCTTGCGGTCAAACAAACAAACGGACAAAGGGGTGACTCGGGGGGATCCCAGCCCCTAGAAGGGGGTGCTCCGCCAAAGATGTGGCATGCATAAATATTCAAACAACATGTTTATGTTGGTACCATCATGGTACCACCATGTACAGTAACACACGCTAGACTAATTTGATGAGTCTGTGTAGGTCACATTCTAGGGGCAGCAAAATAGAATAAAGGAGCTTGCATGATAGATGACAAAGAACATATAATTGATTGATCACGCATAACAGCTGTGTCCAAGGCAGCACGAGTGATGACAAATAACATATAATTGATTGATCATGCATGGCAGCTGTGTCCAAGGCAGCACGAGTGATGCAGACAACATGCAGTCTCATTCAGGTTAGTCTAAAGAAGAATGCCGTACATTCCGTGAAGGCTCAAGTACCAAGCACCATAAACTACCACGTAACACGTAACTTCGTCCTTTATACTTGGTACGTAGCACTTTGTACCAAGTACCAACTACTAAGTACACTACCTACCAAACCAGTTTTGCATCAGCAACTCCTCATGCTCTCAATGTTCCACGCCCCAGGCCCCAAAGCCTCTTACCATATATAACCATATATATCCATATATAAATTTATGTGATAAATCCCTATACATAACTATATGTCTACATGTGGTCAATCGCTATGTATAACTATATGTAGTAAATCCCTGTATATTACCATTTGTGATAAATCCCTGTTTATAACTATAAGTCTCTATGTGATCAATCCCTGTGTATAACTATATGTGATCAATCCCCATTTATAACTATGTGTGATCAATCCCTATGTTTAACTTTATGTGATCAATCCCTATACATGACCATTTGTGATAAATCCCTATTTATTAATATATGAGATCAATCCCTGTGTATAACTATATGTGATCAATCCCTATGTCTAACTATGTGTGATCAATCCCTATGTATACGTTAACTATATGTGACCAATCTCTATACATAACTATATGTGATCGATGTACCTTACCTGCATGCACACACATGATAAGCTCGATCCAGCAGGCAGCCATCTGCCACGTCTTGGAATGAGAAGCTCTCTGCCTGCTGACCAGTCCACTGGTGATATGCAGCCTGGGTGTAGGGATCACATGCATCTACTACAAGAGCGCGATTCAGAAGCTCGGCGACTGCCTTGCTGTCAGGGCCCACATCCTTCCGAGATTTTTGGTGCTGGGGGGCTGCCTGGTACCCGTTGAGGACCTTTTCCCACATGTAGATGGCTTGTGTCGCTTCTCCAGCTCCACATGCAAGGTCCAACATATTGATGCGGCCAACCTTGACGCTCTTTTCTGCTGCAACTGAGGGCCCCTCCTCCTCATGCCCCGTCTCCCCAGCTTCCCCACTGGACCCTGGCAGCCCGTACTCCTCACACAGCATGGGCAGCCAGAGGTTGAGAATAGAACCCATGGCTGTGAGCATGCTGCCAAAGTGGGGATTGCGGTACTCTTGCCCTGTGTTTGCATAGTACTCATCCACACCTTGTGTGTTGTAGTTCTCGCGCATGCTGCGACTGCCAGCAAATGTGGCGTTCATCTTGAAAATAAGCTGAGCAAGGCAGATTCAGACTCAATGGATTCTTTAACGCAATTGTCATCAGGCGCATACACTTTTCTTGCCCGCCGCTGTGGTGTGAAGATTCAGTTCGGGATGAATAGGCCGGCACCCTGAGGGCGGATGGTAGTAGCGGGTTGTTGCGAATATGATTTCGCCATTTCTCAGTCGACAGCCGGAAGCGGAAATCCAGCTAGGGCGTGGATCTTACGCAATCAGGCGCCCAACTCTCTATTGAAGCTATGCTTACGTTAGCGTGCTCTCGTTCGATGTCTGCATCCCGCTGGTGCTGATAAAGTTGATAAGCACATTTGCTGACGAGTCATGTCCACCTCGGCCACCTCGACCTCCTACTGATCTATCCCATTCTTTCTTGGACCCACGACTGCTGCACAATGGGCTTCAAAATATTTGCTACCGCGTCGATGATGCTCTTGTTCGGGAGGTGAGGTCGCAACTGACCGATTTTAGCCGGAAGATACCTATCAGCATGGCGGTGCCGAGTGGAGAATGGGAAATTCTGACGTTGGTTTCCTTTCTGTGCGCAGCATCAGCACCGTAACGTTGAAATTCCAGGTGAGCATAGGCGGGGGCAGGTGTTGACTCATGCCCCGACGGGAGTATACAGAATTTCAGCTCCCATAAGCGGCATGACCGACCCACCAGTCTACATCATCACTTGGCCAGTCGGCTGAGATTGAGGCATATGCAAAGTTTCACAACCAGGTTGTTTCACAACCATTACTAACCCTATGGTCATATCACTCCATTGGCAGGACAACGTGGTGGTGGGCAAGTATGACGACGGGGCGTCTAGGTTCTTCAAGCATCCAGCGTTGCAAGCAGGTTTCATGTTCTTTGGTGAAGCTCTATGCCTTATTCCATATTTCATCTTCAAGTTTCAAAAAGTTGAAGCACGATCCACGAAAAAAAGGAAGACCAAACAGTTTGACTTCAAGACGGTCTTGATGTTTGCCCTTCCAGCCATGTGTGACGCAACTGCCACAACCCTCCTCAACATTGGATTATTCTACACGTGAGTGTGGCGCTTACATTATAGAAGATTTCTAGTACACGCACCAAATATTGTTCTTCTCACACCACACCAATATCAAAATTGGAACCAAAACCCAAATCAAAAAACAACAACATAAAGAATACCAAAACCAACACCAACACCAACACAAAAATATGAAACAAAATATAAACAAAAAACAAAGCCGGCACGCCCACTCACGCACACACTCTCTCAAACACTCTCACGCACACACATACACACGCACACACACACACACACACACAAATTTCAGTCTCCAACATCTACCGCGACCAGGTATACATCCACGTTCCAGATGCTTCGAGGAACTATCGTATTGTACGCGGGCATCTTTACCTTGATTGTGGTCCGTCGCAAGCTGTACATTCATCATTGGATGGGTAAGGATACCGACACTGTTTCTTTTTTGGTATACCAGTACGGTGATATCATATAAGTACAGTGATATGAATACGGTGATACCAGTATGGTGATATCATATCAGTACGGTGATATCATGTCAGTACGGTGATATCATATCAGTACGGTGATATCATATCACTACGGTGATATCACATCAGGACAGTGATATCATATCAGTACGGTGATATCATGTCAGTACGGTGATATCATATCAGTACGGTGATATCACATCAGGACAGTGATATCATATCAGTACGGTGATATCACATCAGTACGGTGATATCATTTGGTACGGTGATATCATGTCAGTACGGTGATATCATATCAGTACGGTGATATCATATCAGTACGGTGATATCATATCAGTACAGTGATATCATATCAGTACGGTGATATCAAATCAGGACAGTGATATCATATCAGTACGGTGATATCATATATCAGTACGGTGATACCAGTGTGGTGATATCATATCAGTACGGTGATATCATATCAGTACGGTGATACCAGTGTGGTGATATCATATCAGTACGGTGATACCAGTGTGGTGATATCATATCAGTACGGTGATATCATGTCAGTACGGTGATACCAGTGTGGTGATATCATATCAGTACGATGATATCATATCAGTACGGTGATACCAATCTTTACCTTGATTGTGTTCTGTCGCAAGCTGTACATTCATCATTGGATGTGTCAGCATTCCGACCATTTATTTCTATGCCCTTAGCTTTTCTTTTCAGCTACTACATTACCTTCTAGGCAGCTCCTTGAGCCAGCCGCTGAGCGTGACCAAAATATTTCAGCAGTTCTGGACAACTGATTGTGTTTTTTAAGGTGCACTAGGTCGCATTTGGTTGGGCTCAATAGCCAGGCAGGGGAGTCTGTTGCAAGCTTTACATCCATCATTTGGGTAAGGAAACCAACACTGTTTCTTTTCAGGGCTATGCGTATCTGCTTCTAGGCATAGACTGTAAGAAATATGAATATAACTTTTAATGCCTCCATTTTTAGCCCTATAAGTAAAGCTACAAAGGGGGTTCTTGATTCCAGTGGCTGCCTGGCTCGTGAGGATGGCTGGAAGCTGCCAAACATAGCCCAACAAATAAACAGTGGATACCGTTAATTTTATGGAGCTGCCTAGATGATGCATTTGATGGAGCTGCCTAGAAGCTCTTGCTCGTAGCAAAGAAAATAAAAGCTTGATCCACGCCCTTCTGTTGTTACCTTTCACAAAGCGCTGCTACATTGCACTGGGTGTGTGTCATTACACACGGCCCTCCCATATCCCTTGTGGTATCGTATATGCTTTCATATTGCTGCCCTCCCCCAAACTCCCTTCCCCTGGCCAACGAGCCATTGTGTTAAACTCAAAAGAACACATCCATGGATCCGTGATCTCGCCCTTAATAACTTCCCCCAACGACTGGACACCCCAGCCACCCTAACCACCAACCGCCACCAACCCCCCAGGAAACCCCAACCACCAGCCACCATGAACCACTGGATACCAACCGCCAACCACCCTGGACACACCAACCGCCTCAACCACCAATCAACACCAACCGCCAAACATAGGGAACTAACCACCAACCACTAGACACCAACCACCAACCCCTGAACACCAAGCACCACCCACCTACCACTGGACACAGGCATGGCCTTCATTGTAACTGGTGCTGCTGTCGTGGGTGCTGCGTCTGTGATTTACAAGGATAAATCAGACGTGCCACCCCTCACGGACCTCTCCCTGGCATCCCTCTCTTCCTCTTTGTTAGAACACACGGTGTCGCATCGAGGTCTGTTGGGAGTGGCAGACAGCTTCTTACATGGCCAGCCTGTGGTGAGCTCCCTAGTATGCATGTATTTGCATTTGCATTTGCATCCTATGTGTCATTGTTAACCTGACCTGGCTCCCTGTTGTTTATGCATGTATTTGCATTTGCATTTGCATCCTATGTGTTATTGTTAACTTGACCTGGCTTCCTGTTGTTTATGCATGTATTTGCATTTGCATTTGCATCCTATGTGTTAATGTTAACTTGACCTGGCTCCCTCTTGTTTATGCATGTATTTGCTTTTGCATTTGCATCCTATGTGTTATTGTTAACTTGACCTGGCTTCCTGTTGTTTATGCATGTATCTGCATTTGCAGCCTGTGTGTTATTATTAACTTGACCTTTCTTCCTGTTGGTTGATCATTTACATGTATGTATTACCTTGTAGTTCCCTGGGCTAAAAATACACTCTCTCTTCTTCCATGTTGGAACTTGAACTTGGTAACATAGCTACAGCCAGCAAGCTGCTCGCCGTCTTCGCCAGCCCAATGTTGGAACAATGGGAAATCTGAGGGGAGCTTCCTAGTACGCTTGTTTTGCTAGTATACAAATATATGTATAACACTCAAACTCAGGTCTACCGTTGTGTGCATCATGCTTACAATTTGTTGTGGACCAGTTGAACAATCGTTTCTTTCGTTCATCCCCTCCTGGTAATCGAGAGTAGATCTTGATTCATCACGGTTGGGCAAGTCCTTTCGTTCATCCCCTCCTGGTAATCGAGAGTAGATCTTGATTCATCACGGTTGGGCAAGTCCTTTCGTTCATCCCCTCCTGGTAATCGAGAGTTGATCTTGATTCATCACGGTTGGGCAAGTCCTTTCAGCCTATTTGGCTTCCCCTGGACTGTAAAATGTATACATACAAAAATAAAAATAAATGAACTAATATAAACTAATTTGTATAAATACATAGATTCGCAACCTTGTAGTGTCCTGTGCAAATTAAAGCGGCATGAGACATGGAGGCCTGGCAGCATATGGGACATAGCTTTTCTTTTCGGCTACGAGCAGCAGCTTCAAGGCAGTTCCCCTTGCTTGCTACCCAGCCAAACCTAACGCAGGGTAGTGCATCTGGAAGCTGGCAGAATCAGCTTTTCAGTACTGTTGAAATCTTGGGGCGTAGCCCAGTGGCTGGCTCAGGGAGCTGCCTCGAAGATGCTGCTTGTAGCCAAAAATAATAGCTATGATATGGGAGGCTCACATGTAATTTATCTACTGTACCAGCAATCAAGTGGTATTTCAAACCAACCAGAATCATACTTGTACCGTGTTGAGAACCATACCTTACTCAAGCCTTTATGTTGTGCCTGGATATCTATTGATGTTATTATACACATTTATTAATGTCATTATTAATATCTATTAATGTCATTATAGAAATATATTAATGCCATTGTGAATATCTATTCATGTCATTATAGATATCTATTAATGTTGTTATACAGATATATAAATTTCATTTTAAATATCTATTAATGTCATTATAGATATCTATTCATGTCATTTTAAATTTCTATTCATGTCATTATAGATATCTATTCATGTCATTTTAAATATCTATTAATGTCATGATACATATCTATTAATGTCATTATTCATATCTATGAATGTCATCATAAATGTATATTAATGTCATTATTAATATCTGTGAATGTCATTATAAATGTCTAGTTGATGTACTAGAGGTCCCAGCATAAAGCCAAATGCCATCCACTGTATTATTACTTTGTAGTGCAGCTAGTGCCTTCTGCATGTTAGGGGTGCCCCGATGGTTGAGGAGCCAAACCCGGAGAGTTGCCTGGGCTAATGGATTAGAGGCTGCAGCTTTGGTGTGACGCAGGGATTCTTTTTCCAAATCTGAAAGTTTTTTTTCTAGCTTCATGGTTTTAGGCCTCCTCGAGGGACAGCGTTTAAATAGCTTTTATAGGTATTTACAGCTTTTTAGTGCCATTTAAGGGAAAACAAAGTGATAATTTGGGCCAAGTTGGAATCAAAAGTAGCAATCGCTATGTTTAGCGGACACGAATCCCTAGTGTGGCACTTTAAGAGTTGTGCATCCTGGGGAGACTGGACGGGTTCTTAAAAGGCTCAACAGGGTACATGTAGGGCATAGCTTTTCTTTTCAGCTACAAGCAGCAGCTTCTGGGCAGCTCTCCTGGCTTGCTACCTAGCCAAACTTACAGCAACTTTGTGCATCTTGAAGCTGACATAATCATCTTTCCAGTACTTTTTTTTAATTGGGGCTGAGCCTAGTTACTGACTCAGGGAGCTGCTTCGAAGCTGCTGCTCATGGGCAAAAAAGAAAGCTATGCTGTAGGGGGATGTTGGGAATGGAGAGCGCCTCAGGGTAGGTTGAAGAGTAGGGTTTAGAGTTCAGGGTTTAGAGAGTGTTGGTGGGTGGGTGGGTTGGAGAGCAGAGCGTCATTTCCCTACGGCAGCCTGCAACCTGTTCAGGTTGTTGAACAGGTCTCAGGGTGTTAAACACCTGTTTATGTACATCATTGTAATTGTTGAACAGGTGTTTGGAAAAACCCTGAACACCTGTTTAATAACCTGAAGAGGTGCAGGCTGCCGTAGGGTTTATGCTGCTGTCGGAACTCCACTCACCCACCAACCCACCCTCCAACCCTCTCCGAACTCTGAAGCCTGCTGTCAGAAGTCCCCTACCACCAACCCACCCACCACCACCCATCACAACCCACACACCACCAACCCACCCGCCAACACCCACCACCTTTACAGGACTCCACCTCATCCCAGCGACCCACTCTCCGAGAACACATGCGTGGCGCTGTCCAACATCATGGGGCTACCCACTGCTGTCAGAACTCCACCACTCACCCGCCTCAACCTCAACCTGTTTTCTTGTCTACAGGAGTGGTCGGCCGTGGGGCAAGAAGGTGGCGCCATAGCTCCCCTGTTCGGAGATATCATGATCTTTCTGGCCCAAATATTTGCTGCGCTGCAATTCATCTTGGAAGAAAAGTACCTTACCAAGTTCCGTGTTGAGGTGAGGGATGACTCCGGAAGAGATAAAATAAACAGTGTCCACGACAGTCCACAATAACATTTTTCTGGTAAATTTATTTTTACTTCATAATTTCGCTAAAATGGGGTCAAAACTAGCGATATATAGCGGAAAAACACTCTGATCACCTTCGGCCTCAAAAACGTGTTGAGCATTCGATGAATCCAATTAATCCAGTGAGTTACCCCACACACAGTCTCAATCCTTTTCATTTCAGCATGTACCCATCCCTCACCAGGATTTTCTTTTGTAAGATCATGTAGGGTGTACATGATGAGTTCGGGTCCAAGGGCTCGTAGGAGGAATCGTTAGAGACTTCGATGTGGGACCGGAAGGTTCTAGAATGTGCTGAGTTGTATAGAAGCAGCTGGATTAGCTGCTTATACAGAACTCAGCTAAATGATACATGATAAATGATGTACCTTTGTGTTTTGGGGGTGCTACGTTAAAGTCTTCGATGGTTGCCTGAGGAGCCAAGCAAACTGCAAGTAGCACCCCAAAAGCTGCTAGGAGCACCATGGTGCTACGTTAAAGCACCGGTTCCTTTCCTTCCAAAAAACCCCTCTCTCTCCCCATCTGCCCAATCTGTACCTCTCACCTCCCTCACCATCAGCCCCACCAGTATGTGCTCAGCTTCTCCTAGCAGTTGGAATTGAGGGTGTCTGGGGCTTGCTGCTTTTATATCTCTCACCTTCCTCACCATCAGCCCCACCTGTATGCACCCAGCCTCTCCTAGCAGTTGGAATTGAAGGTGCCTGGGGCTTGCTGCTCTGCATCTTCACTCTCCCTCACCATCTGCCCCATCTATACGTGCCCAGCCTCTCCTAGCAGTTGGGACTGAGGGTGCCTGGGGCTTATTGCTCTGCATGTCTCCCCACATAACCCATCTGTATCTCTCACCTTCCTCACCATCTGTATCTCTCACCATCTGCCCCACCTGTATGCACCCAGCCTCTCCTAGCAGTTGGAATTGAGGGTGTCTGGGGCTTATTGCTCTGTATCTCTCACCATCTGGCCCATTTGTATGTGCCCAGCCTCTCCTAGCAGTTGGAATTGAAGGTGCCTGAGGCTTGCTGCTCTGTATCTCTCACCATCTGGCCCATCTGCATCTTTCACCTCCCTCACCATCTTCCCCATCTGTATGTGCCCAGCCTCTCCAAGCAGTTGGAATTGGGGGTGCCTGGGGCTTGTTGCTCTGTATCTCTCACCATCTGCGCCATCTGCATCTCTCACCTCCCTCACCATCAGCCCCACCTGTATGCACCCAGCCTCTCCTAGCAGTTGGAATTGAAGGTGCCTGGGGCTTGTTGCTCTGCATCTTTGCGCTCCCCATGCTGACTGTGCTGAAGGACTCCTCCGGCCATCCCATCGACAACGGCATTGCCGCCATGGAGCAAGTGGCGGCAAGCAGAGAGCTACAACTAGCGGTAAGGGAGCAGGCTCAGGGATTGTTTCCCGCTCTACATAGCGATCGCTAGTTTTGACCACGTTTTGGCGCTAATATCGCTAATCAAATGTAAACAATTTATTGTGTCCCCTAAAAAGCTATATTAGGCTATAAAGCTATAAAAACTACAAAACGCTGTCTCTGGAGGAGGCCTAAAACAAAAACAAAAACAAACAAAAACTTTCAGATTTAAAAAAATCCGCCATGGAGCAGTCGGCGGCAAGCAGAGAGCTACAACTAGCGGTAAGGGATGGTTGGATGGATGATTGGTTGGATGCATGGATGAATGCATTGATGGATGGGTGGATGGATGAAGCGGTAAGGGCGCAGGCTGTGTCATCACCTGCTTCCGTGTGTTGCCTGGCCTGGGTGCAGAGGGGCATGGGTCGCCAGGGTGGTTTGTAGTTTTTCTTTTCAGCTACAAGCAACAGCTTCGAGGCAGCTTCCCTGACTGGCTATTCAGCCAAATCTAGTGCAACCTAGTGCACCTTGAAGTTTACACGACCAGCTTTCCTGTGTTGTTGCCTTCTTGGGGCTTGGCCCAGTGGCTGGATCAGGAAACTGCCTAGAAGCTGCTGCTTGTAGCTGGAAAAAAAGCTATGGGGTGGTAAATGGGTCGCCTGGCTGTTTGAATTGCCAGGGTGCTTTAATGTTCATGCATTCGGGTGGCTTGTATTTGTTGCGCCAGTGCTTTGTCTTCGTGGATAGCACTCCTGTAACATATCACAGGGGGTTAAGCCAACAGAAGTGTTACTTCCCTGTGAGCCTGCTGTGTGGGGGGGGGGGGGGCAGTGTGGGTCAGTGTGTGTGGGTGGGTGGGTGGGTAGGGGGGGGGGGGGGTCTGAGTGTGTGTGTGTGAGAGACAGCGGCATATTGACAGTCCAGGTCTGAGAACTGCTTCACTTTTTGGAGTCCATCTCAGGGAATCATTGTTCAGCATAGGTATATCGATTGGCTGGTAAGTAGAAGCATCTAGGAGTTGAATGACCTGGATGCAATGTTGCAATGCGATTCCTCGTATGTCGCTGCTCTATCCCACTCCTAATGATAACGCCTGGTGGGGCGTGGTATTAAAGGAGACCCGTCTTAAGGGGGTAGGGAATAGGCTGCTACTTTACCTGGACAAAGCTACCATGGCGGTTGACAGCGACCGTGAACACTAAAGTGCAGGGATTCGAACCCGGCACTTTCTTCGTTCAACGAGCTCTACCATTGAGCCATTCATCGAACGGGGATATCACACTCCTACTATATGCCTCCAATATATGACTCCAATCCTCACCATGTCAAACCCAAAACCTAACCCCAGTCCAAATCTGATCCAAAAGACAATATACACACCAATTTCCCTTTTTTCTGCTATGTCTTCTACCAACCCCCACCTGCTCTCATATTGCAGTCAGTATGTCCTGTGTTGGTTTGCTCCAATACTCACCATGTCAAACCCCATATCCAAACCCAGTCCAAAGCTGATCCAAAAGACAAAATATGCACCAATTTCCCTTCCTTATGTTATGTCCCTTACGCCCGCTCACCTCCTCCCATACTGCAATCAGTGTGTCATGTGATGGTGGGCTCTAATACTCACCATGTCAAACCTCCAAAAACTAAACCCATTTCAAATCTGAGCCAAAAGCCAAAATGTGCACCAATTCCCCTTTCTTACGGTATGACCCTTACACCCGCCCACCTCCTCTCAGATTGCGATCAGTGTGTCCTGTGTCGGTTTGCTCCAATACTCATCATGCCAAACCTCTAAAAACCAAACCCATTTCAAATCCGGGCCAAAAGCCAAAATGTGCACCAATTTCCCTTTCTATGACGCTATGACCCTTACACCCACCCACCTACTCTCAGATTGCGATCAGTGTGTCCTGTGTCGATTTGCTCCAATACTCACTATGCCAAACCCCAAAACCCAAAACCAGTCCAAATCTGGGCCAAAAGGCAATATATGCACACATTTCCCTTTCTTACGCGATGTCTTCTACCAGCTCCCACCTCCTGTTATATTGCTATCAGTATGTCCTGTGTTGGTTTGCTCCAATACTCACTACGCCAAACCCCCCAAAACAAAACCCACTCCAAATCTGAGCCAAAAGGCAATGTATGCACCAGTTTCCCTTTCTTACGCTATGTCCCCTACCAACCCCGGAACCCCCACCTCCTCTCATATTGCAGTCAGTATGTCCTGTGTTGGTTTGCTCCAATACTCACCATGTCAAACCCTAAAAAATAAACCCAGTCCAAAGCTGAGCCAAAAGGCAATATATGGCCATAAAGGCCAATTCCTCTTTCTTACAATATGTCCCTTATGCCCGCCCACCTGCTCCTAGTTCTCAATCAGTGTGTCTTTTGTTGGTTTGCTCCAATACTCACCATGTCAAACCCCCCAAAACGAATCCATTCCAAATCCGAGCCAAAAGCCAAAATGTGGACCAATTCCCCTTTCTTACGCTATGTCCCCTACCAACCCCCACCTCCTTTCAGATTCTGATCAGTGTGTCCTGTGTTGGTTTGCTCAACTTCTTCGGCCTCCAAATCACCAAGGCCTTGTCAGGGGCATCGCGTGCAACCATTGATGCATGCCGCACGCTCTTTGTTTGGATCTTCTCTATCTCCATTGGATGGGAGAGATTCCACTTACTCCAAGTTGGCGGTTTCATCTTGTTAGTCTCAGGTAATGGTCTAATATCTGTGTCAGCTCCAAATTCCAACAACACATCTCACACCCCGCCCCCCGCCCCTCCCCCCCCACCACCCCACCACCCATCTCCCCCATACACCCCCCACCCCTCCCTCATCTACGTGCCCCCACACCATCTACATGCCCCCGCACCACACCAATAGCAAACGTGCTGCAAGTTAGCGGTTTCATCTTGTTAGTCTCAGGTGATGGTCTTGAATAAATAAATCATTAAATATAAATAAATAGTACGCCTTGTTACTAAGCGTGAGGTTGTGGGGGCCACCCCGTTTGCTTGCACTGAGGCCAACCACCAAGTGATGGTCTAATATCGGTGTAAACAGAAAATCAAGAGAAAAAAAAACACACAACACCTATACACCCTCCACCCAACACAAGTACTCAAATTCTTTCTTGCGCTGCAGGCCCCACCCAGACCACACCCACCCCGCCAACAATAATAATCCAAAAAAGTCAAAGAAACCCAAGAATAGACACGAAGCACCCACCCCAAACAACCATCCCCCCCCCCCCCCGAAAAACACCGAAAACATTCAACAAAAAAGAAACCACAAATAGAAACAAAAGAATCCCACCCACCAAAACCACGCACAACCCCACCCCCCGGCGCGGGACACCCCTACACCGCCACCTCCACCCACACCCACAACCACCACCACGCTGCCACCAGACACCCCCACCCGCTTGCCACCCCACCAAAACCACACAACCACCCCTGCGCCCCAAGGACACCCCCACCCCGCCCACCCCACACAACACCACCACCACCACCACCCCTCTCCCCAGACACCCCACCCCTCCCCCATCTACATGCCCCCACACCACCCCACACCATTAGCACACCTGCTGCAAGTTGGAGGTTTCATCTTGTTAGTCTTAGGTGAGCTTCCTCATGCCATATAGTTGAGACGGGAGTGGTGGGGCAGAGGAGGAAGTGAGGCACTTGATAAAATGATCTGTGGGGTCCTCCTAGAAGGACCATGGGCCCTCCTAAAACGATATGTGAGGCCCTCCTAAAAGGACCGTAAATCCTCTTGAAAGGATCTGTGGTGCCCTCCTAAAAGGACCACACATGCTTGTTAAGGTTTCTGTGGGGCCCTCCTCAAAGGTCCGTGGGGCCTTTCTAAAATAACTGTGGGCCCTCCTAAAACGATATGTGAGGCCCTCCTAAAAGGACAGCGAATCCTCTTGAAAGGATCGGTGGGGCCCTTCTAAAAGGACCATAAATGCTTCTCAAGGTATCTGTGGGGCCCTCCTCAAAGGTCCGTGGGGCCTTTATAAGAGAACCATGGGCCCTCCTAAAACGATGTGTGAGGCCCTCCTAAAAGGATTGTGAATCCTCTTGAAAGGATCTGTGGGGCCCTCCTGAAAGGACCGTGAATATTTCTAAAGGTATCTGTGGGCCCCTCCAACAAGGACCTTGAATCCTTCTTAAGGGATCTATGGGGCCCTCCTTAACAGATATTGAGTTCCCTCGTAAAGGAATCTTCGGTGGTAGGTATGTTTTTGGTGGATGTGGTAGGTGGTGGTGGTGTGTGTGTGTGGTGGCGGGGGGGGGGGGGGGGGGGGGGGGGGCTTGAAGTCTCTCGGTTGCTGTCATTGTGATATTCCCCGTGATGGTATGAGTAATGCTGTATACACATAAGGCATCCTCATCGTTGTTTCATCTCTCCCAACCTCATGTACCTCCTTGTACAAAGAGTGAATGAGGTCGTCAATATCTGCATGCCCCAAGCTGACTACAAGTAGTGCTATGTCTGTGCTATGCGCTTAATAAATAATCGACAAATGCATCCTCATCGTTGTGTCTTCTCTCCCAACCTCATTTACCTCCCTGTTCAAAGAGTGAACGAGGTCATCAATATCTGCATGCCCCAAGCTGACTACAAGTAGTGCTATGTGCTTTATAAACACTAAATAAACATAAAATAAACATAAATTAAACATAAACATATCTTCACTCCCAACCTCAGGTACCTCTATATACAACGGAGTCCTCAATAACTGACAACGGAGTCATCAATAGCCCCAAGCTGACTACAAGTGTGAAATGTGCTTGATAAACACAAAAACATAAAATATACATTTAAAAACACTAAAAATATATATAACTTTTCTTCACTCCCAACCTCAGGTACTTCCTTGTACAGCTGAGTCATCAGTATCTGCCTGCCCCATGCCGACTTTAAGTAGTGATATCTGCTTTATAGCACAAATAAACAGAAGTAAACATAAAATAAATCTGAATAAACGTTAAAAACATAAAATACACATAAACATATCTTCAATCCCAGCCTCAGGTACTTCCTTGGACAACAAGTTCATCAATATAGAAATGTATCAAATATGGTATGTGCTTTACAAACATAAAATTGTGAAAACATGAAAAAGATTGAAAAACATTAACATGTAATCGTAATCTTTCTCCCAACCTTAGGTACCTCATTGTCCAACGAGCTCGCACATATCTGCCTGCCCCAAGCTCACTATTAGCAATGCTAGGTGCTTTACTCAAAACAAACATTAAAAACATAAGATAAACCTAAAATATAGAGATTACAATATCTAAACTCCCAACCTCAGGTACCTCCTTGTACAACGAGGTCATCAGTATCTGTCTGCCCCAAGCTGACTACACAGCTGAATCTGTCTCCAGTGCAAGCGATGATGAGGACAGTGAGACTGACTCTCTGCTTGATGCGGAAAACGGTGCTCCCAATGGGAACAGCTTAGATGAGTTGCAGGCACCATTGCTACAAGGAGGTGGTATGAGGTGAGAATGTGGTCGTGGTGGTGGTGCTTGTAGTAGTGGTGGTGGTGATGATGGTGGATATGGTGGTGGTGGTGGTTATGGTGGTGGTGGTGGTAGTCGTGCTGGTGGTGGTGATGGTGGTGGTGGAGGTGGTAATGGTGGTGGTAGTCGTGGTAGTGCACATACTGGTCTTCCTTTTAGCCATTAGCTTTCATTTGCACAAGTCGGGGGAGTGGAATTTGTTCCAGCTTGATTTGCCTACTCATACGTTTATAAGCTCATATGTATATATACACCGTATATTTTATATGATTATATTATTGGCATTGAATGGCTCCCTCAAATTGGCACCGCACTTTTTGGTCGACGCGATTTCTGTTAGTGATTTATTTTTCTGAGAATTGGACAACCTTCACTTGCATACAGTGATGTATTTTTCTTCTGAGAGTTGACATGTGATGCCAATGAACTTAGCATCGCGGCAATACCTTTAAACCCATGCAAAAGTCTTTTCCTCAGTACAGTACAGTACAGTACCGTGTACCGTCGTGTTACATGGCAACCTCACCTATCCCACTACTTTCCAAATGCCTGCCACTGCTATGTACAACAGGAGAATTAAACTATCATTACTTTCCTCACTTGTCTTTCCAAAATGTCTCAGGGCTTCCTCCCCCCACAAGAACACACACACACACACATATACACCCATATCCATACCAACCACCACCACACACACACACACACACACACTCCTATCAATCCCCAACCCACACACACACACTCCCGCCCACCCGCGGAACTGCAGTGAACGATGAGAATCGCAACATTTATTGATCACCGACAGGGGCCCTGAGTCTGTGCTGCAGTTTCATTTAATTCTACGAATATAATTTAATTCTGATATAGTTTGCAGTGTCATTTAATTCTACGAATATAATTTAATTCTGATATAGTTTGCAGTGTCATTTAATTCTACGAATATAATTTAATTCTGATATAGTTTGCAGTGTCATTTAATTCTACGAATATAATTTAATTCTGATATAGTTTGCAGTGTCATTTAATTCTACGAATATAATTTAATTCTGATATAGTTTGCAGTGTCATTTAATTCTACGAATATAATTTAATTCTGATATAGTTTGCAGTGTCATTTAATTCTACGAATACAATTTAATTCTGATTTTATTTTACCATCCTTTCACTGCTGTGCAACAGGAAAAATGAGGCTGCTGGTTATTCAGGAAAGCCTAAGCCCAAGGTCAGTGCCGTGTATATGTTACTGTCCAGTTCTGTATGTATGTATGTATGTATGTATGTTGCAGTCCAGGGGTAGGCCAAATAGGCTAAAGGGACTTACCCAACCATGACAGGAAGGGCTAAAATGAAAAGGTATTGATGAACTGAACCTCAAACAATTGCATTACCAACGGGGGCCCTGACTTTGTGCTGTCGTGATAATTTAATTAAGCAGTTGTGTGCTGTCGGCTTAAGTGCTCTCACTAGAAGCTTGGCAGTGTGCCTTGAATGAGAGCCTGAGTGCAAATCTGCAATTGGTCATGCGTTTGTCTGCAAATCCCCCCCCCCCCCCCTCTCTCTCTATATATATGTATATATATATATGATAAAATGCATAAAATAGCATTTTGTTTGGGTGCGGCAAAGGACCGATAGATCTATGTAGATATGTTATCCATATAGATATATATAGATCTATCAGCGTGAAGCCGATAGATCTATTGATACCCCTTGTTCAACGCCCCCCCTGGTCCTGATATACCTACATACATGTATCTAGGTCGTTCGCGTCGTCGGCTGAAACTCGCAAGTATCTTTCCCTTGATGCGCTCCTCTTCAAATTTGTGCAGCAGCATTTTTCACATTCCTTCCTACCCGGTACTGAGCCTCCAGGCTCAGTAGGGTCGACGGTAGAAAAGCGCAATTTCCATCCGCACCTACTCGCTCACTCCAGAACAGGTGAATTGCGCCTTCTTAATTAGCATCGCCTAATCCAACTAGCCTAGCCTAGTCCAAGTCACAAAGCTGTATCTGAGCAAGAAGCAAGGGCTCTGGGGCGATTCCACAAGAAGTTTCTGTTCTCACGTTGGTGTGATGTCACACCCTTACCAAGTCAGATTACCTACAGACCTGGTTGGCCGGCTACCCACTAACATCAGCACATGGGACAGAACCACACAGCCTTGCCTCCATACATACCAGGCCCATGAAGCCCAGCACTGCTCAATTAAATCGTTCATCGCTCGCGCTATTGATTGATATTGTATTTGTCTGAGATTTTCACAACCAAATGTCAGGATTGTTTATGACAGTTGATATGAGTTGCCAATGAAATTAGCATTGCAGCATATTATATATAATGTTGATAATGATATACTATATATTATTGCCTTAAGGAGATGATTCAGGGCGACTGCACAATGTGTCCATGTAACCCTAGTCTACTACCCTAGCAAAGCAATCACGGTAAGGTGATGATGATGGATTGATGATGTATTCAAGCTTGGATTTCACAAGCTTTTTCAGCCAACTCTAAGCTGCTCACTTACATATAGATCTATGTAGATCTATCGGTTGGAGCCATATTTATTTATATTTGCCGCATCCTACATACTGTCTGCACATCTCAAGCATATCTCAGAAATATTGGGTTATGCTTTCAGCACCTCACATCTGTTGCCTCAATTTATTTACTGCACTTATTTATTTGTTCTACGTGTTCAAGAGCTTGCCAAGTTGTTGTGAGCATGATAATAGTAGTAATAATAATGGTAATAAAAAAAATAAAAAAAATAACAACAGCTTGCGGATTTGTGACACTTAGCCTCCTGGACCACAGTGGAAAGCAATATAGCAATTTAGCGGATGATTTGGAATTCGTTTTTTCAAAACAGGTCGTAGGTTGTTCTTCGTACCTCAAATTTTGCCTGGAATTCTGAGAATCCTGGGAATTCTGAGAGAATTGTCGTAAATTTGGCCTGGAAAAGCTATGAGGTATGGAGTACGACCTACGACTGTCGATTCCAAATCATGCGCTGGATCGCTATCATCCCAGTCCCCAAAACTACATTGGATTTGGAGGACCCCCCCATACACACAGCAGCCCCCCACCCCCCCCCCACACACAACCCACAACCCCACCCACCCAAAAACAGCCCCCACACCACCACCCACCACCCCCAACCACACACACAGCCCCCACCCCCCACACACACCACACCACCACCCCCCCACACAACACCCCCACCCCCCACAAACACACATCAAACCCCCCCAACACAAAAACCCCACACACAAAACCCCAACCACACACACCACACACCCCAACCAACACCCACAACAAACAAGCCCCAAAAGCACACACCACTACCCCCCAAAACACACACCCACCCCCCCACACAAACATCCCCACCCCCACAACTCAAATAAACACCCAAAAAGCCCCCACCCCCCACACACCACAGCCCCACCACAACCCCCACCACACACACATTCCCCCCACCCCCACACCACACACCACCCCCACACACACCACATCCCCCACCCCCACACACACCCCCCCACACACAACACAGCCCCCACCACCCACACACACACCCCCCACACACAAGCCCCCACACAACCCCCCCACACACACAGCCCCCACCCCCACACACACCCACACCACCCCCCCCCCCCCCCCACACACACAGCCCCCACCCCCCCACCACACAGCCCCCACCCCCCACAACACAGCCCCCCCCCCCCACACACACAGCCCCCACCCCCCCACACACACAGCCCCCCCCACACGAACAGCCCCCCCACTTCCCCCCACACACACAGACCCCACACCCACACACACAGCCCCCACCCCCCCACACACAGCCCCCACCCCCCACACACACACGCATACTTGTTAAATGAGTTACTGTACTTTCTCTATCAAAGGTCGCTTCAAGTTGCCCTACCGTCTTGATCTCGTCGAAGATAGAGGTGTCCCGAATAGGTGGAACCATTCCAGCACCAATGCCCATTATCTTACCCTACATGCAAATCAGTTCAAAGCCTGGAAGCCCAATGAAGAGCCGCGTCCTCACCCACCTCATCAAACCCTTGAATTTGAACTTGGTTACATAGCTTCAGCCAGCAATTTGGCTGTTGTAAGTTTATTTGTACTGCCTTTGGCAGTACGAATAGATTTACCAGGAAAAATCTTCAAACCCTCGACTAATCTGATCTGACCTGATCTGATCTGCAGCACTCGGCACTCATTCGCATCAAGCCGCTTGAAGAAGAGCAGTACACTATGGCACGCTCGTGGAATTTAGGCTTCAACGCGTTGAACCCCAAGCCTCTGGATGCTGTCCCTGGGGACGATGCAAGCACCTGCCCCTCCAACTTTGAAGGAGGCAGCCCAAGGGTGAGTGGGAGGGAGGGAGGGGAGGTGTGTGTTGGTGGTGGGGGGTGGGGGGAGAAGGTAAACAATTGCTTGGTTGCATTGCTGGCAGAGTCCACTGGATGCCTTCCCTGGCGTTGATGCAAGCACCTGCCCCTCAATCTTGGAAGGAGGCAGCCCAAGGGTGAGTGGAAGAGTGGGAGGGAGCGAGGGAATGTGTGTGTGTGGAGGAGCGCGTGGAGGAGGGGTGGAGGAGGGAGGGTGGGGGGGGGGGGGAGGGAGAGGGTAAAGGATGGTGAGTGGGAAGGAGGGAGGGAAGGGTGGTGAGTGGATTAGGGGGAGGGTGGGTGGGGGAGAGGGGGAGGGAACCTTAAACCTATACCATTGAACCCCTAAACCCCCTACGCTTTAGCGGGGGCTAACTTAAGTGGGGCCTACCTTCCCCCTGCCCTGGTGGCACCACTAGCCAGGTTGCATTAGCCATTGGAAGCAGTGTGATGTACGTGCATTGTACCTGCATCGAGGGAAGGAGGATCCCACCGATTGCTTCCCGCGTGGCCACTGTTTATTTTGGGGGTAACCCGTAGCAGCTCCATCCATCCATCCAGCTCCATTAGCCGGCCATTAGTTCAAGTCCGAATCTTTCAGATTCATTGTAATGCCTGTGATGATGCTTTCATTCGCACTAGCTAGCTTCAAGTTTGGCCCAAGGACAAGAAAAGGGAGCTGCCTGGAAGCTGCTATGTGTAGCCCAAAAGAGAAAGAGTGCATTTGGCCACCAGCCAGACATGATGTCGGAAGCTCTGTTTATGTCATTTATGCATTAACGTTTGCGTCACCCCGATCATACTCATTGTGGTTGTCACATATTGGAGGTGTTGTCAGTGGATATATTATATAATGTGTTGCATATCATCTGCATCACCTGCGTCATCTGCATAGCACAAACTCCGGGCCCCCATTGTTTACAATTTGTTTGGTTTCAGTTCACCAGTGCTTGTTTTGTATACAGCCCTTCCTAACACTGAGGTTGGGCAAGTCAATTTAGTCTAGTTGGCGACGCCTTAACCGGCTAGACTGTAAACACTCACACATGTTGCCTCATTAGGACGCGCACTTGCCTCAATAGGATGCGCAATACAATAATATATGTATTGCTTGGCTCACAATGCTTAAGGCCTCCCAACCTCACCATACCCTACCCACTCACCCTCCCTCCCAGCCTACCCTCCCTCCCTACCCTCCCACTCACCCTACCCTACCCCTGGCTTCACGCATCTTGTAGCCCTCTTCCAACGCGTCGTCCTATCCTTCCGCGAGCCTGCTGGCTTCCAATTCCCACATGGATATACATGGCATGCTCCAAAGGCCGACAACTGAATTCCTTGACGAAGGCCCCTCAGAGATACCTGGGGCATATGGACTAGCAAAAGAGGACTCTACCATCCTGGTGGGCAGTCTGACGTCTGCCTTCGCGGTGCCTCGGGAAGAAGAGTACTAGAACAAAGGAGCACTCTAGTTTAGTTAGCAATGCCATGACATTACATTACATTGCTATAGGCAGGCCAGTGTTGACCCAAGACAAGCCCATTCCAGAACTTCTAGGGGGGCCTTCCAACCATCCTGGTAAACAGTATGACGTCTGCCTTTGCGGTGCCTCATGTTCCACCTGGAGAACAGCACTAGAACGAAGGAGCACTCTAGTTTAGTTAGCAATGCTATTACATTGCATTGCTATAGGCAGGCCAGTGTTGACCCAAGACAAGCCCATTCCACAACTTCCGGGGGGGGGCTTCCAAACATCCTGGTAAGCAGTCTGACGTCTGCTTTTGCGGTGCCTCATGTTCCACCTGGAGAACAGCACTAGAGCCAAGGAGCCAGGTTTTTTTCTTTTCGGCTTTCATAACAGCTTTTAGGCAGCTTACTGAGCCGACCACTTGGCTACACAGACCTATTTCAGCAGCCCTAGTCCCGACACAATTGTAGCTCATTTGTAGCTCAATAGCTGCTCTTTTTTAATCGCCGTGAATGTTGTTGATGACGATGAATTTCATGCTGCAGCAGACAGCCAAGCCATCCTGAATACGGTACAGCCCTCAAGGTCCTGTGCTGACTTATGCATAGGGATCGGCATATCACATGATTGTGACCAAAGGCGAGAATGATATCGTATGATATCATACAAATTGCAAAGCTACCATTTATATTCATATGATATTGAATATAAATGGTAGCTTTAGCCTAGTCAGACTGCCGGCATCATATGATTCGTATAATGACATGATATCATATGATATCATATTGCCTATCCCTACTTATGCAACACTGACGACCTGTGCTTTCAGAATTTAGACTCAGTGAACTCAAACTTGTTACACCATGTCTTCCAAGGTTGGGCTCCTGGTAGCGATTTGGGTAGGTGGCCCGAATGGCCAGCCCCGGGAGGATCAGGGCCGGGGCCGAGATTGGAGTCTCGTGGTGGCAGAAGTTTTTGCCAAAACAGGGTCCCAGGTAGCAATCGCTACTAGCAGTGGAAAACAACTATGGTTCAATGTGTGACCTGTGCAGGATTGCAAGCTTCAAGTATATATTGTGCACTGTTTATTTTTTGTGCTACACTTGGTAGCTTCCAGCCAGCTCCATGAGCCAGGCACTTGATGCAGCCCAAAGCTTTCAGTTGCATTGGAATGCCCGTCATGTCAGCTTCCAGACGCACTAGCCAGATTCCAAGGAAGGGGAAAAGAAGCTTTCTAGAGTAACTCAGCACTGCTCACTGTCTGCCAATCCCAAGTCCTCCCGTGCGATACCTACTTAAACCAGGGGGGGGGGGCATCCTAAGCGGATTTGACAGTTAAGGGCTTCTCCAGCAGTTTTTTTTTGCGACCGGTCGCCAATTGTGCAACCCGGGTGCGACCCCTGTGCGACCCTCAGGTGTGCAAGTTTAGGGCGAAATGGGCCCTTGGTCGCCACGAAGTGCGACCACGAGTAAGCGATTTGTGCCCTGGGTCGCACCTGGGTCGCACAGGCCCACCCCAAGTTAATGTCGAGGTCCTCCACAGTGGGAAAAGCTGAAGATAATGACCACTTGAACTTGGTTACATGGCTTTGTGTAGGGTGTGTGTGGGGGGGGGGGGGGGGGGGGGGGGGGGAGTGTGTGTGTGGTGAGCAGAAACATTTGGCAGCTAGCTGTCTGAAGACAATGGCCACAGTGGGTAAATATGAAGATAGTGACCACAATGGGGGAAGATGTGGATTGCCTAAATGTTATTTATCATGTGAGCAATACAATTAAACTTCAATAGAGCCAATTCTCAGTCAATCGACTTGTAAGTCAAATACAGCACTCATTTAGGCAGATTATATGCCGGTTATAAGCTGGTTATAAGTTGGGTTTAAAACCAACTCCATCTATATACTCGTGATTTAGATAGCTCATGTGAAAGGTCTGATGCCTGCATGTTACAATGACTGGTTCTTGTTGCAATTATGTGGTAGGTTACAGCAAAGGGAGTGGGGACCAGGCAGCCTGCTCTACAGTGTGTTTGATAAATAAATATTACGCCTTCCTACGAGGTGTGAGGTTGAGGGAGCCAGCCTGTTTGCTTGAACTGGGGCCAACCTCCAAAAACTGTTTAAAACACTGTTTCTTCTTTAGGCTACCCATGGTAACTGCCCTGTATCTTCATTCGCCAATGGATGGCACATTCGTCTCAAGTGTGGGCACTGCATTCGCACCACCATGATGATGACCATGTGGTACCCCCCACCCCACCCCACCGTCATCACCCCTTTTTGCTGGGTCAATCCATTGCGTTCAACCCAAAGCATTTAGCTGCATTCTAATGCCCGCCATGTGAGCGCTAAGACGCACTAGCTAGCTTCAGGTTAGGCCCAAGGGCGCGGAAGAGGAATTACCTTAAAGCTGCTACGCCTAGCCCCCCAAAAGAAACAATGGTTAGAAACCCTGAAAATCCACTAGGACATTGCGTGGCTCATAGCTTTTCTTTTCAGCTATGAGCAACAGCTTCTAGGCAGCTCCCTGAGGTAACCACTGGGGTTATATCCTAGAGTTCAACAGTACTGGAAATATGATTCTGCCAGCTTCAAGATGCTCTATGCTGCTATAGATTTGGCTGGGTAGCAAGCCAAGGGAGCTGCTGTTGGTAGCCGAAAAGAAAATCTGTGGCGTGGGTACCGTACCATGTGTGGTTGGAATGGATTGTTACATAGTATTTTAGTCAGCTCTGGGATGCTCACCGTCCTCCAAGTACTAGCCCCCCCGTGTCATACTCACAGCAACCAGGGAGCATCCTAGGCAGATCATATGTGTGTGTTCGGGTGGTTGGCATGGCTTTTATTTTCAGCTACTATCAGCAGCCTTTTAGGCAGCTCCCTTGACTGACTATTCAGCCAAACCTGAGGCAAGCTAGTGCACCTTGAAGCTAGCACAACCAGCTTCCCAGTACTGTTGCAATCTTGGTGGTTATCAAGTGGCTGTCTCAAGGATCTGCCAAAGAACTGATAAGAAAAGCCGAAAGGAAAATCACTGTGACTGTGCGCAGCACTTAGCTTATGTTCCCTGTGTGGATGAGTGAATGGGTCATGTACCAGTTTACCTGACTCCAAACAATGTGTCGAGCTTTCTTAGCACACTTATCAGCCTGATGCATTTGTGACCTCTCATTTTCTGCATCAATTTTCAGGCTTGGATTCCAGCCATTTAGCTTATGGCTTGAAACACCCACGAGACGGCCTTTTCATACGTCTGTTTTGGTCTTGTTTCTAGAGGTGAAAGTGTGGCTGATGTACTGTCACCTCAATCACCCTTTTAGCCTCTGACCATTTCTCTTTCAAGAAATTAATTTATCACTGTAGCACGAACGCAGGGTCTCCGTGGGTTAGACGATTATTTGGCGTTCATCTCGTCAGTGCCTTTTCTGTCTTGCCCCTCCTGGTATCATGGTTGGGCAGGTCCCTTTAGCCTATTTTTCTACCCCTGGAATGTAGCAACAGAAAAAAATGGGCCGGCTGAGCTGCTTGGGTGCGCTAGATCCGGTAGATTATTCACTATATCACTATATGGTAGATCATTGGACTGTAAAAACGAACCCTTAAAGTGTGATCCCTATATTACATTACATTACATTACATTACATTACATTACATTACATTACATTACATTACATTACATTACATTACATTACATTACATTACATTACATTACATTACATTTCATGTTAAAGTCTATTTGACAGCGCGAGAATGTATGAGACTCGGCGCTTTAAACAAAAAGAAAAGGCACCCACAAAGCAAAAAAAACCATTACATCAGGGGTGTGTCGAGGACAAACAAACCAAACTCCCAACCACCGTTTTGGTGGCGTAGGTATTAAACCCCCTAGAGCAGGACCCAGATCTCAACCACTTACAGTGGCGGAGGTAAGAAGCTAACAAATGAGAAGTCACAAGAAGAAGAGAAAAAAGGGATAATAAATTACGGTGCCACTAAGCAGTCCAGGGCTTCCTGTCTTGCTCTTCTACAAGTAGAAAGATAGTCAGCTAGGTTGCTCCAAAAAATCTTAGTGCCATTTCCATTCATAAAGGTTCTGAATATGGAATCGCAGAATTCCACATTCCATACGGTTAAGTCGGTATCCTCATGGACATGCCTATAAATATTTGTAAACAGCTTCTGGTTTTTTCCTTTTCTATATGTGGTTTGTTTCGTTACTTTATTATATACCTTCAACTTGAACTTGGTTAGATGACTCCCAGCCAGCAATTTGGCTGCTCACCGTCTTCGTCAGTAACATGATAAATTCAAATGATTTGATAACAAAGTCTATTAGCCTATAGGCCGCTCACTGTTTGCGGGCAAAGTAGAGATGGAAGTTAAAAACCAGGGGGGGGGGGGGGCTGTCATAAGCGCGTCTGTACCAATGCACCACGCTCCTACATAGTGCAATCGCATTGTTAGACAGTTTAAATAAATGTCCAGGTCCTGATCAGGGTACTGGAGGACCCCTAGATCTGCTGACTGAGACACAACCAATTAGAATTTATATAGCTTGCGTCGCAGGACCTGGACTAGCAGGCAGGCGAATTAGTAACAAGCGAATATGTTGCATGCGAATGAGACACTGAATGAGACACCGACTCACTCACACTGACTCACTAAATGAGACAATGAATGAAACACAGGATCACAAGCGCACAAGAACGCGCGTCATATAGTGCTCTGGAGTGGGCCCGCCTGGGCCCAACAACAAAAAACTTGGTGCCTTGCTCGCGAGCATGCTCGGTGCTAAAAACTGCTGTCGGCCCTAGCTGACTTCTGATCGGTTTCTGTTTTCTTCATTTGTAGCCCAACCGCAAGTAGAACCAACCGCAACCTATCGAAAAAACTACGACATAGCTAACTGACACTTGCTTCGTTCAGCGATATAATCATGTCCCTACGATCCTTATCGATAAAGCCATTGCGCACAGCTTCTAAGGCTGGTGCGCGGATTAGTTTGTCCATCCGTCCTCCTGCACAGAGCTGCGGCCTTCGCAATAGAACGCAAAGGAATATTCTCCCAGTGCCTTTAGCAACTGAGTCTGAAACTGCAATGGTAGGTTGGGGGGGCATTGTAGAAAACCGCAAGATCCTCGTACGGCATGCCGAACACCTAGGTTGGTCTGCGATGCGTTGCTCTGCGCTGATGCATGTCCGTCAACGCAATGAATAGTCGATAGCTTTTGTTTATAGCTGTACATAGGGGTTTGTTGGCTCACATCTGACTCAGCATCGGCTCGTTAGCATCTAGTGGTTGGCATGGTACCCTGGATTGGTGCAAGGCAGCCATGCAGGATTTATCTCTTGGTGGAAGGCAATCAACGGCGAAAGAGCGTAGAATATAAGATTTCATGCATCATGTGTCTCATGCTTACTGACTACTAGTACCAACCAATGCCTTAATTCAAAATCCATGCCTTAATGGATTAAAGGAAGAATGAAGCGGGTGATGCTCTACTAGATTGCATGCATCATATGTGTAGTGGGGAAGTTAGCCCCCACATGTGTTACACCTAGACCCTGAGCCTGAAACCCCCTAAACATAACTGGGGGCTAACTTCCCCAGGTCATCATGTGTTCCATGTTTCTTGACTATAGATCCAACCACCCCCTTGACTCCGTTTAGCCGCGGGCTCATTTGGAGTCCAGTATGGCACCAGAAAAAATGTAATCACCATCAATGGATTGATTGGATTGTCTGTTGCTGAGTCACACTCAGCAAACACAAAGGGTCACGTCTGGACTCGGATCGAGATCATTACTGTCTCCATCCTTTATCCTCTCCTACCAACATCCCGCTCTAGCTCGTATCATCTAGATATCCCTCGGATGGTGAAAGCTCTGCACCAAACTTCACACCCATGCCACTGTCTCCTCCCAGTCCATTGTCGCGTGCAGGCGACAAATGGACCAGGCCCCAAACCCTCCTCCATGGGGATGACAGCCCCCCCACCCCACCCCCACCCACACACACTTATTGGTAGTTGGCCCCAGTGCAAGCAAACGGGCTGGCCCCCTCAACCTCACGCATTTTAATAAGGCACACTATTTATTAATTCATTTGTTTATTTAATTATTTATTTATTTAATTATGCAGGATGGTGAAGGCTGCCCAATCAATGTGCCTCCTCCCCCCCCTGCTTCTATCATTGACATGTTACTTGGACGAGCGGCCAGCCATGTCAAGCGAGGCACCTGCACTTGTATCATGTGCAAGGGGAAGGGAACACATTCATGTGAGAAGTGCAAGGTGAGAGATGTCGTAGCGGGTCGTAGCTTTTCTTTTCAGCTACCAGCAGCAGCTTCTAGGCCTCGGTCTCCGCTCTTTTTTTAAATCAAGCTCAAATAGCACAAGTAGCTGCTCAACCTGGCCTGCAGAAATCTGAAATAAAAAAACAGTGGCTCCAACTGGCCCACGCTTTACAGAAACTGGCTCTCAAATAGAATGGGGAACGGCAATATGATATCATATAATATCACATTCGCCTTGGGTCAACATCATAATGTGATTTTGTATGGTTGTATGATGCTCGCACAACATTATTGATTTTGGGGGTCAACATCTTATGATATTCGGTCCAGGGTGCTACAAAGCGCGCGGCAGCGCGATTTCGCACACACTTTTTGAGCCCCACTGCGCGTTTCGCGCAGATTTTTCAACATTAAAAAGCGCTGACCAATTAGACATTTGTGTGCTTTAAGCGCTGACCAATTTGACAAAATGTAGTACCCTGATTTGGCTCGTACCTATCAAGCCTTCCTCACATCACAGGCTGGTGCATGAAGTCTGCCCTCCAATGCGGTGCTTTCCACCTGGCACGGCCAATAGTTCACACCATCCACCAAGATGTGTGTGTGCTGCTATACGTTCTCATGTCCCTCCTGGAGGTGCTCTCATAGTCTAATTATGATCCCCATGGAGCAACCCCGAACAGGGTTGTCCAAGCGGTCTTCAAAATCTCTGTTTTGAGATGGAACTGTTTTCAAAATATTTCCGAAATATCACTGGAGGAGAATATGTATATACAGGGGGGGCAGGAAAAAAGCTGCCGTACCTCATCTTCACTTTAAATACAGCTTATCCTCAGGATCCAATCACAACTTTTTTTAAATATAGTTGAACGGAAAATTTGATGGGTTAAAAGTTTACTTGACCCAAATCTTAACTTTGCGATAAATTACCTGTGGGCAACCCCATGAAAGATGTAAGAGCATAAATGTATAGGGCAAAAAATATCTTTCAAATGACCCCCATTTTAGTTGGGGTAGGGGGGGGGGGAAGTTTTTTTTTTTTTTTTGGGGGGGGGGGGGGGGGGGGGGGGGGGGGGGGGGGGGGGGGGGAGTAAAAAACTTGTTTTCAACTTTATTTCCCCCCTCCTTCTGTTTGAAACTTCCACAATTCCTACTCCCATCTGAATCAGACACCGTTTTGAACATGCGGTCCAAAATCTGTCTTCCTGCCCCACCTGCATGTATATATGTAATCTCCCTCGGTGATATTCACGCCGGGTTCCTCGTAGCAGAGACATACGTGCGCCCATGGCAGTAAGTGAAGGCATTGAATGGGCTCACATGTTCATGGGGTGTCAAGAACGATGTTTTAGATATATAAATTGTGGGAAATCATCCGTTGTGTCAATGTATCGTACTATGTTTCAATATAATAGATTGTGCATTTATTTTGGAAGCAGGACGATCTTAACAACCCTCACTATGTTGCTTCTACGCAGCCAAGCACCGTTGCTGCATTACATCACATTACATCACATCGCATTACATTGCATTGCATTACTGCTCCTCCATGTCGTACAACGTATCAAATGACATATGGCGAAAGAAAAGCAGGACGATCTTGACAACCCTCATTATGTTGCTTGTACGCAACCATGCACCCATGGCATGCTGCATAACATTTCATCAAAATGCATTGCATTACATTACATCACATTGCATTGCATTGCATCACATTGAATTGCATTGCTGCTCCTTCATGTTGTACAACGTATCAAATGACATATGGCGAAAGAATAGCAGGACGATCTTGACAACCCTCATTATGTTGCTTGTACGCAACCAAGCACCCATGACATGCTGCATTACATTTCATCATAATGCATTGCATTACATTACATCACATTGCATTGCATTGCATCACATTGAATTGCATTGCTGCTCCTTCATGTTGTACAACGTATCAAATGACATATGGCGAAAGAATAGCAGGACGATCTTGACAACCCTCATTATGTTGCTTGTACGCAACCAAGCACCGATGGCATGCTGCATAACATTTCATCAAAATGCATTGCATTACATTACATCACATTGCATTGCATTGCATCACATTGAATTGCATTGCTGCTCCTTCATGTCGTACAACGTATCAAATGACATATGGCGAAAGAATAGCAGGACGATCTTGACAACCCTCATTATGTTGCTTGTACGCAACCAAGCACCCATGGCATGCTGCATAACATTTCATCAAAATGCATTGCATTACATTACATCACATCACATTGCATTGCATTGCATCACATTGAATTGCATTGCTGCTCCTTCATGTCGTACAACGTATCAAATGACATATGGCGAAAGAATAGCAGGACGATCTTGACAACCCTCATTATGTTGCTTGTACGCAACCAAGCACCCATGGCATGCTGCATAACATTTCATCAAAATGCATTGCATTACATTAAATAACATCACATTGCATTACATTAAATTGCATTGCTGCTCCTTCATGTCGTACAATGTATCAAATGACGTATCGCGAAAGAATAGCAGGACGATCTTGACAACCCTCGTTATGTTGCTTGTGCCCAACCAAGCACCCATGCTGCATTACATTTCATCACATTCCCTGGACTGCTTGGTGGCACCGTAATTTATTCTCCTTTTTGTTCTTGTGACTTCTCATTTGTTAGCTTCTTACCTCCGCCACAGTTCGAGGTTGAGATCTGGGTCCTGCTATAGAGAGTTTAATACCTACGCCACCAAAACGGTGGTTGGGAGGTTGGTTTGTTTGTCCTCGACACCCCTCTTATTTAATGTTTTTTTTTTGCTTTGTGGGTGCTTTTTTTTTGTTTAAGCGCTGAGTCTCATACACCCTCGTGGTGTCAAGTAGCCTTTGACATGTAATATAATGTAATTGCATTGCATTACATTACATCACCTTGCATTACATTAAATAACATCACATTGCATTACATTAAATTGCATTGCTGCTCCTTCATGTCGTACAATGTATCAAATGACGTATCGCGAAAGAATAGCAGGACGATCTTGACAACCCTCATTATGTTGTATGTACCCGACCAAGCAACCATGCTGCATTACATTACATAACATCACATTGCATCACATTACATTACATCACATCTCCTCCAGGGCTCCGGACTTGCTGAGGATTCTGTAGCTCAGCAGAGTGGGCGGCGCTCAAACAGGTGAGTCAGCGGTGACACAGTGGTTTTGTACATCATCATCATTTTTTATTTTTATTTTATTATTATTATTATTATTATTGTTGTTGTTATATTGTTGTTATTGTTGGTTTTGTTGTGTTGGTGTTGTGTGTTGTTGTTCATTATACCATGGGGAGGAGGGGTGGGTAAGCTGGAGAGGGGTTTCCTGGCAACTTGGTGTGGAGTTTGGCAAGGGGGACTTTGGGTCTGTTGGGGTGAGGGCGTGAGAAGGAGGAGGTCGTGTCATGGCTTGTTGGGGTGAGGAAACTCTTTTCTTTTTTTCTTTTTGACTTTGAGCAGCAGCTTCTAGGTAGCTCCCCCAACCTGCCTGTGGGCTACATCCAATGATTTCAACAGTGCTAGAAACTGAGAATGGCAGCTTCAAGGTGCACTAAGTTGCTTATGGTTTTGGGGGGTAGACAGGAAGGAGAGTTGCCTAGAAGCTGCTGCTCATAGCTGAAAAGAAAAGCACTGGGTGAGGAGCGTGTGGACTGAGGAGGAGGGACACACACACACACAAACAAACAGAAACACACACACACAAACAAACAGAAACACACACACAAGCACGCACACAAGCACACACACACACACACACACACACACACACACACACACACACACACACACAAGCACACACACACACACACACACAAGCACACACATACACACACCACACCACCATGCTGAGGGTGTGAGCACTCTCGCTGGCCTACGTTCAGGTATGTATGATGAGCGTGTGGACTGTGGAGGAGGAGGTCACAACTATGATACTGTTTCTTTTATAACTACAGCTTCTAGGCAGCTCCCTTTCCCGTTCCTTTGGCCAAACCTGAAGCTAGCTAGTGTGTCTGGAAGCTGATATGACGAGCGTTCCAATGTAGCAGAAAGCTTTGGGCTTGACCCAGTGGCCGGCTATTGAAGCTGGTTGGGTGGGTTGCTGGTGGGGGTGGGATAGGATGGGTTGCTGGTGGGGGTGGGATAGGGTGGGTTGCTGGTGGGGGTGGGGGTGGCCTGGTGAACCCATGTTGTGCAAGGAAGGTGACAACGTGAGGAAGGGGCAGTTTTTTGTCTTGTGGAGGCGATGAATCTGATGCATGAGATTGAAGTGGCGAAGGGGTGGGATGGGGTGCTGGTGGGGTGGGGGTGGGGTGGCCTGGTGAACCCATGTTGTGCAAGTAAGGTAACAACGTGAAGAAGGGAAAGGGGCTTGACCCAGTGGCTGGCTAATGGAGCTGGATGGAAGCTGCCCTGCGTAGCCTAGAAGAAACAGTGCACCTTGACATGGTAGCGCTCATGGGACTGGAAGATGGGGACAATGTGGTGTCATAGGAAGGCGGGCACGCAAGATTTTAAATTTCCCAATCCTGACCGGTCATTATAGAGCGAATAAATGAAGACAAGTCCTAGGCACGTCGCAAGCAACACGAAAAATTGGCGGAGAGTGTTGGCTATCGGAGCGACAGGTGGCACCGGAAGCAAGTGCAGCAGACCGAAGCTAGGGTTTTCGACATGGCCACGGGCCAGTTAGGGCCAAGGTTTCTTGTCGGACGGACGGCCAGACGGTCAGACGGACAATGGGGTAACTCTGGAGGCTCGCCCCCCCAGAAGGGGGGCTTCGCCAGAAAGCTTGTGGGCACCCACCTGTAGGTGGGCAAGGGGGGTGTTAGTGTTTCTGCATGGGAGATGGGGTGCGGGTGTAACCAACTAACTCCCTCTCTGTCGGCTTGCAGGTGCTCCAGGTGTAAGCAACTAACTCCCTCTCTGTCGGCTTGCAGGTGCTCCAGGTGCCATGGCGTTGGCACTGTTTTGTGTGATGAGTGCCAAGGCACAGGATATAGGTGAGACCAGGGATTTTGTTTCCCGCTATATATAGCGATCGCTAGTCTTGACTCCGTTGTAGCAAAATTATCGCTATAAACAAAGTTAAAAAGTGTTTTTGATCTATATGGACCTTGAAAGCTACAAAAAGCTACAACGCGCTATACAAGCTGTAATACGCTGTCCCTGGAGGAGGCCTAAAACCATAAAGCTATCAAAAAACCACTTTCAGATTTGGAAAAAAATTGTGTGAAGAGTGCCAAGGCACAGGATTTACATACATATATATATATGTATATATATATATAAACTAGTACGGTAGCCCGTGTGGCCGGTGGCCACACAGACACACATCACCCCCACCCCAATCATAATAGGGTGCCGTGGGGCTGGGTTACAGAATGGGCTACACATGTCCTCACCTCCACCCCTCTCATAAACACAGTCACCATGTTTCCCCCACTTCAAATGCTGGCGCATCTGCCCCCCCCCCCCCCCCCCCCCCCCCCCCACACACACACACACACACACACACAGTCCCCACTCTGCCCAAACCTCGACCCAGACCCAATCTCAAATTTGCCTCACCCCTTTACCCGCCAAGACACACGTACTTCCCTGCTTCTCCGTTCCCATTAATCTGATCTTCTCTCGGCCACTTTAGCAGATGGGTTTAACAGAAGCCATTATGATGTTTCCAGCTGAGTTCGAAATCGCGCAGACGTTTGGACGTTTCGTCAGACGACGCGGAAATGCGAAGACTTTTGGAAGTTGCAAACGAACGCCTGCCCAGCTTCAGACTCAGCTTGAAACATCGGAATTACGCGAAAGCAAAGCTGCTTGCCTGTAGCTTCCTCTTCGTGCATAGATACCTGGTTGGGCGTGCAAGCTGTTTTCCGAAAGGGCCTTCGTTCGGTCAACTCTGTCACGCACTCGCTACAGCTCAGCGCAAAAATAACCTTATCGTTGCAGGGTTGAAGGGAGTGGTGTGGGGTGGGGGGGAAGATCTTGAAGAGGTATTGCACGCGGTGCAAGGAGCACGCAGCAAGAAGGAAGTCGGAAGAACGTCACAGGGTTGCAGGGGCTTAGATCGTGCAGAGATACCATGAGCCGTGCGAGTGTCTTAGCTCGCAGCAAGATGAATGTATCAATAAAGCCTGCAGAAAGGCTGGAGAATGGAAGTCAACTGCCTCCAATCACGAATCAGGCGATGTGATTGCGAATCAGGCGATGTGAAAGCATAATGAGATGACGAACGTAATGCTGAGATGAAGAATCAAGTGCGCATGCGCGAGCCAAGTGAAAGTCAAGGGCCAGCCGAATCTTGAGCCGAAGTGAAAGTTCTGGAGCATGAGCCGCAGGTCGCTCCGAGAAGAAGCAATACACTGAAAACTATTATTCACTCGAAGGTCAGCAAATGACCTTATATATTTATATATATATATATATATATATATATAGGGAGCGGCAAAGACCGATAGATCTATATAGATCTATCAGTCTATATATATCTATATTCGCGAAGCCGATAGATCTATCGATATCCCTTGTCCGACCCCCCCCCCCCCCCCCCCCCCCCCCCCCCCCGGTCCCGATATATCTATAAATATCTACATGAGCCGTTTCAGCCGTCGAACTGCTCCTAGCTCCTCCTATTTGCCTTAGTCCTGTTCCAAATGAAATCGAATATCCTTCTGAATGAATCCGGCCTACAAAGTTACAAGAGCGATCGGGAGTCGCCCGCAGCCGTCTTGGCCATTCTCGAGAAAGCCCCAACGACTTCTAACTGGAGAGCAAACTTCGATGCGCGTATTGAATAAGGTGGACCTTGCCTGTTGTTTTGCCGCGCTTGTGCCATTGGCGTCAGTCCCAACAACATTAGCAACTCTACGAATGCACACATGAAGGCGTGCAAGGATGGCTCAACGAACGAAGCCGGCTGCGTTGTGGAACTGGACCTGGACAGCCTGTCAAAGAACACTAGCCAACAAAAAGGTCAGCACCTTGACAGCCCGTCAAAGAACACTCGCCAACAAAAAGGTCGGCAGCCTGGGCTCATGCTTGGGGTCGCAGCTAGTGGGCTGATCACGAAGTTCAAGTTGCCAGTAAGGGGTGCAAGCTAGTTCACAGGGAGCTGCCTAGAAGCTGCACAAATTAGGCAGTTTAAAGACTTTTCTAGGAACCTGATGTATGCTGAACTGCTGATGGTGATGAACTGATGATGGAGGATAAAAACCAGTAGCAGCTTCTAGGCAGCTCCCTGTGAACTAGCTTGCGTTAGTTTTGGCTGAATGACAAACCAGGGGAGCTGCCTGGAAGCTGCACAAATTAGACAGTTTATAGACTTTTCTAGGAACCTGATGTATGCTGAACTGCTGATGGTGATGAACTGCTGATGGGGGTAGGGGGGACTTCGCCTGGGTTGGCTCGGAGGCTATATCGTGACCGTCTAGTGTGTGACAGCGCCGGCAGCGAGCTTCACAAGTGATTGCTGAACTAAAAATAAATCCTTTTTTTTTTGAAGGTATAAGGCACCTTAATATGATGCAGACTACATGTAAAATAAATCCCAGATTTTTCAGAGGCCTCCTTGAGGTACCGATATACCAGATATAGATATATATTGCTATATATAGATATATATAGAGATCTATACGTCGGGGCAATATAGATCTATTTGCCGCCCCCTATATATATATATATATATATATAGGTGAGACAAGCAAGGGCACCTTTGTCGGGCTTTTCTGTGGGTATTGTTTGTATGTTATAGTCCAGGGGTAGCCTACTAGGCTAAAGGGTCTTCCCCATCCTGGAATAAGAAGAACATTCTAGAGTAACAGAGGGGGTTAATTGAATCGGCCACTAGTTATGAACTGGTCCTCGGCGAATAGTATACCTGGAGTATACGTTGGAGGACCTGAGTTCCAATGATATTACGATAATTTCATTTAGCTATTATAATTGGGTTATCGGGGTAGTGTTCTGTTGGGGCATATCCACTGTTGTTGCAATGCTGACCTGGCTAAAATGCTGACTTGGCTACAATGCTGACCTTGCTTCCTTTTTTGGTGTTAGAAGACAATTGAAGCTGTAAACCCTAAGGAAAGGGGCGAAGTACAATAAACCCTGGAAATGTTTGGTATTTCCCCCCAGCTTTCTGCAGGCCCAGTTGTTGTGTAGCAAAAGTTGCGACGCAAGCCTGATTTCAGGATTGTGGCGTAGCACGGTATAGGGCAGAGCGTGAAGTGCGAAGCCCCGGTGGGTTTGGCGGGCAGCGTGTCGCACTAGGGGCGCACCGAATCGCTCAATTTGCGTCGCACACAAAAATTGTTGTTAGGGTCAGGCTATATGGGTCCTAGAGATGGCTTTTGCAAATCTGTGTAAGGCAATGGTATCTAAACAGATTGCTACCCTTAAACAAGGGTATCACATCTGTAGAGGAATAGTTCTCCTTACACTCTTCCATGCAAATCTGTGTAAGGCAATGGCATCTAAACAGATTGCTACACTTAAACAAGGGTAACAAATCTGTAGAAGGATAGTTCTCCTTACACTCTTCCATGCAAATCTGTAGAAGGATAGTTCTCCTTTCACTCTTCCATGCAAATCTGTGTAAGTGGATAACATCTGTTGAAGGGTAGCACATCGGTTGAAGGAGAATTCTCCTTACAATCTTCCATGCAAATCTCAGCCCCACTGTGCACGCACCCAGCTCTGGTTGTCGACATCGGCAACACTGTTGCCTCATATGTTAAACCCTAAACCCTAAACAGCAATATAGTATCATTTGATATCATGTCATCATGTGAGATCATTTGATATCATATAATGCCGGCTGTCTGGCTAGTCTAAAGTTACCATTTATGTACCTATTTATGTATCATATGATGCAGTTTGTATGATAGCATACTCACCTTTGGTCAATATCATATGATATGCCGGTCCCAGCTCATATGAGTTGAAGCGACTGCAGCTTTTATATGGCATGTGTATGTTTGTTACAGTCCAGGGGGTAGCCAACTTAGGCTACATGGAAATGACTATCTTTGAATAATCAAGACAATGCTAGACTACCGGCACTGTTTCTTTTTGGGGCTGCGTAGCAGATTCTAGGCAGCTCCTTTCACCCACCCTTGTGCCAAAACTGAAGCGAGCTAGTGCGTCTGAAAGCTGGCATGACAGGTATTCCAACGCAGCTGCAATCTTTGCCCTCAGCTCATTCGCTGGCTAATGGAGCTGGGTTTAAGCTGCTACGAGTAGCCCAAACAAGTTCTATGTAGTGTCGCATGCGACGCTAAAAAATGGCGGAGAGTGTTAGCGACGAAGCGACAGGTGGCAACAGAAGTGAGTGAGTTACGAGACTGTTGGCTGACGTGTCAGGCTTCGTCTCGAGGTCGAACGGTCGGTCGGTCGGTCGTACACACAGTCGGACAAATGGGTAACCCTGGGGGCTCCCGCCCCCTTGAAGGGGGGGCTGCGCCAAAAATAAACAGTGACTACCGGGAGAGGCGGACCTAGCAACTACTTGTTGACCTGGTCCCCAACAAATCGCAAGAGTGTGTGTAGCATGTTATTGTGATATTCGTGCTAGCATGGTCCCCAACAAATCGCAAGAGTGTGTGAGGCATGTTATTGTGATATTCGTGCTAGCATGTGTCAGGGCTGCTGCAGCCACCCTCTTGTAGCTCTGTTGTTGCCACCCAGAAGTGCTCATTGGAACTTATATGCTGAGGCGATTTCCTATAGCTTAACAGTATCTTGCTTGTTTATTTGTAGGGTTGGGAAGCAAACGTATAATTTTTATTTGTATAAGCCGTATAAACGTATACATATAAACGTATAAAAACGTATAGGAAAATTAGGCACTTCTTGAGAAAATACTTTTACATAGTTTTTAAGGTATTGCTGCGTAGCTAATTTCATTGGCATCACATATCAACTCTCAGAAAAATAATCTGGCAAGTTTAGGTTGTCAAAATCTCAGAAAAGAAATAACGACCAGAAAGCGTGGTGCCAATCTAAGGGAGCCATTAAATGCCAGTTGGTCTATTATAACTGTATGAATGTATAATAATATAAGTACATAACGGTATTGCAGTTTTGTCCATGTTCACATTGCACTAGGCTTGCACTATAAATCCTTCAAGCCCACGTAGGAGCACAGCTTGTGGAATGGACGGCTAGGTGGCGCTCATATATGTGTGCCATCCTGGCTATCTAGATCAACCATTAGGCCAAATGTTTATAAAAATTATGCGTGTGAATGGTGATTTTTATTGCATATTGTGATAGAGGAGGTCAAAAGCTTTCCAAAGAGCTATCTAAATCAAAAATACGAAAAAAACCAAGAAAGTTAAGTGCCGGGACGTGTGCTGTACTTCTTGAAGTACAGACTACACGTTTTGTATACGACGTATATAAGGTCGATTTGAGAAAAAATATACGGCTTGTTTATACGTATAAACGTATACACGTATATTATACGTTTATATGTCGGCCCAACCCTATTTATTTGTCTGCAGTCACCAAGCAAAAGCTCTCTGTTGTGACACAATTTTCTAGAGCTCATCTCTCTTGTCTATTTACCTGCAATCACCAAGCAAAAGTACCCTAATGTGACAACTTTCTAGCTCATCTTGCTTGTCTATTCGACTGCAGGCACCAAGCAAATGCACTCCAATGTGACACAGTTGTCTAGAGCTCATCGCACTTGTATATTCAACTGCAGGCACCAAGCTAAAGCACACTAATGTTGGCACAATTGTATAGAGCTCATCTCGCTTCTTTATTCAACTGCAGGTAACAAGCAAAAGCACTATAACGTGACAAATTTCTAGAGCTCGTCTCTCTTGTCTACTCAACTGCAGGCACCAAGCAAAAGCACTCCAATGTGACACAGTTTTCTAGAGCTCATCTCATTTATTCAACTGCAGGCACCATGCAAAAGCACTCCAATGTGACAAATGTCTAGAGCTCATATCGATTGTCTATTCAACTGCAGGCACCAAGCAAAAGCACCCTAATGTGACACAATTTTCTAGAGCTCATCTATCTTGTCTATTCAACTGTAGGCACCAAGCAAAAACAGTATAATGGAAGCCCGCGATGCCTATCTAGCTCTGTCCATTGGAGCACACGAATAGCTCTGCACACGGATAGCCTGAGAGATGTAAATCATGATGATGATTACATTATTCCTGGTCCCCTAATGGACTCCATATGTGCCCACGGCTTGACGGTGTCAAGGGGGCAAGGTGTCCTCTCAGTTTTCTCATGATTTTCCTAAGTGCGTCTTCTATTTTGTTGGAGTGGCAACGCCATTCGAATTGAATCCTCGGTGTCGCTGGTTTGTGTCGGAAGACCCATCTCCTGGGGTGAAATTCCTTTCACAACTTTCAAATGTCTCCGCGGCTCGAACATGCGTGTTGCCAAAAGTTTGAGGGCAACACCATAATTGTTTCCATTGGTCCTAAACCGTAGACATGTGGAGACTGAGTGGTCGACCATAACCAACGTGTTTTAGAGAACATAGATTGCCCATGTCTCCCGCTAACTTTTTAACACTTGAATACTTGATACAGCTTGATGGTATAATTTGGGGGAACTGTGGTATACAGTCTAGCATTGTCCCTCCATGTCCTGTTGGCTCCGGGCACGGGTTATTACGATTAACTTATTAAATACTTTTATATACTGCAAGTCATTACGGTAGCATTTTGTAATTGAGACATTGGAGCCGTGAACGCAGTACCCTTCTGAAGAACTTGAACTTGGTTACATGGCTCCAACCAGCACTTTTGCTGCCCGCCGTCTTTGGCAGCAAAATCAATATTATTCAACAGGTATCGGCGAATGCAAAAGATTGTTCTCCAAAGAAACCCAAGCGCATATTGTTTTTAACCTGTGGTTTTATCACGCAGACACACAGATCATATGGCTGTGTGGTATATCCACAGCCCAACAACACAACTTTATGTTAGCCTCCATGAAATGAGTCGAGAGGAAATGGGTCAATGATCAAGAAGGGGTCGAGATGGAAGAAATCGGCGCTGATAAGATATGAGATCCCTGGCAAGTCCAGGCTGGCGCCACAATCAATAGTATGCCCTGTTACGACACGTACATCGACTGATGCATGAAGTGGACTAAGGTGCCTTGCATGGAACATCAGAGGACAACTCAGTGTTCTAAGCAGCTGCGGTGCAGCAATGAAAGTGGTGAGAAAACATGACATTTTATTGTTTTCACACACAGGGGTGCGTGGCCAGCTAGACACCCCCCACATTCCAGGTTTCAAATGCCTTTCTTGTGCCCCTCGCCCCAAGTTGAGCAAGGATGGGGGGGTCGCTATCTATGTCCGCACTTGCCTAAATGCTACTTTAGTCCATGAGGCACCTGAATTAGGCATGGCATGGATTCGCATACATGGAACACACATTGTTGTGTGCTATATCCCACATGCTAACAGCTCATACTACAAACATGGTGACGACTGCATTAGTATAGAGGACCACTTCCTCACTCTAGGTAAAATCATTGGGAACTTCCAGGAAAAAGGCAACGTTGTGGTGATGGGTGACTTCAACGCTCGGGTTGGTCTTGGTGTGGACAATGATGATACCGAGTTAGGAGATGAACCAGTATCCCAAACCAATAGTACAGCCCCCAACCAAACCATTCAACCGAGGTGTAGCATGGACACAGCTCCCCCCAATCGATTGGGGGGGGCCCTACTCCAGCTTTGTGTAGTAACTGGTCTTATCATCCTTAACGGTAGAACAGAAGGTGATATGCAAGGTGCACATACCTTCTTTGCAGATGGCATGGACAAGAAATCTGTCATTGATTATGCGCTAGCCGCCCCTAGTCTTCTCAACACCCCAGGAGTCAAATTTAGTGTGGCTCCCAAGCATGACTGCCCTCTCAGGCCCGGGGGTAGAAAGTTTGACCACATGCCTATCACACTCCACATACCAGATGCTGCCCTTAGGCCTTCTCAAGGTACTATTAGTACACCTGCTGGTGGTAAACCTTCGCCCAAACTTAAATGGAAAGACAACTATGTCCAGATGTATGCACACACAATTAAGCGTGACCCAGACGTTAACCGATTACTTGACAATGCACTCCATAGCTCATCTATGGAAGATTCAGAGAAGGGGATTGCTAGTGCTATTGAACTAGCCATAAGCAAATGCACACCATGTCACAAACCTGTAGCTAAGCGTAAGCACGGGCCCGTGAACGCATGGTATGATGATGAATGCAATCGTGCTAGACAGGCAGCAAGCCAAGCAGAACATCAACATGGCTCTAGCTCTGACTTGGCTGGTTCTATGCACAAGGAGTACAAGAGGATTCTCAGAAGGAAGAAGAGGAAGTGGCTAGAAACACGCATGGAGAACCTTCATACGAATCTTCGGCATAATCCGAAAAGTTTTTGGAAAGACGTGCGTGAGCCTAACAAGGCCACTACGGCAGATATCACAATTCATGATTGGACTGATTATTTTGCAGACCTCTTTGATGTGCAAGTAGGTATTGATCCAAGTCTGGATGCTAGGGACTTTGTCCCTCAAGCTGATGGACCTCAGATAGAGGCCGCACCAACGTGGTTATGTCAAGACTTTACCACCCAGGAGGTGTTTTCTGTTCTCCAATCCCTACGGAAAAACTCCTCCCCCGGGGTAGATGGTATCCCTGCAGAATGGTACAGATTTGCTTCCCATGAGGCCAACTCCCGATTTGTACAAGCTATGACTAACCTTTAATCTCATCTGGAAGACTTCTTACCCTAGCCAATGGGCTGCAGCTGCCTTGGTACCCGTACCCAAATCCAAAGGCAGTGTGTATGACAAGGACAACTATCGAGGTCTTGCGGTGAGCAACTCCATAGGAAAGATCTTCTCCCTTTGCATGCTACGTAGACTAGATGATTGGTCAGAAGAATTCAACCTCAGAGCCGCTGGCCAATATGGATTTAGAAGTGGTAGGGGTACTGCAGATGCATCATTCATTCTTAACCATATTGTAGATAAATATAGAGAAAAGAAAAAACCACTCTTTGTGGCTTTTGTTGATTTCAAGAAGGCTTATGATTGGGTCAACAGAGACTTGCTATGGGATTGCTTAGCAAGGCTAGGAGTCAAGGACCCCTATCTCAGTATTCTGAAGTCCATGTATAATCATGTTGTTTTCCAAGTTCGCCTACATGGGGACATTGGATCCTCCTTTCCATCCCTTGTAGGAGTTAAACAAGGAGACCCCCTATCCCCACTCCTATTCGGTCTGTTCATTGATAGAATTGAATCGTTCCTCCAATCCAAGCTCCCAAATGTAGGGGCTGAGCTTGGGGGAAAGATTCTGCAACTGTTACTTTATGCTGATGACCTAGCTATAATGGCAGAATCCCCGGCAGATATGCAAGCGATGCTTGACTGCCTGAGAGATTTCTGCGAGGCTACTAAGATGGCTGTGAATATAAAGAAAACTGAGATTGTCGTTTTCAACAAGCAATTCTGTGATAAGGCCCGCATGGATCCTGATTACAAATTTGTCTATGATGGAGCACAACTTTCTACAAAGTTATCTTATATCTACTTGGGATCCCTCTTTGTGGATGGTGACTCAAGCAATCGTGCAAAAGCTGCTTTTTCTAGGATGCTCACCAAGGCCCAAAAGGCACACCACATGCTCCGTAGGCGATGCCATACTATGGAGATATACAATATTGATATTCTCACCCACCTGTTTGATTCTCTTGTACAACCTATCCTGAATTTTGGCTGTGAGGTGTGGGCTCCTTCTATTCTGAACAACACACTTATCTCAAATGACCATGCTTGTGAGAAATGGCATAGAGGTATACTTAAACAAATGTTGGGTGTTTGCCAATCTACTACATCTAATATTATCATGGAAGAACTGGGTAGAACCCCGTTGTGTTTTGCTTGGCTTAAACAAGCTTTGCGCTTCTGGAACAAGACCATACATAAAGAACCTGAGGATCTCATTAGAATGGCTCTTGAGGAATCTTTTGACTCCAACACTGGCTGGGTTCATGACTTGCGTTGTGCTCTCCACAAGCTAGGATCCAGTAAAAACATCAACATTTTGGAGGCTGTCGATGTCGAAGGTATTATGTCTGAAGTTTTTGAGTCATGGAGGTTTAAGTACCCAAGTGACACCAATGCAGTTAGAGACATCCCTGATGAGAGAAGGGTTGGCTTTAAACGCCTCCGATACCAAAAATGGTTCGCAGCCAACAGCAATGATGAGAATGGATTGATTCCCTTTACATCCGCCTTACATAAGCAGGATCAGATTCGTTCTATAGCACAGTTTAGAATGGGTTCCCATTGGCTGAACACAGAAAGAATGAGGGTGGTGGATAGAGCACACATCCCTCGCTCAATGAGACACTGTCAAATGTGTGGGTTCCAAAAACCTGAGGATGAAATGCATATGTTTGAGTGCCCTTTTTATAATGATATTCGCCTCCGCTACCAGAAGCTGTTTACAGATATTTATAGGCATGTCCATGAGGATACCGACTTAACCGTATGGAAT